>JBBBDQ010000951.1:777500-1105000 GCA_037127315.1 Ascarosepion bandense
CTGGTCGCCAAGATAATTGCGCAACTTGACCCACACAAAGCGAGCGGCGGTGACGGAATCCCAGTCATAGTACTGAAGAAATGTGCCCCAGAACTCTCCTCTGTCCTCTCTAAACTCTATAACCTCTGCCTATCTGCTTCCTGCTTTCCTGCCTGTTGGAAGTCCTCCTGCGTAGTACCTATATTTAAGAATTCTGGCGAACCCTCAGACCCCGCCAATTACCGTCCTATTAGTCTCCTTCCAATCTTTGGCAAAGTTTTCGAAGCCATTATCAACGCCGAGGTGATTCAGCACCTTATGACCAACGGGCTTCTCTCTGACAAACAGTATGGGTTTCGCTTCACCAGGTCTACTGCTGATATGATAACGACCATTACCGAGTACATATACCAGGCACTCGACAAGAATGGTGAAGCCCGAACCGTTGCCTTGGATATCTCCAAAGCATTCGACAGGGTCTGGCATGCTGGCCTCTTGTGCAAACTGCGGAGCTATGGGATAACTGGACATCTGTTTGACCTCATCCAGTCCTTCCTCTCTAACCGCACATTAAAGGTGGTATTAAATGGGCATGCCTCCCAAAACTACCAGACGAACGCGGGCGTCCCTCAAGGTTCTATCCTAGGTCCCACGCTATTTCTGATCTACATTAATGATCTCCCCGACACCATTAGATCCCAAGTTGGCATGTATGCCGACGACACAACAATCTACTCCCGCATCGATCAGAAACCAGGTCTGGACGACAAAGTGAACATCGCTGCCGCACTGGAAAGGGACCTCCAATCCGTAGTGACCTGGGGTAGGAAATGGTTGGTAAATTTCAATGCCTCCAAAACAAAGCTGTTATCAACTAACCACCATAGACTATCGCATCTACCTCCCATTAGCATGGGACAGGCTAGCCTCCCAGAGAGTAAAATACTACGCCTCCTTGGCCTTACACTCTCGGCGGACCTCAAATGGAATGACTATATTGAATCCATTGCCAAATCTGCTGCTATGAAAGTCGGCTCTCTGTGCAGGGCCCGGAAATTTTTCCCACCTGAAACTATTCTGCACATATACAAATCTACCATCCGCCCGTGTATTGAATATTGCTGCCATATCTGGTCGGGTGCCCCTGCTGCTCTCCTTGGGCTTCTTGACAAAATACAAAGGAGGATCTGTAACGTGGTTGATACTAACTTGGCAGACCGGCTGCAGCCGCTCTCACACCGGCGTGATGTAGCTTCCCTGTGCCTCTTCTACAAGTACTTTCATGGCTTCTGCTCCGATGAGCTTAGATCACTGGTGCCGCCCAAGCACGAATTTACACGAGATACTAGATTAGCAACTAGGTCCCACCCTTTTACAGTTAAACAAATAAGATGTAACCGTAAATTCTACTCCAACAGCTTCTTTTCTCGCGCTTCCCGCCTGTGGAACTCCCTTCCACAAGTCTGCTTTCCCGACAGTTACAATCTCCAGGTGTTTAAATGTAGGGTCAATAGACACCTCCTATCACACTAACTCCCAACTATTCTCACAACACTCTCATCTACCCAACCCTCATTCTCGGTATCCTCACCCGCCTATCACCCACCCTCTGTTATGTCCTATATTTAACCAGCCTTTCTCCTCTCTACGTAGCCCCCTGCACAGTAGTGGCAGTGACATGCCTTGCTCGGGGTGAAACGCTTATAAAAAAAAAAAAAAAAATCTATCTATCTATCTATCTATCTATCTATCTATATTTAATTTACTTCGTATCTATCTATCTATCTATCTATCTATCTATCTATCTATCTATCTATCTATATTTAATTTACTTCGTATCTATCTATCTATCTATCTATCTATATTTAATTTACTTCGTATCTATCTATCTATCTATCTATCTATCTATCTATCTATATTTAATTTACTTCGTATCTATCTATCTATCTATCTATCTATCTATCTATCTATCTATATTTAATTTACTTCGTATCTATCTATCTATCTATCTATCTATCTATATTTAATTTACTTCGTATCTATCTATCTATCTATCTATCTATCTATCTATCTATCTATATTGTTTCACGATCTTTTTTTTATATATCCATGACATGGAATTCATCTTAAAAAATTCGTTTTCGTTTTGTAATTGATTTAATCTCCATGTCACATTGTTAGTAGACATAAGTTTTTGAAATATTTTTTAGTTAGAATATCGCATAGTAATTAAATATCAAGTAATCCGAAAATCACACTTACAGTCGCAACAAAACACTTTGTGCCGTTTCTATACAGGAATCCCAAACACGTAATCTACTGTATATAAATTACCTACTTATGTAAGTTGTTATATATCATGGGTTAGATCTATTCAGCTGTTATGACAAAATATTATTCACTCTAATAGTTTCATATAAAGTGACCCAATCTAAGCTGGCAATTCAGAAAAATGAGATAATATCCACAGTTGTTTTGCTATATCCCTGACAATGGCATCATAGTTGCTAATTTTGAATTCTTTCTCATTAGAAACTAACATTCTTATACTAAAGATAACCCACTACAAGGCCTGAGAGCCACACAAATTAAAGTTACTTAAAAAAGTATGATAAATCCGGCAAACAATATGAATGAAAAAAGAAATGTTTAAAGTAAAAATTATGAAGAAAATGGAGGGCACATAACGGTTATAATGGCTATGGATGCTTTTTCGAACAAGTTGGTTCACAAATTCAGTCAGTTAAGTGCCATACTGATACACGGTTGGGCAATCATGTCTCGAAAGAAAAATGAATGACTGAGCAAATGATTTTCCCACAGTAAGTTGCTATTAATATCTGCTGTAGACTGGTTGCCAGCCAAAGTCATATGATCCATTCTACCCTGCTATTTAATCTATAGCTGGAGGGAGAACTCTGCTCTTATATTTCTTGCTCTGAGCCGATAAACAGTAAGCCGCGACGTACATCCACAAAGTAGCTTTCCTGAAAAAAGTATGTTAGAATTAAAGTGTCTAATCACAGTGTTCAAGTGATTTAAAACTTTGGAAGTGATATGGCGTATTTTCGCTGTAATGTTTTGAATTGATGAAAGAAAGGAATGAAGCTCTTTTGAACATATGTTATGGAAATAGCAATAATGAAGATACAAGTTTCCAAGGTGGAATCTGAGAAAATATTGTCGAGTGGAAAATGGTACCCATGTGCTTGTCTGCTCCACAACGTCAAAATGTCTGTTAAAAGGTTGTTTGAGTAAATCTTTATTAATTTAATACCAAGCAAGGCAGCAAAATTACTAAAACGCATCGGGTTACTGAGGGTAAAAGAAGAAAAAGCGAAATATTACTAGCAGATAACATTTGTCTTGTTATATAACAATGAAAAGTAGCGAGAAAAGAGAATTGCAGTAAAGAATACAGTAGATATCAGTTGTCTTGTTATATCCATTATAATAAAAAGAAGAGAAAAACAGAAAAACAATCAAGAAAACAGTAGATAACTGTTGTCTTGATATATACAGTACAATGGAAAGAAGCGAGAAATACAAAAAAAGCAATCAAGAAAACAGCAGATAACTATTGTCTTGTTATATCCGTTACAATAAAATGGAGGGAGAAAAACAGAAAAGCAATCAAGAAAGCAGCCGATAACAGTTGTCTTGTTATATCTGTTACAATTAAAAGGGGGAAGAAAAACAGAATAGTAATCCATAGAACAGTAGAAAACGGTTGAGATTGCTGTAAGATGAAAGTTGGCTGGAACTCATGGAGTTGGCTGACGGTTTCACTAATGAAAAGATCGAGAGAAGAAATTGTTACGGTTACATCTAACCATTTCTACTTTTAAATGATGATAATGTAACGCTTATCTTGTACTGCGCTTAAAATTATAACGTCTAGATACCGTAGCGAAGAGTTCATCCTAACAAATACCCTGAAAATATTTATAGAAAAGGCACAGGGATTGGAAAGTGGCTGAAGACAAATTTCAAATTCAGGATCAATAATAATGTTTTTTTTTATTTTAATTTCATCAAGAATCTTTAAATGTGCATTAGAAGAATATTTGTTAGGAGAGCATTAAGAAACAGGAGATTTTCGCTGGAAACAAAGAAGAGAGTACTTGATTGTTACGTCATGTCTGTCTTTCAATATGACAGCGAATGCTAGACAACCCCATAAAAAAAATGAAGGAAAGATTTGAAGCAACCGAAATATAGTTATACAGAAGGATGCTGAGAATACAATGAACGAAACACATGAGCGATGTCGAAGTTAGTGTTGTCGAGTAGTTTTTGCACTGAAGGTTATAATCGTGTTATGTCGGTTACTAATCGACTTAACGAACCCAAAATGTTAGAAACTTAGTAATCTTACACAGAAAGCTGACTCCTTGGTATTCGGCTAACTGACGACTAATATCAACTGCCTAGTAGTTCTGCTGAACTCCAATAGAACTCTAAAGAACTCCTATCAACTTCGCAAGAACTCCCCAAGAACTTTTCCTGTTAACAATTATCAATATAAGAGGGAGAGTCCATTATCAGAAGAATAGGTGTGTTTCCCATAACAATTTGTGACAGCAATATTCAAAGCATAGACAAATGCTAGACTTATAAATATATAAATATGTGTGGTGGATAGGAAATTAAGAATTAAAAGCAACTCTATATTTCACTTTTACAAAAATTCTCAATGACGTGTGAAATCCTGGGGTTGACGAATAAAAAACAGATTGACCACGTGCTTAAAGAAAAAGTCGAAACCGGATTTCGCGAGTAGATGTTAAATTGATTTTCTGACAAATGGGAGCGTTTTGCAATAAATACTTAGCAATCCAGTGCAAAATTTAAATGACTATAAAAGTCTTCGGTCAGTCAAACAGTCAGATGAGAGCAGCGAGACGACAGACTGAAATGTAATGGAAGAAACTTCAACGACGACTCGGACATAAGGTCGCGTCGCACATTGTCCTCTTTCTCCTTCTTTCTTGTGTGCTGGTTTCTTTTTACTTCTTTTCCATTCAAAGGCATCCCTACCGAATTGTTGTGGGATCTTCCCTTTTTCTATGATAATGGACTCGACTTGAGTATACATATACTGCCATAATAAGATCTGAGAGAGTTATCGGAGAGACATCGTGACTGATCCGTAAGTTACCGAACAATACTGAAGTTACACAGGAATACCGCGTCAGTTGGCATAGTAGCTCTGAGCTGCATTCAGCCAGTATAATATTACATGGATATCCTATTTCAACACGGTTTCACTTCAAAACTTATATATATATATATATATATTCCTTACTAATCGTATTCCTGGATTATTAACCTGCGTTCCAGTTTCTGTATCTACGTTCAATATAACCTATTTTTCTATCTCAAATATCTGTTTTGTTGTTCATTATTTTGTGTGGTTCCTCACCCGGATCCACCATACAAACAAACTCATACATACACACATATATACCCATAAATTCTTTCTAACAAATTACTACTACAAACATTTCTGCAACTCATGGTACCCTTGACTTTTTCATTGAACATTAACTTCTACGAATTTTTGTTATTCTTTTCGATCAATAAATTTCTATTTTAACGGCTTAGACTCGTTATATATATATATATATATATATATATATATATATATATATATATATATATATATATATAACGATCATTCTAGACAGTTTCACAAAAAGATTCATAAATATATAATTAAATAATAGTTTATAACAAATTTGGCAGTTCATTTTTCATTAAAGGTTGTGTGAATGTTTATCCGTTTCCAGCTGACTTTACGTTTTTCAAATATAATTATTTATAAGAGTAATTTCTTATTAAAAACTTAACCAACTTAAACATCTGCCAAACAGAATCATCACTTCGGTATTTGAAATTGGGCATTGTGGCTGTTGAACCTAAATTATATCATGATTATTCTTTTCGCCTTCAATAAATTCCGGTGCAGTTAGAAATTCAACTTTGCTACGTGTCTGACAGACAAAAAGGCATTCAATTTTGCCATCGAAGAAAGGTTCAAGGGATGTCACGAGCATCCGAGAGATGGGTAAGCCATAATCTCTTTCGTGACTAAGCTGTGGTAATTTAAATATATGTTATTTCTTTGAAAACAACGAAGAAATTAACAAAAATGAATTGAATTGATTTTATATAAGAAGCTATGTATACATTTCGAATTTTGAAAACGTTTATATAAGATGCACTGTTAAAATTTAGAATGTTTTCCCTTTGGATATTAGAAAAATATACATATGAATTTTTTTTTTTCATTTCTGTTGTAGAGCAGCTGTTTTTTTTTCCAGCTGATTCTTTTCATAAATAAAATGATCTCGTGACCGAAATAGCTATACAAATAAAAATTAATAGCAGTCAAGAATTCGGATCGTCAATAACATTCTTAGGAGATCGACTGCCTGCGTCAGTCATTCACTTTGTCGGACTCTCTGCCCTGGGGTAAAGAGAAACCCAGACAAAGCTCCACAGCTCGGAGAGGAACACAGACGGGTCTCCGCTGAAGTATAGAGTCCCGTCTGGGAAAAGACAGACAAAAGATTTTTATGTCTTAGCCTAAAGGCGTGATGTTCGCAGTTAATTGGCCTTGTGCGGCATCTACCTCGGGCTTTAGCCCACGTTGGGATGTCGTAAATAATTCAGACTGTCATTAACAGTCTGAGTGTTACGATTGCATGCGACAGTCCGACAAAGTGAACGAGCGGAAAGGAGCCCAGGCGAGGTTCCACTGAAGGTTAGAGTCTCTTCTGGGAACAACTGACAAAAACTTTTGTCCAAGCTTACGGGCTCGGTTTTACCCACCTTAATTGGTTTTATGCCGCATCTACCTAAGGCTTCTGGTCACTTGGGGAGGTCGGTAATAATTCGGCCTGTCATTGACAATAATCTTTGGACTGGGCTCTTTGCGATTCTAACAAATTAACTACTCCTCTCTTTCTAACTACCGTTGTGCTATCTTCTATGTGTTTGTCCTGTTTGTAGTTAGTGTCTATTAACACTAATATTGTGCTGTTGATATTTCAGCACACATCGTTTTGTATCGAACTGCTACTTCAGCGATTCAACAATTTCACAAGAGGATGATTGAATTCAGGAAAACCGAATTATGGATAATAGATAAAATACTGTAATAAGTTTGTTCGAGTTTTAGTTAGGATTTTGAATCAGTATCCAAAAGAAATTTATATATATATATATATATATATATATATATATATATGTGTGTGTGTGTGTGTGTGTGTGTGTGTGTGTTATCTCCGTACAAGCTTATTTCGCTGTATCACAGCTCATCAGTGTAGCTAGATATCCACTTGCTTTCACTTGCTTCCTAAGCCATATATATATTACGCTCTCACACCCTGATTGAGCACTCGAGAAGAATGCTATACTGTGAAAAAACAGCCGCTACTCTAACATCTACGCATCGCTCATTCAGTAATTAATTAATTAGTAATTAATTAATTGGTTACTGGCGCATGATACATCATACGCTAAAAGTCTGGCTCTTTCTACCGAGCGCCCATAGCTCAGAGGTAGAATCACCGACTGACGCCAATTCAGTCGTGTTTCAATCCTGGATTAATTGCAATCGGATGTCTAACCGTACTGATGAGCTGTGATACAGCGAAACAAATCTGTCTGCGGATGACTATATATATATATATATATATATATATATATATATATATATATATATCCTCCTGTTGCGCTCATTGGAAGAGGCAATAGCGACACACCATCAGCTCAGTTCATTTTCTTTACTACTATTAATTAAATTTTGCTTCCTGTTATGAAAGCTCATGTCACGTATTTGATCTTTAACTCGATGAAAGAAAAGTAAATGGCAACAGAGAGAAATGATAAAATCAATGAAAACCCAAAGAGAAGTAAAGATATCAAACTGAATTTAAAAAAAAATAAAATAAAAAAAAAGATGAAGGCAAGAAGAATTCAGTGAAAAAAGACGGGGGAAAAGAAAAGAAAAAATAAACCATAGCGAAGATAAAAAGGAAAAAAGAAAGAATAACGAAGAAAAAGGGAGATATTGTGCTGAAAGAAAAGGTAAAATGGAAAAAGAAGATTTGGAAAAAATAAAAATAAAAAAATGAACAAGGAAAAAAATTGTAGTAAATTTGAAAAAAAAATGGCAAAGTTAAATTTAGAAGAAAGAAAAGAGAAAAGTAAGAAAAAAAAGATAAATTGAGATGAAAATATAAAAGAAAGAGAATTTATAAAAATAATCAAAACTAAAAAAGCAATGATGAAAAATGAATCTAAAAAAGAAAGGATAGAAAGAGAAGGAGTATATAGAGTGAAAAAAAAACGAGACAAGAAAAATGAAAAACAAAAGAGTATTTGAATGATTAAGAAAGAAAACCAAAAGGGAAGAAAAGAAGTGAATGATGGATGAAAGAAAAAGAAAAAGAAAATGAAAGAAAAGAAGGAATATCAGTCAGTTAAGTGCCATACGTGATACACGCTTGGGCGATCATGTCTCGAAACAGACATGACTGACATGGCAGAATATTATCCCGCAGTAGGTTGCCATTGACTTCTGCGGTAGACTAGTTGCCGATCAAAGCAATCTGTTATTTAACTCATAACTGGAAGCAATAGACGGATTAATATATTTCCCAAGGGTATTTGCACGTAAGTGAATGCAATGAATTCGGCTGGAATTCGAACTCGGCCCCTCCCCCGATTTCTTGTTCCGAGCCGATATCCACTGCTCCACAACGTACATCCTTAGGACGAAAGAAGAGGAAAGTGAAGGAACATAATGAGGAACATAATGAGGAACATAATGAGAGGAAAAGCATAATGACAAATAACGAAAAAACATTGAAAAGGAAAAAAGGAAGCAAGAAAATTAACAAAAATCAATGAAAAAACTATTAAAAAAGGAATAAAAATAAAAATAAAAAAGATGCAAGAAAAGAAATATATAATTAAAGGTGTGCGAAGGAATAAAACTGGTAATACCGAAAGCAAAAACAATAAGAAAAAATAATTATAAATGAAAACAAACAGAGAAGAGGTTTTAAAGTTAAATTACAAAACACGAAACACAAAAAGACAAGTAAATATAAATTACAACTACTCGAAAAAAAGAGAAATAATAAAAAAAAATAAAGTAAAATATAAGACAGCAAAGGAGAAATAAAGAATAAAAGAGCTTAAAAACAAATAACACAAAATAAATAATTTAACGAATTTCGATTTATTATCACCATAAACTTGGAAACTGACTTAAATTTGGGACATTAAATTTAGAATTTACTGACCACCTAATACACCAGGATTTTTCGTAATGATTCCGTTTTAATACTATTTTTGTCATTTTTGTTGTTTCTTGAAAACAAATATTTATTAACATTTAAAATTTCTTCCATGAGGGATAAAATTAGACAATATGTAGTTCCATTTAACGATGTGTGTTTTCTTCGTAAAATTATAACGATTTTGATTGGCCTCTTTGAATAAACTACTTCTGTTTAAGTTGTTTTCAGATTAGTCAGATTTCGGTTGCATGTCTGCGACGGGCCCTCCTCCCATAATTCATCTGGGAGGCTTACTTTTTGACGCTGAGGAAACAGTTTAATGATAAATTAATCTCAAACACATTGTCTACAGTTTAATGATGGAAAACGTTTGCATAAATCTCGCCGTGTACAAAGAGGTTTAATAAGGTTAAGACGTTTTAATCATATTCTAAAGGAACACTGGCAAAAAACTGCCGCTGTAACTGATTGATAATATTTTGAATTCGAATTTGAAAAAAGTCTAAAGACAGTTTGGCTGAGATATATCCATCTTCTTACTGATGTGACAGTGTCTTAACAATTTGTTACGTTTTGTAATGTTTTAACATAAAACATTTTTTTTGATAAGCGCTGGAAAATATCTTTATATTTATAGATTCGTGGCATTTATATTCACATCGTTCTTGAAAAAATTTTCAGAGAGAAAGCTTTGAAATGAATTTTTTTTGCATACCTCATATAGAAAGTGTGTATGAAGTATGTAGAGATAATGACAAAAAAAACACGTGTTACTTTTAACAAAACAAAATAAGGAATCTATTTGGAAATTTTCACATTTGAAGTTTCAGTAGCTCCTTTCTGGACAAATGAAACTTTTATGCTTCGTAGTTTCGATGAATAGTCAAGAAGAGGAAATGTTTATATTAATTCATATTAAATTCTTGGACACGAAGCAATATTCAAAATTGGGAGAGTTCGTTTCTCACATAATGTTTTACAACATGAATAAAAAATATATTTTAAGGTATTTATGTTAGGAATGGAACAATGTTCTTTGAGATTCCCCTGTATAATTAGGCCGATAATGTATTAGCGTATAATTTGACCGAAACGTCATTCAGACGCGTGGAACTCTGCATATTCTCTCTCTCTCTCTTTCTTTTCTTGTTTGATTCACCTTTCTCTGCCAATTTATATTATAAGCGATTTGACATCTGCATCTTAGCTTTTTCTCAGTAAGTCGCTCCCTTTTCATTGTCCAAAGTAAATTTTTACATAGGCTCGTTATATTTTTCTTCAGCTCAGAGCCAATCCTTTTTTCTATTGGTCGAGATAAAATTTCGTACAGCCTCACGAATTTGAAAACAGTGAAGGAAAGCGAATTATTTTTACTTCGTATTCACCACACACACACACACACACACACACACACACACATATATATATATATATATATATATATGATTCAATAAAGGTTTAGTTGATTTATTTCATTGACAGAGGCAAAAGATTCCTGCCGAACTGTCCGTCAGTGTCAGATCATCAATCGGTCAAGAACATCAACTGGACGTTTGTTGTTTTACTGAATATTATCTTTCACGTTATCTACTGAGAACTTCTTAAATGAAAATTCTGAAAAGTAGGTTAATTGCTCTCAATTCTTATAAAAATTACGTAAATGAAAGATTCTGTGGCGGCTTGGTAAAACTTAAAACTTTTGTTCAGATAAAGTCTTGAATATAAACGACAAAACCGGAAAAAGAATAAAAAAGGTCTTATGGCAAACTTACCTACTCAGTAAAGTGAATTGCTCGAAGCCTAGATTGCCTCGACCGATGAAAAAAAAAACGTTTATCAAAGTTAAATCCTATGAAAAGATGCCACTAGTCTGAACCAGAGCTTCAAGGATACGCAATCGTCTGACGACTTGAACTGGAAATATTTACTCTCGTTGTTGTGCCATTGACGTAGGACAATATGTATATTTATTCATCTGGTCCCACTACGTACCTTACTCAGACAAAAAATGTTCTTTAAAATTTAATTAATTACAATGTTCCATTTATATCTTATCCATTTAACATAAATAAAAAATGAAAATTATTTTAATAAAATAAATGGCTCACACAATACTCAATTGTTGTTCTTAATACAATATAACTAAGTATACCATAATTAGTTCATCCTAATTCTGACCTAAACATTCTAACCTCTTTACTCATAGATAGTCGTAAAATAAAATCTATTGTTCAACATAAAATCCTTAAAATCCAACCTCCTGTTAATAATTATTGTTTACTGATTTAAAAAATCCAAGATCCCACTAGGAATCTTACCCAGACAAAATTAAGTGACATGTCTAGATCCAAGCCATCCTTCCCCGTTTCATAACCCAAATATTAAATCTCCATGGTTACATAATTCTTATTTTTTATTGAACAATATTGACACTGATTGTATTTCCTATAACTACCACCCCACTAATTATCTAAGAAAACCTGAATTCATCTTTTTTAAAATTATATATATATATATATATATATATATATATATATAGTGTATCAAGGCAGCAAATAATTTTCTAAATATGTACTGTTAAATATAAGAGACAATGAATGTCTATTATGTTTAGTCATGAGCCGTTCTAAACGTCGTATTTTGGCTATAATTTCAGTTGAAAATAAAGACAAAAATTCTCCAACATTTGGATAATTTTTTATTAAGTTGGTTCTAAGCTTTCGGCTCACATGAGCCATCGTCAGAGAGGTTATTAAGATGGTGGATGTTATTGTGTTACCGTCTTAATAATATCTTTGAAGATGGCACATGTGAGCCGAAAGCTTAGAACCAACTTAATAAGAAATTATCCAAATGTTGGAGAATTTTTGTTTTATTTTCAACAGAAATTAAAGCCAAAATACGACGTTTAGAACGGTTCATGATTAAACATAATAGACATTCATTGTCTCTTATATTTAACAGTATATGTTTAAATATATATATATATATATATATATTAACTCTTTTCATACTACAATGAGTACTTTTTATAAACACCTGAATAATAATACTATACATATGTGCACTCTCATATGTATATCTATTAATTCATGTTTATATATATCTATATATATAGCACATCACTCAATACATCCCAGGCCTGAGATATAGATGACACCATTAATAAAAAATGCATATGATTTTTATGAAGTACTAATCTTCAAATGGCACGCTATAAAATTTCACAAATTACCGTTATTTAAGTGAAGTTAGAATTGCAATTTTTTAAAACAATGCAAAAATCTGAATTTCTTTTGGAAATAAATTATTGCTTTCTGAAGAGAAAAATACTGTTCAAGCAACGCAATGACTTGATAAAGGTTATTCAGACTCTGCTTTGTCGGAAATAACGGTTAAGAAATGGTATTTGGACTTTAAACACAAATAATGCTGAAAGCTCAGATCGCCCAAAGGGGGGCACTTGTGCCGGAAAACACTATACAAGTTCACAAACTCGTTTTGGCCTATCGTAAATTGATGTTGCGTGAGACAGTAGAGAAGTTGAATATATCCGAAAGCAGTATATTTACCATTTTACATGAATATTTCTCAACGAAAAAGCTGTGTTCAAAGTGGGTACTGCTTTTACTTACAGTCTATCAAAACAATAAACTGTTGTCGATTTAAAGCATTGTCTATAACTGATTCAACGCAACAAGAAAGAATATTTGCATGAATATGTAACAATAGATGAAACATGGATCCACCCCGTCAATCAGCAGTCAGGTGAGTGAACAGCAGCAGGTGAAAGTCGTCCAAAGCGACCAAAGAGGTAAACATCAGCAGGCAAGGTTTTGGTCTCCGTATTTTGTGATGAACATGATAATTTATTCATAACTAATAAAGATAGAACTATCAATAGCGAATATTATATAGTATTATTTGTGCGTTTCAAGGAAGAAATCGCCAAAAAACAGCCATAAATGGAGAAGATAATGTGATCTATCACCAAGACAAATCACCGTGTCACATGTCGATCGTAACGATGGCAAGACTACATAAATTGAACTTTGAATTACTTCCGCATCCACCCTATTCTCCAGATCTGACCACAAGCGACTACTGGCTGTTTGTAGACCTCAAAAGAATGCTCCAAGGAAAGAGATTTGGTTCCAGGGAAGAAGGGGTATAAGAAACTGAGACATATTTTGAGGTCAAAGACAAAAAATGCATCGAATTGTTAAAGACGCGTTAGAGAGATCAGTTGATTACGATACATCGGTTTTAACCTTTTCAACTCCGTCATTGAAATTCACCTAATTGTATTGCCATTGCATTCGCATCATCTGACGAAACCGAAAATTAGTTGATAAGCACTTTAAGCAGAACAACTCACTAAGGAAAATCTGCAATAGAAAGACATAAAAAATTAGTTATTCCTGCACTAGCAATATTAATAGCATCATCAATTCCTATAAAAATAATATACTAAAGAAATTTTATAACAATAAAAAGACAGATATTACAACCCTCTGTAATTGTAGATTAAAAATTAAACGCCCGTTTTGAGACATATGTAAGTCCAAAGAAGTAATATACCATGCAACCATCTATTCTAGTGAAGACAATAGCAGGACAAAAACATATATAGAAATTTCCGCCGGACCATGGAAACAACGCCTATATAATCACACTCAATCATTTTTTAAACCCCACCTAAAACATCAAACCGCTCTCTCTAAATATTTCTGGGAATTAAAAGACAGAAATCTTTCCCCTCAGATTGAATGGAAGATTATAGGGAAATCTCAAACCCTCAATAGCTTCAGAAGCAGATGCAATTTATGCTTAGACGAAAAGATTAGAATTATCAAATTTAGAGAATCTAGCCAATTATTCAATCAGAGAAATGAAATAATTATCAAATGCCACCATAAATTCAAACTGTCTAACACATAAAATCTTAAAATCACCCCATTTTGACACACTTGTCAGCTCTCTCACATTTGTGTGGATCATTCGTTGGATCATTCGATTTTACAGACCAAAAAAGTGAAGATAAGGACCTACCATACAATGGGTTGACATGCCAATCTAAGTACACAATGACTTTATATTTATTGGTGTACCAAGTTTTAAAATAAATATCCTATCATGAACTACGCAATTGAAAATGAGTTCACTATAATAACTTCGACATAAATATTTCACGTGTATAATGGGGCATCTAAATGTAAGTTAAAGAAAATGCTTATTCCCAAAAGATTTTTGTACCAAAAGGAAGGAATATTGTGAGGTCTGATAAAATGAGCTAACTAAACTCATTTAAATGAATTATAATTTATAACCAATTTAAATGACGTGTTGAGTTTTCTTTTATAAATATTACATTGCTCTAGATAACATCAATTGAGCTTTTTATATAGATATAACACTTAATATTTTATATAAAGTTAATCTTGTTGGATTATCCTCACCGTTTACGAAATGGACATCTCTCTCTCTCTCTCTCTCTATATATATATATATATATACATATATATATATATATATACATATATACGTAAAACAATGGAAAATACAAAACCTTTAGACAGTTCTGATATAATTTGTGTTCTATTTACATTATTCGTACTATTGACCTCATCTTTGTTGCCATTCGTACGACGTTTTGGCCGTTGTATGCTCCGACATGCTAGGAAAGTCGAACCGAACCCTTTATCATCATCACTGGGGTATATAATTCTAATCCCCTGCATAAAGCCTCATTTGGTAGTCATGAGTGATTTTCCTCTAACCATTCTATGTTACTTGTTCCCCACTGCTGTAGCCTGATGTTGAACTCACAACTCTTTGGGTGAAGTCACAGGAACTATATCCACTGGGCCATGAGTCCTTAAGACAAATTTTTGTTCTGAAAAGGAAAAAATCATACGTAGACATGAAAAATTATATGAAAAAAAATTAATGATAATACATAGTTTGCTATTTTTTAATGAAGTCTGCACTGTGTATCTACACATATACAAATTGAATGTCTCTACTCGACTAAAGAGAAAAAGGTGTGTTTCAGTACGTTTCTACTCGTGTGAAGAGTAAATCGTTTTATTTTCCCACAATATTTCTTTATTTCTTTTAAATGCATTTAATTTTATAGCGAATACTCATCTATCTATCTATCTATCTATCTATCTATCTATCTATCTATCTCAGCCTTTTCAGTATCTATCTATCTATCTATCTATCTATCTATCTATCTATCTATCTATCAAAATATAGAAAGAAAGAAAGAATTCTGTCAATAATTCATTCTGTTTTTGTCAGGGTTCAATCTCGAAAGTAGCCCCTGTGGGCGAGTATTGTAGTGCCCAGAACTTTTGTCACCAGATGAATGTTACAGACAAGCTTTTAACTCGGAAACCGGAATCATAGATCCCAAGGCGACAAAATATGGGCTTTGGCTATTGATTGCAAAACTGATCAATAATGGCTGCATTTCCAATAAACTTGACAGCGACAGGTTGTAAAATATGTGAGAATGGTGCATATAAAATGCATTCCCAACTTATTGTATTGATATTTCTAAACGTTTACGACCATTCTGCCCTTATTTTATTGGTGAGGTAAGAATATGCCAAATACATCCCCTATAGATTACGAAGACACTCCCGCGCAAGAGAAAGCAAATTATTTAGAGATTAGAGTATAAACTTGATTTTTTACTCAAGTTTAAAACTGATTTATATCTTCTTCTTCTTCTTCTTCTTCTTCTTCTTCTTCTTCTTCTATGACGGGACATAGGCGATCATGGCTTTCCACATCTTTCTATCCCTGGTGGCTCTTAGCCGCTTTCTCCTGTTACACCACGAATCCCTCGTTTTGTCATCAACCTGATCAGGTCCTTCAAATATATTATCCATTGCTTTCCCGTCTCTTTTCCCCTCTATATGGCCTGTTAGTATCAGGTTCTCCAATCCCTCCTTCCTCATTGCATGTTCTAGAAACTTCCGCTGTCTCTTCCTGATGCTCAGTAATAATTTCCTTTTCGTTTCTATCATTTCCAAGACCTCATCATTGCTCACATACTCGATCCATGATATGCACAGCATCCTTCTGTAGAATCACATTTCAGTTGCTTCAAGTTTTCAAGAGCTCTTAATATGCGAAATACAAATCTCTTCAGATTCTAACTTTCTATTCAAATTTGATCAACAATAATTTAAATGCAGTATGAATCGTTATCCTCTTTTTCCTTAATCTTTGCTTTTTTTAATGTTCTAAATAATGTTATTCTCACTTGCCCATTGCGTCTTAGTGGCTTTATCATCTTGCTTGTAGTGAAATGATTAAAAAACATCGATCAGAAAATTAAAATGCAACGGGAAATTATGTTACTATCTTTCTGAAGAAGACAAAGCAATTCACAAAATTAAAGAAACGAAGCTGGGAAGAGTTGTGATCGCCTATCTTTTGGTTTTAATTTATATATTTCTAAATTAATAAAAAATATCAGCTTCACTATAGCTTAAAAATCTATAGAAAAATCAATTTGTTCTAGGATTTCCTTGCAAATTAATTTAAGATAAAATTATTTTACTACAGAAATAATTGAAAGTTAATTTGATAACATCTATACTTACATAATTTCATGTAAGGATAATAAATACTATTAAGGTGATAAAGATTTCGAACCAAACCCTTTATTTTATTTACTATTCACATTTCATGGGCGATGCCATTTTCGGATGACCATGTAGTTATCTCCCTTTAACTCTACTTTCTAAGTTATTTGTTCACCAATGCTGTAGCCTGGTATTGAACTTGCAAATATTTGGGTTAAGTCACTGAAACTAATCAACGCCTATATCCATTTGCCATGTTTCTTAGAGGACATCAGTGTATGAATTTTTGAACTTACAAACAAAATGTCTAAGCAAACATTTTTTTACCAGAGCTCATATTACAATCTTTGAAAATGCTGATTTTTTCTAGCACTTCGTATTACGAGTTTCCATACTGTATTCGTTTATATGATTCACCGGCTTAGGAGTTTTTTGGGGCTAAGCATATGAGCTGATTCTTTGTGTTTACGTAGTTTCCAATGGTGTTCCCTATCGATTATTTCAAATTTATCCCGTAGTGGGGGGGTGATTCCTTTATTCCCTCCATATGTGGTCAGCTCCTCGTGTTACGGCATCTAGAATAAAAGTACTATATCCCAGGGATCGAAATAATGGGTTACGTTAAAACTTCCTAGCACCTGAAGAATGCCGGGGCGTACAACAGCCGAAACGTCGTAAACATGGCGATAAAGATGAGGACAACTGTCCGGACAGTGTAAATAATGTAAACACTATCTCATCTCAAGTATAGACAAATATTAATTGATGCTTGTGAAAACCCATTTTTCAATGTGGTGCATGTGAGGGGTTTATAGAGGTAAATCATTAGAGAATAAGCAGCAATAATTAGAAAGAGAACAACAACATTGAAAATACATCATCTAAAACGCAACATTGGTAAGGCGGAGTAAAGTGAGTAATAAAATAATAATTGTCAAATGCTTAATCTAAAACGCAACATTGGTAAGGCGGAGTAAAATGAGTAATAAAATAATAATTGTCAAATGCTTAATCTAAAACGCAACATTGGTAAGGCGGAGTAAAGTGAGTAATAAAATAATAATTGTCAAATGCTTAATCTAAAACGCAGCATTGGTAAGGCGGAGTAAAGTGAGTAATAAAATAATAATTGTCAAATGCTTAATCTAAAACGCAACATTGGTAAGGCGGAGTAAAGTGAGTAATAAAATAATAATTGTCAAATGCTTAATCTAAAACGCAACATTGGTAAGGCGGAGTAAAGTGAGTAATAAAATAATAATTGTCAAATGCTTAATCTAAAACGCAACATTGGTAAGGCGGAGTAAAGTGAGTAATAAAATAATAATTGTCAAATGCTTAATCTAAAACGCAACATTGGTAAGACGGAGTAAAGTAAGGCAAAATAATAATTGTCAAATGCTTAATCTAAAACGCAACATTGGTAAGGCGGAGAGAGTAAAATGAGTAATAAAATAATAATTGTCAAATGCTTAATCTAAAACGCAACATTGGTAAGGCGGAGTAAAGTGAGTAATAAAATAATAATTGTCAAATGCTTAATCTAAAAACGCAACATTGGTAAGGCGGAGTAAAGTGAGTAATAAAATAATAATTGTCAAATGCTTAATCTAAAACGCAACATTGGTAAGGGATAAAGTGGAGTAATAAAATAATAATTGTCAAATGCTTAATCTAAAACGCAACATTGGTAAGACACCGAGCATGAGTAATAAAATAATAATTGTCAAATGCTTAATCTAAAACGCAACATTGGTAAGACGGAGTAAAGTGAGTAATAAAATAATAATTGTCAAATGCTTAATCTAAAACGCACATTGGTAAGGAGTAAAATGAGTAATAAAATAATAATTGTCAAATGCTTAATCTAAAACGCAACATTGGTAAGACATATGAGAGTAATAAAATAATAATTACGTAAATGCTTAATCTAAAACGCAACATTGGTAAGGCGGAGTAAAATGAGTAATAAAATAATAATTGCCGTAAATGCTTAATCTAAAACGCAACATTGGTAAGATTTGAGTAAAGTGAGTAATAAAATAATAGTTCGTCAAATGCTTAATCTAAAACGCAACATTATAAGACGGAGTAAAGTGAGTAATAAAATAATAATTGTCAAATGCTTAATCTAAACGCAACATTGGTAAGTATGAGTAAAATGAGTAATAAAATAATAATTGTCAATGTTGTAATCTAAAACGCAACATTGGTAAGGCGGGAGTAAAATGAGTAATAAAATAATTGTCAAATGCTTAATCTAAAAACGCAACATTGGTAAGGCGGAGTAAAGTGAGTAATAAAATAATAATTGTCAAATGCTTAATCTAAAACGCAACATTGGTAAGACGGAGTAAAGTGTGTAATAAAATAATAATTGTCAGTCAATCTAAAACGCAACATTGCAGCATGACAGTGAGTAATAAAAATAATAATTGTCAAATGCTTAATCTAAAACGCAACATTGGTAAGACGGAGTAAAGTGAGTAATAAAATAATAATTGTCAAATGCTTAATCTAAAACGCAACATTGGTAAGACGGAGTAAAGTGAGTAATAAAATAATAATTGTCAAAATGCTTAATCTAAAACGCAACATTGGTAAGGCGGAGTAAAAATGAGTAATAAAATAATAATTGTCAAATGCTTAATCTAAAACGCAACATTGGTAAGACGGAGTAAAGTGAGTAATAAAATAATAATTAACAATGCTTAATCTAAAACGCAACATTGGGAAGACGGAGTAAAGTGAGTAATAAAATAATAATTGTCAAATGCTTAATCTAAAACGCAACATTGGTAAGACGGAGTAAAGTGAGTAATAAAATAATAATTGTCAAATGCTTAATCTAAAACGCAACATTGGTAAGGCGGAGTAAAATGAGTAATAAAATAATAATTGTCAAATGCTTAATCTAAAACGCAACATTGGTAAGACGGAGTAAAGTGAGTAATAAAATAATAATTGTCAAATGCTTAATCTAAAACGCAACATTGGTAAGGCGGAGTAAAATGAGTAATAAAATAATAATTGTCAAATGCTTAATCTAAAACGCAACATTGGTAAGACGGAGTAAAGTGAGTAATAAAATAATAATTGTCAAATGCTTAATCTAAAACGCAACATTGGTAAGGCGGAGTAAAATGAGTAATAAAATAATAATTGTCAAATGCTTAATCTAAAACGCAACATTGGTAAGACGGAGTAAAGTGAGTAATAAAATAATAATTGTCAAATGCTTAATCTAAAACGCAACATTGGTAAGACGGAGTAAAGTGAGTAATAAAATAATAATTGTCAAATGCTTAATCTAAAACGCAACATTGGTAAGGCGGAGTAAAATGAGTAATAAAATAATAATTGTCAAATGCTTAATCTAAAACGCAACATTGGTAAGACGGAGTAAAGTGAGTAATAAAATAATAATTGTCAAATGCTTAATCTAAAACGCAACATTGGTAAGACGGAGTAAAGTGAGTAATAAAATAATAATTGTCAAATGCTTAATCTAAAACGCAACATTGGTAAGGCGGAGTAAAATGAGTAATAAAATAATAATTGTCAAATGCTTAATCTAAAACGCAACATTGGTAAGACGGAGTAAAGTGAGTAATAAAATAATAATTGTCAAATGCTTAATCTAAAACGCAACATTGGTAAGACGGAGTAAAATGAGTAATAAAATAATAATTGTCAAATGCTTAATCTAAAACGCAACATTGGTAAGACGGAGTAAAGTGAGTAATAAAATAATAATTGTCAAATGCTTAATCTAAAACGCAACATTGGTAAGGCGGAGTAAAATGAGTAATAAAATAATAATTGTCAAATGCTTAATCTAAAACGCAACATTGGTAAGACGGAGTAAAGTGAGTAATAAAATAATAATTGTCAAATGCTTAATCTAAAACGCATCATTGGTAAGACGGAGTAAAGTGAAAGTAATAAAATAATAATTGTCAAATGCTGGACTGAAACGCAACATTGGAGGCGGAGTAAAATGAGTAATAAAATAATAATTGTCAGGAATGTCTAAAAACGCAACATTGGTAAGACGGAGTAAAGTGAGTAATAAAATAATAATTGTCAAATGCCAATCTTAAAACGCAAACATTGTAACATTTTATAAAGTGAGCAATAAAATAATAATTGTCAAATGCTTAATCTAAAACGTAACATTGGTAAGGCGGAGTAAAGTGAGTAATAAAATAATAATTGTCGCTTAATCTAAAAACGCAACATTGGTAAGGCGGAGTAAAGTGAGTAATAAAATACAATTGTCACGTTTAATCTAAAACGTAAAATATTGGTAATATGGAGTAAAGTGAGTAATAAAATAATAATTGTCAAATGCTTAACTTAAAACGCAACATTGTAAGGCGGAGTAAAGTGAGTAATAAAATAATACCATTGTCAAATGCTTAATCTAAAACGCAACATTGTAAGGAGTAAAGTGAGTAATAAAATAATAATACTAATACTAATCTAAAACGCAACAATGGTAAGGTGAGTAAAGTGAGTAATAAAATAATAATTGTCAAATGCTTAATCTAAAACGCAACATTGGTAAGGAGTAAAGTGAGTAATAAAATAATTGTCAAATAAGCGACCTAAAACGCAACATTGGTAAGGCGGAGTAAAGCGAGTAATAAAATAATAATTGTCAAATGCTTAATCTAAAACGCAACATTGGTAAGGCGAGTAAAGTGAGTAATAAAATAATAATTGTCAAATGCTTAATCTAAAACGCAAATATTTGTAAGGCGGAGTAAAGTGAGTAATAAAATAATAATTGTCAAATGCTTTAATCTAAAACGCAACATTGGTAAGGCGGAGTAAAGTGAGTAATAAAATAATAATTAATAAATGCTTAATCTAAAACGCAACATTGGTAAGGCGGAGTAAAAGCAGTAATAAAATAATAATTAAGCCAAATGCTTAATCTAAAACGCAACATTGGTAAGGCGGAGGGCAAAGTGAGTAATAAAATAATAATTGTCAAATGTTTAATCTAAAACGCAACATTGGTAAGGAGTAAAGTGAGTAATAAAATAATAATTGTCAAATGCTGACCCAAACGCAATATTGGTAAGGCGGAGTAAGTATATTAAAATAATTGTCAAATGCTTAATCTAAAACGCAACATTGGTGGTTATGTGAGTAAAGTGAGTAATAAAATAATAATTGTCAACGTTAATCTAAAACGCAAATATTGGTAATGGAGTAAAATGAGTAATAAAATAATAATTGTCAATGCTTAATCTAAAACGCGCAACATTGGTAAGGCGGAGTAAAGTATAATAAATAATAATTGTCAAATGCTTAATCTAAAACGGGCATTAAAAGGCGGAGTAAAGTGAGTAATAAAATAATAATTGTCAAATGCTTAATCTAAAACGCGCAACATTAAAAGGCGGAGTAAAGTGAGTATAAATAATAATTGTCAAATGCTTAATCTAAAACGCAAACATTGGTAAGGCGGAGTAAAGTGAGTAATAAAATAATAATTGTCAAATGCTTAATCTAAAACGCGTATTGGTAAGGAGTAAGGAGTAATAAAATAATAATTGTCAAATGCTTAATCTAAAACGCAACATTGGTAAGGCGGAGTAAAGTGAGTAATAAAATAATAATTGTCAAATGCTGCAATCTAAAACGCAACATTAAAAGGCGGAGTAAAGTGAGTAATAAAAATAATAATTGTCAAATGCTTAATTTGAAAACGCAATATTGGTAAGAGCAGTAATAAAATAATAATTGTCAAATGCTTAATCTAAAACGCAAATATCAGGAAGGAGTAAAATGAGTAATAAAATAATAATTGTCAAATGCTTAATCTAAAAATGCAACATTGGTAAGTAACGGAGTAAAGTGAGTAATAAAATAATAAATGTCAAATGGCGAATCTAAAAACGCAACATTGGTAAGGCGGAGTAAAGTGAGTAATAAAATAATAATTGTCAAATGCTTAATCTAAAACGCAACATTGGTAAGGTGATAAAGAGTAATAAAATAATAATTATTAAATGCTTAATTCAAAACGCAACATTGGTGGCGTATAAAGTGAGTAATAAAATAATAATTGTCAAATGCTTAATCTAAAAGCAACATTACTAAAATGAAGCATTGATTGACTCGCTTTCTACAATCTGACACACATTTGCAGATTATTTAAAGTCAAAAAATAATTTTAGATTGTGATACATTTTTTTAGATAATAATGATTTTACAGATATATGTTTTACAAATAAACCTATAGAAGCGGGAGAAGAGATGGATTCCCAGTTGTCACAAATGTATTTGTTCGTAAGTGAATATTTTATTTTATATATTTATTTTTTTAATCATTTGCATCCAAGTATACAGGGTATTACAAGGAGTGAAAATGAAAGTGAAAGTGAAGGTGAAAGCGAAGACTGAGAATGAACAGAAACCAATATAACCGAAGATAACGACTGATATTGAATTTAAAATGTGAAAATCGTCGTTATCCGGAAAGCAAACAAACGAGATGGAGTTTCATAGCTGGGAAGTGCGTGAAATGAAACTGTTGCATTTAACTAATTCAACGGTAAAGAGGTGGCACCTAAATGTCAATCTAGTAGCACGCATTAGTTCACGTGGCCGGAACAACAGGGAGCAAAGCTCGTCAGAACAGTTGTCATAAAAATATTTGTAAAAAAAAAAAAAAAAACTGAAGGGAGCCACATTATAATGCTTATGTCTGGTCAAGATAAATTATACAATTATAATAAAGTCGAATGAAATTAAAACAAGCCTTCCCGATTAATAATTCCAAAGCATTGCCTATTGTACAGCCACACATCCTAGATTACAGCACCTGGTATACACAAAATGGTCACCTGTCTCGGTACTGACCAAGATCGACCCTGCTTAATTTCGGTCATCATACGCGAACCGATTTTCAAAGTGACGCGACTGCAAGCCTAAAATAGAGAAAAATGATTCATCTAAAAACAACAGTAATAAGATGAAGGAGTAGTGCTAACAATAAAATAAAATTTAAAATGGTTTCGTGGTCCAGACATTAATTTGGTAAAGTGCTGCATGATTCACAATTCATAAAAAGCAACAATATTAATGGATTATTTCACGCAGAAAAATTCGCATCATTTGATATTCATCATTTTTTGCTGAACGTTACGGAGACCAAATTGTGAATGTGAACACAGTTGAACAGGTGAGTAAAGTGTTTAAGTTTCGGTGACAGTAACAAGCTACATTCCTTGTATCTCTGCTCAGCTTACAATCCATAAAAATGCAGAACACCTTGCAATTAGATGAAAGAACCACAAAATCGACTGTAGAATACGCGGTCGTGTAAATTACCTAGATATCTTCGGATTAATTAAATGCGGAACACATTAAAGGGGACAGATTTTTTCTTTGGGTAGGACAAGGTAAACGACGCTCTAGGTGCGTGGCAGAACGAGAATTACTGGAAGGTAAGGAATACGTTTCAACAAGTCGACGAGAGGATCACGGACAAAGACGGGGCAGGAACGTAAAACAGATGACAACCGACATTTTGCTACAGTGATAGCGATGTGAAAATGCTTTGTAGTCAAAAATTGTTCCATCCCACAATGTAATTATTAGGAGCTATATCTATGTGGTAGGTTGCATGTAAAGGAATCGTTATTTCCCACTATCTATCTATCTATCTATCTATCTATCTATCTATCTATCTATCTATCTATCTATCTCAGTCATTACCACAGCTCCCTCTCCCTCTCTCCATTTCTCTCTCTGTCTCTGTCTCTCTCTCTCTCTCTATATATATATATATATATATGAAAACTAGCCTAATAGTGGCTGGTTGTACCAGTAGATGGTAAGTCGAAAAAATGTTCAATGCAAAACACACACACACACACACACACACACACACACACACACACATATATATATATATATATATATATATATATATATATATATATAGTGTATCGAGGCAGAAAATAATTCTCTAAGCATATACTATTAAATATAAGAGGCAATGAATGTATATTATGTTTAATCATGAGCCGTTCTAAACGTCGTATTTTGGTTTTAATTTCCGTTGAAAATAAAGACAAAATTTTTCCAACATTTGGATATTTGTTTATTAATTTAGTTCTAAGTTTTCGGCTCACATGAGACATCTTCAGAGAGGTTATTAAGATGGTAATACAATAACATTCACCATCAGCGACAATTTTATTTTGTGTTGACATAAAACCCCGCTAGATAACGGCAATAGTTACTAAAAATAACAAATGCAGTTCGCAAATTTGCAATGTGGTTCTATGACGTCACACCGCGTGATAGCGCGAAATGACAACAGAACCATGTATTCAAATGCAATGTAATGTGCTATGACCAGATTTAAAAGTGATTTTATTAAGTGTAGGCTGTTTGGATTTAATGTAGATGTCCTCCAATATTTGAAGGTTATTTTTACATGTGTGTGTGTGTGCGTGAAATGTGTATGTATATATGTATATATATATATATATATATATATATATGTGTGTGTGTGTGTGTGTGTGTGTGTGTGTGTGTGTGTGTGTGTGTGTGTAAATGCAATTTGTTATATATATTATTTATATATTATTTATGCGCGGTACTTGTGGGAAATCAATCAATATCAGTGATAAAGCTAACATATTCATTTGGACTGATGTGAGTTTGTGAACCAGGGTTTCACGCTTTTGCGATCGTCAGACACACTGTCTGACGACAGCAAAAATCTGAAACCTAGGGTCACAAACTCACATCAATCCAACTGAATATATATATATATATATATATATATATATATATATATATATATATATATATATATTGTTTATTCAAATCTATTCAGCGCGATCTATCTATGTATCATCCATGATAATTATTAGTATATAATAGTAGCATACTGCAACACAATAGCTGAAAAGATTTCGTCTTAAGACGCCATTATCAGGCAGTAAATTATGTTTAATTTACTTGGTAATATATATAGAGAAAGTGATTTGAAAAATATATAAAATAAAAAATAAAAGTAAATAAAAAGATACGAATAATGAGGTTTGCCATTGTGATAAATTAAATGGGATGGGGGGGTTATAACATTTTAAAAAATGGTGTTGTACGACACATCCACTGTAGTGTTTCAATCTTTTGCCACTGAAAGCCAGCTATGTCAACAGAAAAAGATAAAGTAGAAACCAATAAAAGGAAAAAAATAAAAAAGAAGAATGTATTTCCATTCGTAACCATTACTTATCTATCTATCTATCTATCTATCTATCTATCTATCTATCTATATAATCCTGTTTACTCATGTTCATCATGATCTATCTATCTATCTATCTATCTATCTATCTATCTATCTATCTATCTATCTAGATAGATAGATAGATAGATAGATATAGATAGATAGATAGATAGATAGATAGATAGATAGATGGATTATTCCAAAGTATTCAAGGCAGACTCTCTCTAACTATAGTTTATTCAATTCTATTCGTCTTGATCTATCTATCTATCTATCTATCTATCTATCTATCTATCTATCTATCTATCTCAATATATTCATTATCTATCTATCTATCTATCTATCTATCTATCTATCTATCTATCTATCTATCTATCTATTCAAACCCCTAGCTCACGTGAATAAAGCTGGTTATCTTCATTCAAAAGATTTCTCGCCATTGTGATCAGAGATTCTCATATTAGAGCGAAACCCTTTACATTGTTGTACGAAGTGACCTTTCTACAATGACAGACCCATCGGCATATTCTGTATACTAAGTGATAGGAAATCAATCTTGCTGAAAATGTCGATGGAACTGATGATGATGATGATGATGATGATGATTATAATATTGCCGGTGAGAAAAAAATAACTAAATTCAATGGCGAGGACAACGAGGCTGACAATTCCCAAAATAAGGCGTTGCAGATGAACTGAAGAACGAGTGGGAAGTCGGTGAAGAGGAGATGAATAAGCAAGAAAGTGAGGGGAAAGGATGACGTTGGTGAAGAAAGAAAAGGAGATACAGAGATACAGATAATAAGGGAAGGAATTTAGTGAAAAAGAGGATCATAGAGTAATCAACGGGATTGATTAGTTAAGGCCGTAATTGATGATGAGAACAGAATATGGATGTTCTATAGAGATGTGGTGAATTTAAAACGAAAAGGTTTTTTCTGGAGACGGACGAGGAACAGAAAGGAGGAACAGAGAAGGCGTATAAAAATATGGTGAATGAGAAAAAAAAGAAGGGGAAAATAACAAAGAAGAATGTAGTAGTAGTAATAGTAACGGTAGTAGTAATAATAATAGAAGAAAAAAAGAAGAGGCAAGAAGTAGGATGAAAGAATAAAGAGAAGAAGAAGAAATAGAAGAAGGGGAAGAATTATGAAGTTGAATAGAAGGATAAAGAATAGAAGTTGAAGATAGGAGAGAACAAAAATAAAAAAAGAAAAATAGGAAAAAGAAGAAGAAAAAGTAAGAAGTTGAAGAGAAGGTTATAGAGAAGAAAAAGAAATTGAATGAAATAGGGATGAAGAAGTTGTAAAGAGAAGAGTAAGTAAACAATAATAATAATAATGAAAATAATAATAATAAAAATAAGTCACTGATATACGTATCTTCTACTAGCAACATCAAAGAATAAGAATAATAAACTGGAAGGAGGGCAGAAGAAAAATTGAAGAAGAGGAAATAGAATAAGTTGAAGATGGGAGAGAAGAAAAATGAAGTTGGAGGGAGAATAAAAGGATGAACAGAAGAAGAGGATAAAGAGAAGAAGCAGAAAAAAAAGAAGAATTTGAAACGTAGGAAAGAAGAAAAATAGAGGGAAGAGTTATAAATAGGAATGAAGAAAAAAGAAAGGAAGGAGTTAGAAGAAGAAGAAGAAGAAGAAGAAGAAGAAACAAGGAAAGAAGAAAAAAGAGAAGAATGAGTTATAAGCAGAAGAGGAGGGGAAGAAGAAGAAGAAGAAGAAGAAGTAGTTGAAAAGTAGGAAAGAAGAGGAAGGAGTTATAAGGAGAAGAGGAATAGGAAGAAGAAAAAGAAGAAGAAGAAGAAGAAGAAGTAGTTGAAAAGTAGGAAAAAAGGAAAAAGAAAAGAAAGTATTATAAGTAGGAATGAAGGATATAGAAAAAGTAGAAGAAGTAAAAGAAGAATTTAAAAAAGAAAAGAAGAAAAAGTGATAAAGGAGTTATAACTAGAAGAAGAGGAAGAAGAAGAAATGTAGGAAAGAAGAAGAGAGTTCGAAGTAGAAGAAGAAGAAGAAGAAGAAGAAGAAGAAGGAAAAAAGAGAGGAAAGAGTTATAAGTAGGAATGGAGGATATGGAAAAGAAGTAGAAGAAAAAGAAGAATTTGGAAAAGGAAAGAAGAAGAACGTGAGGAAGGTGTTATAAGTAGAAAATGGTGGAAGAAGTTTAAAAATAGAAAAGAAGAAAAAGAGAGGAAGGAGTTATAAGTAGAAGATGAGAGTAAAGAGAAGTAGAAGAAGTTGAAAAGTAAGAAAAAAGAAAAAGTGAGGAAGGAGTTATAAATAGAAGCGGAGGATAAACAAAAGTAATCGAAGGAGAAGTTGAAAAGTAGGAGAGAAAAAAAGAGAGAAGGGAGTTTTAAGGAGAAGAAAAAAGAGAAAGAGAAGAATATATAAGAAGAAATCAGTTGTATACATACCTTCGACAACCAATTTCAAAGAAGAAGGATACTGAAATTAATAATAATAATAATAATAATAATAATAAAAACAAGGCAGTCTCGCAGACATGAAGATCCACCTTGAAAAAGAAAAATAGAAAAAGAAATCGAACAACTTAGAAGTGAACTATCAATACTGGATGAACTGAGTAGAGGAATAAATGTAACAACTAGGAAAAGCAGAAGAGTCGAAAGAAAATACAACATTAGAAATGAAAATGAAGTCTTATCAAATAAAGAAAAAATAAAGCAAAAAATCCAACTGAAGGCTCAAAGAATAAGACGCTATGAAAAAAGAGCAAGATTTTACAGACAAAACAAGATTTTTCAAACTGATACAAAGAGATTTTACAGGGAAATAGGTAAAAAAAGAATTGAAGTGACAGTCCCCCCCCCCCAGAATGGAAGAAGTTACACAGTTCTGGGAAAAGATATGGGCTTGCCCTAAAGAACATAACAAAGAAGTAGATTGGATTGCACAAGAGATAGAACGAATCAAAAATTAACCGGAACAGGCATGGGCTGGAATTACAGAAGAGGATGTTAAATTTGCACTAAAAAAAGCACACAATTGGAAATACCCAGGTAGAGATAAAATTCCTAACTTTTGGCTATATTATTTAAATACAGCACATAAAAAACTAGCCAAAGAACTTCAAGAAATGGTTGACGATCCCAGTAAAATTCCTGCGTGGATGACCAAAGGAATTACATTTCTTCTACCCAAGAATGGTGACACAAACAACCCGAAAAACTACAGACCAATTACATGTCTTCCGACAACATATAAACTATTAACATCTATTTTAACAAAACAGACATATTTATTCTTAGAAAGAAATGACATGATACCGCTTGAATAAAAAGGGTGCAAACGTGGCTGTTATGGATGTAAAGACCAATTGCTAATTAACAAAATGATCCTGGAAAACTGCTACAGTACAAAGAAAAATCTTAGTACTGCCTGGATAGATTATCGAAAGGCATTCGATAGTGTGCCACATCCCTGGATTTTAAAGACTTTAAATATATACAAGATATCGCCCGTCATCATCAATTTCATCAAACAGTGCATGTCTATATGGAAAACAACCCTTTACCTCAATCATATAAATGGAACCTATAAGTCTGATGAAATAAACATCAAAAGAGGTATATTTCAAGGTGATTCTTTATCTCCCTTACTATTCTGCATATCATTAATAGCACTAACCAGTCAACTTAATAAGACAGAATGTGGTTATAAAATAGGCCAAAAGAAAATAAGCCATCTATTTTACATGGATGACTTAAAGTTATATGCTAAGAATGATAATGAGCTGGAAGGTCTTTTGCAAACTGTAAAATGCTTCAGCGAAGACATTGGAATGAAATTCAATTTGAATAAATGTGCTAAAGCTACAGTTTTACGTGGATCAATACAAGAAACATCCTCAATTAGCTTAGACCCTGCTGTAACAATAAAAGAACTGAAACCAGAAGAAGCTTATAAATACCTAGGTGTAAATGAGAGTGAATCATTCACCATAAAAAAATGAAAGAAATAGTGCGTAAAGAGTACTATAGAAGGCTACGAATGATATTAAAAACTGAATTGAATTCTCAACAGAGTTATGGCCATTAATAGCCTTTCAATCCCAGTTGTCCAATATAGCTTCAACATCTTAAACTGGACTCTAAACGACATCAGGCGAATGGATTCTAAAACAAGAAAGCTTCTTTCTAAGCAGAAGACCGTCTATACATACCCCGTAAAGAAGGTGGAAGAGGTCTTATTCAGCTGGAATTGTCATACAAGACAACAACTATTGCCTTACTAACATACATAGAAACAACAAAGGATTGGATGATACAATTAGTAAGGCAACATGAAGAAAGAAAGAAAAATATTCAATAATAAAAGAAGGCAGTAAATACAAACAAGATTTACAGTTAGTAGATTCTGTAGAAAAGCAAAACAGAAGCCAAGAACCAACTATTGCGGCAAAAAATATGAAAATGAAAGCCAAAGATAAAGCTCTTCAACTGATGAAACAGCGCTGGCAAGACAAACCTCTGCATGGCCAATATCCAGAACGTGCCAATAAATCCAATGTTGACAAAGTTAATACTCATCGATGGTTACGTGCATCTGGATTAAAGTCTGAAACTGAAGGCTTTATTCTTGCAGCACAAGACCAAAGTCTTTTCACTAGAAACTTTCAGGCAAATATTATGCATAATAATATGGATCCAAAATGCAGGTTTTGTGATAAACACCAAGAAACAATAGACCACCTAATCTCAGGCTGTTCTGTGCTTGCCCCAAATGAATATAAATATCGCCACGATAGAGTTGGGCAATATTTACATTGGGCAATGTGCAAACATTATGGAAAACCTGTAAACAAACACTGGTATGAACATCACTCAGCACCGGTTACAGAAATAGAAGATGTAACCATTATATGGGATTACACCATCTACACAGACAGAAAAATTGAAGCAAACAGGCCAGACATTATTGTTAAAAACCAGAAGGAGAAAACTTGTCTATTAATTGATATGGCTTGTCCAGCGGATTGTAACATAGCAATCAAGGAATTTGAAAAACTGTCAAAATATAAAGACCTGGAAATTGAAATAGAAAAAATGTGGAAATTGAAAACAAGAGTTGTGCCAGTGATAGTAGGTGCACTTGGAATGATAAAAAATGGAACAAAACAACACATAGAAAGAATCCCTGGAAACCCCAGCTTAAGTGATATACAAAAAATTGTCTTATTAAGTACAGCCCACACACTAAGGAAAACTTTATCTATTAATGCTAGGGGTGATAGGGAAGATAGAAAAACATGAAATGGAGTCATAACAACACGCCACGACCTGCCTTAGGTCTCCCCGCAGACTTGGTAGGTAGTGAGACCAAAGCAGAAATCGAAATATGATGAAAAATGACATAATAATAATAATAATAATAATAATAATAATAATAATAATAATAGATTTGAAAACTATTAAAATATAAAGACTGGAAATTGAAATGAAAAAATTAAAAAAAATTAAAAACAAGAATAGAACTATGATAGTAGGCGCACTTGGAATGATAAAAAAATAAAAAAAAAACACCACGTTGAAAGATTCCTTGGAAATACCAGGTTAAGAGAAATACGAAAATTTGTCTTGATGTGTACAACCCACACACTCAGAAAAAACTTTGTCCACGTAATGCTAGTGAGTTTATGGGAGATAGAAAAACAAACCAGAAAAGGTAGCCATAACAACACAAGACTACCTGTCTTAGGTCTTCCAACAGAGATGGTAGGTAATATGACCATAGCAGAAATCGAAATGTGATAATAATAATAATAATAATAATAACAATAATGCTTCAGAAAAGATAGACTGGGTGTAAATAATAGAAGAGACCAAAATTATCAAGCAATGAGCAGAAATATATGAAGGCATAATTCAGCATAAAACCAAATGAGAAGTAAAAGGAGAGTCATTATGTGCAAAATGATCTGACGTGCCGATTGTATTCGGAGTGGTCTTAGTTATTATTTTCATAAATGCATGAAAGTTATCTCAACATTATAACCTTCCTAAGGGCTGAAAAGGATGTGCGTTGTGGTACACTGGATATCGGCTCGGAACGAGAAGCCGGGGAGCAGAGTTCAAATTCCAGTTGAATCCATTGTATTCACTTACGCGCAAATACCCTTGGGAAAGGTATTAATCCCTCTCTTCCTTCCAGTTATGGGTTAAATAGCAGGAGAGATTAGATTCTATAGCCTTGGTCGGCAACCAGTCTACCGCAAAAAGCAATAGCAACCTACTGCGGGATAATCTTCTGTCCAGACATGATCGCCCAAGCGTGTATCACGTATGGCACTTAAATGACTGAATGCTGAGAAATTATATGAACGTATATCACGGGGTCTGACAAAAAGAGTAAATATTAAAATACTGTAAGTCTTCACTTCACATACCAACTACACGATAGAAGTCAAAAAGTCAAAATATAATAAGAGACCTCAAAATACGTTTTTGTTAATTCACAAAACCAAATTTTCTGTGAAAATATCGTGGCATAACTATCTGACAAACTTTCAAAAATATAAGGACTTAAAATAAGAATTTATAAACGATTACCATTCCAGGAGTAATAAGAGGACTGGGAAAGTATATTTATATGAACAGAAAATATCTGGAAATCTAGCATTTCCTGAGATACAAAAAGATGGTATTCATATAAACACTAATATTCTTCTATGTGACTTACCTTTCAGCGCGTAAGCAATCATGTTTTTCACGTCTCCCTATACCTGGTGGCAATTAGTACGCTTTCTCTTGTTACACCACGCAACCCCCGATCGTTCATCTACCTGCTCAGGCCAGTCAAGTACGTTACACGCTGTTTTCCCTGTATCTCCTTCCCTCTATCTGGCTTGTTAGTATCAGATTCTCTAAGCCCTCCTTCCTCATTGCATGTCCCAGGAACGTCAGCTGTCTCTTCCTGATGCTCAGTATTAATTTCCTTTCCATTTGCATCCTTTGCAAAATCTCATTATTTCTTACATGCTCGATCCATAATATCCACAGCATCCTTCTGTATAACAACGTTTCAGTTGCTTCTAATTTTTCCTTCATCTTCGTTGAGATTGTTCAGCATTCACTGCCATATGGAAGAACTGACATCACATAGCAATCCACTACTCCTTTCTTTGTTTCTAATAAAACTTTCCTGTCTCTTAATACTTTACTCAGATTCTGGAACGCATCCTTCGCCATGCCAATTCACCTATGGATCTCTTTGTCGCACAATCCGTCTTCTGTTAAAACACTTCCCAGGTATTTAAATTTTTATACCTGCTTGATTTTAGTATCCCCCACCTGTATTTAGCATTTTGGACTGCTCTTTTTGCTGAAGACCATGCATTCAGTTTTCTTGCAGTTTATTTGTAGTCCTTTCTTGTTACTTCCTTCGGCTATATTTTGTAGGAGTCCTTGTAGTTTCTTTTCCGTGTCTGCTATCAGCACTGTATCATCTACGTATCTTTTGTTGTTCAAATTGTGGCCTCCGATGACAAATCCTGGCATAACGTCTAGGGTCCACAGAATAGTCTCGCTGTACAAATTGAATAGATCCGGTGAAAAGACACATCCTTGTCTTACGCCCCTTTCTATCTCTGTATATCTGCTGAATTCGTTTCCTGTCCGTATGCAGGCGGTTTGCTTCCAGTAGAGATTTTTGATTTGATTTTGTATTTCCCAAATATGTCGAGGCTAGAAAAATATTTCTTTATCGCATAGGGATTTTCTTAGTACACTTTCACTGTGGTACAAGATCGAAAGTATGGTGTTCAGAGTTTTGGCGTAAGTGATCAAGTCAGACAGACTTGCTAACCGTGATGCCATATTTCCTAAATTTCATGACTCGGGTAAAAAATTTGATAAAAGATTGTATCGAACAGCAAATCATGAAAATTATAAATAATATCACTACTACTACTACTACTACTACTAATAATAATAATAATAATAATAACAAAAATAATAGTATTGATAAGCAAAAATATTGACGTGTTCCAATATTATTCAAAAATGTAACACTTCGAGGAGAACGAAATTTCAGAAAAAAAAGAAAATAAGACACAGCGTTTGACAATTTTCAACTAATATTTCGACAATATCGGTCTTCCTCAAGTTATATTTAAAAACGAAATTTTACAAGTAAAAAATCTACAAAAAATTATAAATCTATAATTTTGTAAGCATAACTTGAAAAAGACCAACAGTCTATCGAAATATTGTTTTACATTGGCAAATACTGCGTCTTTTCTTAAATCACCTTCTTCTCTAAGTGCCAATAATAATAATAATAATAATAATAATAATGCAAACACTATGTAAATTATGTAAACAAACACTGGTATGAACAACACCCAGCACCGTTACAGAAATAGAAGGGATAACACCATCTACCCAGACAAAAAAAAAAAAAAGATGAAGCAAATAGGCCAGATATTATTGTTAAAAATCAGAAAGAAAAAACTAGCGTATTAATTGATATGGCTTATCCAGCGGATTGTAACATAACAATGAAGGAATTCAAAAAACTGTCAAAATATAAAGACCTGGAATTTGAAATAGAAAAATGTGGAAATTCAAAACAAGAATCGTAGCAATGATAGTTGGTGAACTTGGAATGATAAAAAATGAAAGCAAACAGCACATTGAAAGAATCCCTGGAAACGCCAGCTTAAGAGATATACAAAGAATTGTCTTGTTACGTACAGCCCACACACGAAGGAGAACTTTGTTTATGTAAGGCTTGGGATGTTAGGAGAAATAGAAAAACATGAAATGGAGCCATAACAACACACCACGACCTGCCTTAGGTCTTTCTGCAGATTTGGTAGGTAGTGCGACCATAGTATAAATCAAAATAAGATGAAAAATGATAACATCAAAATAATAAGATGAATAAGAATAAGAATACTGAACAAAAATGTCTCATGATGGTACCTTAGGCATGGTTGTGATAGTTTTTAGTCTTAAATTGTTGGCGACTTACGGTCGTTACAGGTTGAAACACCTTTTCTCGTATGATCCTGAAAATCGAGCCTGATTAGTATCTATGCAGATGGCCACTTGGGAATACCAGCTATAATCTTGGATTTGCTGGTGCTGGTGATAAATAACAACGTGTTGAGTTCTAATTCCAGTCAGGGTCATTATATTCTCTTGCATACAAATATATTCAATGAATTTCACTAGTTTTGTCCCCACTGCGTATCTCGCGTCAAAACCCTCCGGAAACTTAATTTGGTAACTTTATTGTGGTTCATACCCGTTTCACAAATTAAGTATATTGTAATCATATTGTAATCCTATTAAGGATGTGCGTTGAGGTGCAGTGGATACCTGCTCGGAACGACAAATCGGAGAGCCGAGTTCGAATTCCAGTTGAATTCATTGCATTCACTCACGCGCAAATACCCTTGGGAAAGGTACTAATCCGTTTCTTCCCTCCAGTTATAGGTTAAATAACAAGACAGATTGGGTTCTATAGCCTTGGCTGGCAACCAATCTGCCGCAGAAAGCAATAGCAACCTACTGCGGGGTAATCATATGCCCAGTCAGTCATGTTTCTCTTGAGACATGATCGCCCAAGTGTGTATCACGTATGGCACTTAACTGACTGCCTGAATCATATTTTAATCCGACATTAACCCATCTTTTTATTAGTTTTTCTAAATTCTTTATTTCACTCTGTCTGTCTGTCTCTCTCCTTTTCGTTCTTAGGATGAAGCGGCAAATTTTCATAGCAACTTCACCACCCCAAATTTAGTATATTTAATAATTTCAGTTGTACTATTGTCACAATGGCTTAACTTTTGCCAACTATTAGTTACTAATCCATAAAGTTTGTGCCAAAACATCAAGCACTTCTAGTTCCATAATATTATATGATGAGATACACCTATCATCTTTCCAGCTAAACTATTTAACACTTCTCTCGGCCAGGGAAGCCCCATTGTTTTCTCTTGGGTGGCATTCGTGAGAAATGCGTTAACTTATTCATCAGACATGCTACTACAAATTAGTCAAAACTCGTACGGTGTCGGGGCGGAATGGTAACGGCTATTTTTACTCACCTTCGCTTAATTCGATTCTTGCAATATGATTGATTCTGAAGTCTTCGGTTCTACACGTTTTGGATAATCAATAACTATTTCACAGTTCTAGATAATGCGCTCTGTAGATTTACAAATTGAGAAAAAGGTTTCACCTCGTGGCTCGATCGACGGAATAACAATTCTGGGACAGTAGGCTGCATCTTGTTACATTTTTGAAATTATCATTTTGAGGATAATCTTTCAAAACTTACGGTAAATCAGTCACTCTCACAAAGAAACAGCTTAACTGTAATAGGTACATAATGAGGAAAGACGGCTTGGAGAATTTGACACTCCCTTATCGATGGTAAAATAGACAGGGGAATAAACTGAGCAAATATAATTGTGTTTCATATATAACCGTATTATTATGTAATTAAAGATATAACGAAGTATTATAATAATCGTATTATTAACCCGAGAACGCTAACCATAGGTATATAATGCCCAGCGCACCATGTTAATTACAACTTAATTACAATTTTCAGTACCTGATTTTCTTACCTAAATAATGTTTTTCAGTTCCTATTAATGTTAATTCAAAGTACAAAAATTGAAGTGCCTGCAGGTAAAATAATGTCAGTCAGTTAAGTGCCATACGTGATACACGCTCGGGCGATCATGTCTCGAAAGAGACATGACTGACTAGGCAGAAGATTATCCCGCAGTAGGTTGCCATTGCTTTCTGCGGCAGACTGGTTGCGATCCAAGTCTAGTGAACCCATTCTGTCCTGTTATTTAACCCATAACTGGAGGGAAGATACGGATCAATACCTTTCCCAAGGGTATTTGTGCGTAAGGAAATGCAAGGAATTCAACTGGAATTCAAACTCGGCTCCCCGATTTGTCGTTCCGAGCCTATATTCACTGCACCTCAACGCACATCCAAATAATGTAATTTCTGTAAATACTTCCCCATCTCAGAAATATAGACAAACTCTAAACATCTCGTTTTATAAATTCAGTATTGGGCAAAGCGTAATAATATTGAATACAGAGTATATTGCGTTAAGGCTGATTTTATTCAGCTACATCATCTTCTACTTTTTCTTCTATGTGTCGTGTCTCTTGAGGATTATTATGACTCTCCACAACTTCCTATATTTTTTGGCTCTTAGCATGACGTCCCACTTCTCGATATCCATTCACACAACCTCGAAAGATTGTGGCCAACAGCCTTCCTTTATGTCTTTTCCATGGTTTTCCCTGTGAGTTTTAAGTTTTCTAAGCCTTCTTTTTTATGTATTTAAGTTGTTTATTTATGATTCTGAGTGTTATTTTCGTTACCATTTGCTTTAAGACATCTTCGTTGATTACTTAATTTGTTTACGAAATTCTTAATATCCTCCTGTAGAATCAAATTTCTGTTGTTTCCACTTTCCTCTTCGACTCTGTAGAGATTGTTCAGCATTCACTGCCCTAGAAGCGGTTCGATACGGAATGGCAGTTCAGCACTATTTCTTTTGCTTTTAATGAACTTTTCTTGTTTTTTAATAAGTTGGTTAGCTTTTGAAACGCATAAATATTAACCTGAAAAATAGTTTTGTTCTTTAATAGCCTCTTCTGATCTAGACATTTTACAGATAAGGAAGGTGTTCAACTTATGTATAAACTCTCAGGTTTTCTAAGATCATTTTTAAGATCATTAAGATCAATAGGCTTAAGAACGAACAGTTCTTATAAATGCTAAAGAAGCCGATCCCTTATCAGTTCTTGGTGCTAAAGCGGTATCAGTCAAAAAGCCAAATAACAAAACCCACATCACCTGAAAACTTCTGACAGTCAAAATGACAAAAATGGGAACCACATGTAATTCAGTCAGTCAAGTACCATACGTGATACACGCTTTGGGCGATCAAGTCTCGAAAGAGACATGACTGACTGGGCAGAAGATTATCTCGCAGTAGATTGCTATTGCTTTCTGTGATAGACTGCTTGCCAGCCAAGGCTATAGAACCCAATCTGCCCTATTATTTAACTCATAACTGGAGAGAAGAGACGGATCATTCCCAAGGCATTTATGCGTAAGGGAATGTAAGGAATTCAACAGGTATTCCAACTCGGTACCCTAATGTGTCGTTCCGATTCAATATCCACTGCACCACAACGTACATAGGAGAGGAAATAATGATAAAAGAAAAGCTTTGCTTAACTTTTGGAAGTTAACTTTTGGTATCGTAATGCGCCTTCGGATTCATAGAGGCAGACTAGTATTTCTTAGGAATTCAGAACACCTTTTGTTTCCAACAAAAAGCCGATAGGAAAATTGAACTTATCCCCTATCCACTAACATATTAAGTTTTGCAGAAAGAATCGGTTTGCCCTTGACTATTGAAGATAATTAACGTCTAACCAAAGGTTATACAAAATCACTCGATTGGAACATGCAACAATTGAAAAAAAAGGTGTGGTATGTGCCTATCTACAAATAGTTACAAAGAAAGAGGGAAAATTTGAGAAAGAAAGAGAAAGAGAGAACATGATGAAATAAATTCAAATAAACATTGTGCAAATGCAAAAAATACGACTTTGGTCAGAAGTGATTATGCAGAATATGACAACGGAAATAGAACTTTTTGTGGATTCTCACGACACATCAGCCATTGTTGCGTTATTTCATATAAAATTTCTTGTCTGGGCAAACAATCATGATTAAATTCACGACTGGCAGTCAATGAGACTAGCACCTATAACTGTTGCTGCAAGATTATATATATATATATATATACTGGCCTGATTATTTACGATAAATTTTTGTTACAAAAATGTGTGTCATTCCGTAACATGTTGACATTACAATACATTTCAGAGCAGATATGGTCATTACAATGAAGTTATAATTAAGCCTATAACACAATTTTCGTATTCATCGTAATGACCATATCTGCTCTGAAATGTATTGTAATGTCAACATGTTACGGAATGACACACATTTTTGTAACAAAAATTTATCGTAAATAATCAGGCCGGTATATATATATATATATATATATATATAGATATAGATATAGGGTATCCATATTGTCCGTTGTGCACTTCAAAAAATTTACAATTTTATATGTATTTGTGATAGATATAATCTGTAAACTTGAAAGATAATACAGTGTTTCAACAAGATGGAGCTAACTGTCAATTTGCTCTGCGTGTTAGACAGTTTCTATATTAGGAATTTTCTAACAGTTGGATCAGAAAGAGTAGACCATTTTATGAAAGCCAAAATAACTAATGTGATTTAGGCATTGCTGTCAATCAGTTGCAAATGTTTTCCGCAAAATCGTATTACCCTTTGCATTGCTAATAATGGAAGACATCTTTTCTGCAAAATCGTATTACCCTTTGTATTGCTAATGATGGAGGACATCTTTTCTGCAAAATCGTATTACCCTTTGTATTGCTAATGATGGAGGACATCTTTTCTGCAAAATCGTATTACCCTTTGTATTGCTAATGATGGAGGACATCTTTTCTGCAAAATCGTATTACCCTGTGTATTGCTAATGATAGAGGACATCTTTTCTGCAAAATCGTATTACCCTGTGTATTGCTAATGATGGAGGATATCTTTTCTGCAAAATCGTATTACCCTTTGTATTGCTAATGATGGAGGACATCTTTTCTGCAAAATCGTATTACCCTGTGTATTGCTAATGATAGAGGACATCTTTTCTGCAAAATCGTATTACCCTGTGTATTGCTAATGATAGAGGACATCTTTTCTGCAAAATCGTATTACCCTGTGTATTGCTAATGATAGAGGACATCTTTTCTGCAAAATCGTATTACCCTGTGTATTGCTAATGATAGAGGACATCTTTTCTGCAAAATCGTATTACCCTGTGTATTGCTAATGATAGAGGACATCTTTTCTGCAAAATCGTATTACCCTTTGTATTGCTAATGATGGAGGACATAAGCAAACTTTAAAGAATTCAGTAAAACCCTAAAAATATAATTTTACTTCTTTTTAATACTTTTTACAATTTATTTTTATCCCAAATATAAATAAAGTTATAATGTTTTTAAAGTGCACACAAACTTTACGGACACCCTATATATATATATATATATATATATATATATATATATATATATATATATATATATAAAGGAAAACTTAACACAGCATCTATCGTAGTAATAAACTATAATTCATTTCGACGAGTAAGTTTTTGGTCTCTTAAGATCAAGGTGCATGTCACTTTAATTTCCTTTTTTGAATATTCTGATTAAATTATCTGTTAACTGAAGCGATGGGTACTAAAAACTTACCTGCCGAAATACATTATACACTATTTACCTTATTCGGACTGTTGTACTCGTCTTCGTTTCCATTTTTACGCTTCGGCCTTCTTCAGGTGCTTTAATACGATCACTAGTGTATATCATTCTCATTCCTTGTGCTAATCTCTTTTGGTAGTCATGAGTTATCTCCCTTTAATCCGACTCTCTAAGTTATTTGTTCAACACGGTTGTAGGCTGGTGCTGAACTCATTACTCTTTAGGCCAAGTCAATGGAACTAACCAACGCCTATATCCACTTCACAGAAGCGATTGAATTTCTTAGAGATATAAACCTAATGTTTAAGTAAGCTTTTTTTTATCAGACTTCATATTGCAATTCATTGATGTAAATAGTTTTCTCTAGTGTTTTTGATATTAATGGTTTTCTGTAGTATTTTTACTATAGCTCATATTGCAATTTTTTGACACTAATTATTTTCTCTGGCACTCCGTAGTACTATTTCCATTTTGCATTCATTTCTTTAATCGGTCAGTTTAGACAATTTTTGTAGCCTAGCAGATTCGCTGATTCCTTAAATTTACGTAGTTTCCAGTGGCGTTCTCTATCTATTGTTTCAACTTCATCCCATAGGGGAACTCATATCCCCTTTCTCTATCCATATGTGGTCAGTTACGCCTGATTTTTTTTATCTCCGCTCGTGTTGCGGACTTGCAATGTTCTTGTAGTCTTACCTTAAGGGGTGGCCTTTTTCTCCTTTTTTTCTCACAGCTACTTGGAATGGCGCACACACAGTCCTTAGTCATGTCCTCCTCTGTTGGGGTTTTTACTCGGGTGAGGTACCTGCGGAGTGTAAAACCACTTTTGAAGATCGTTCTGATGTTAAATGGCTCACAGATCCTTTGTATTATCTCCTATAACCCCTTCATATAAGGTAGATAAATCTAAGCTTTTTTCCTGAGAGTTGTAATCCTCATGTACTCTCCCTTCGGTTCGGTTCGAATTCTTAGCACCCGAAGAAAGCCGGGGCGTAAAGCGGCCAAAACGTCGTAAAAATAGCAACGAAGATGAGTAGAATAGACCGAATAATGCTAGATACTACCTCATCTCAGATATATAGACTGAAATACATATAGTTTAATTCTAGAAAAATTATGTATATGATATTAATCTGGATAATATTCATTGAGCTCTCTGCACGGATATACCTCTTTAATATTTTGGACTATCCTCTCTGTTTACGGACTTTGCATCACACACACACAAATATCTATTTAATCGATCTATCTATCTATCTATCTATCTATCTATCTATCTATCTATCTATCTTGCGGTCATATCCCGTTGAATACATCGGTTCCCGCACGATCATCGAAAGTAAGCAACGTTGAACCCGATCAGTACTTAGATGAGTGACCGTTTGGGAATACCAAATGCTGTAAGCGTATATTGATGGATGTGCGTTATGGTGCGGTGGATGTCGGTTTGGAAAGGTAAATCGGTGAGTCGAGTTCCAATTTCACTCGAACACTCTGCATTTACTTAAGCACTTGTACCCTTAGGAAAGTATTATTTGTCCCTTCCCTCCAGTTATGTGTTAAATAACTGAGGTCTACTGTTCATGCGATCTGTGGCGAACTTCTGCACCGATCGTTTGTTATCAGCAGTTCCAAAAAGTGTGGGTAGTGCTACGCATGACTTCACCACTCTAAAAAATTCTCTGTGTGGCAGTCTGAGTTAGATATTCATACGTCGAAATCTACGGGATAGTCCAAATAATAATAATATTAATAATATGTATATATATCTATATATCTATCTATCTATATATATATATATATATGTGTGTGTGTGTGTGTGTGTGTGTGTGTGTGCATAAAAAGGGTATTGATTGGAGATGAGTTTCTTATTTGGTGATGAAACGTGCTGCAAGTAAAAACATGGAAGATGTTCAGCAGATAATTTTTTTTGTTATTTGGAAAATTGTTTTAGTAACGCCAGTCTATACACGCTGACAAAGGATTGTCTTTTATAGTATTTATAAAAATGATTCGTTTTTAAGAATATTTTAACAATTGATCTAAGAAAATTATTTTATGCAGTTGATAGTTAATACATTTTTAAATTTGCTGGATGCCTTGCCTATATTCAAAATGTCTTGATTAGACGAGGTTATTAGAGAACATTGTTGAAATTGATGGTTTAGTAATTGTATGCTTATCAGTCCTAACTGGAGCCATTCAAACGACACCAACGTGTACTTTTCTAAAATAAGACTGGCCATGCAAATCTGTGGTAAAGTTTGTAACTCATCAAATGAGCTGCCTCGTCATTCCATTAAGACACATAAAACTGAGTATGCACTTAGTACTAGTCATACTTACCACATGAAAATGAAAATATCTTGCATGGTTCACAAGTCAGTAAAATATAGACAAAAGGATGAGCAAGAAAGAAAATGCTGTAAATATGGCACTACTTAATGAAGAGCACACACACACACATACACATGCACATATATTTTATATAGTAAAATGCCTATGGGTCAGAATTTTGCACGATACTGCATATATATATATATATATATATATATATATATATATATATACTAGCATCATAGCCCGGCGTTGCCCGTGCAACTCAGAACATGTATGTAGTAGAAAATGCAAGATAACTTCCGCCATTGCAGAGTCCCGTTGATTGTCGTCTTCTATTAAACCGCGTTTGAAGCAGGCTTCCCTTCAGTAATTATAATGTTTATAATATTAAATGGATAAATTTCTTTAAAACTCGGTTATATATAAAAAAAATAATTATATAAAATGTTGTTATTTAAAAATTGTTCGAAAATTTCATCAAAAATGTTTTTTCTTTTGTTTTGCGTAAACACGATTTGATGTTTTGTTTGACATTGTAAACAACATTGCGTTTGATTTTGTTTCGAGATTACTGGTGAAAATATTTACATTTTTGTTGACTAAATGAATTTAACATAAAAATATAAATTATTTATTTTGTTTTACTGAAATTACAAATATAAAAAATATTACGCTCTCAGTTCATAAATTTTCGAAGAATATTTAAAAATGTAGAGATTTAATTTTAGAGGAAAACATTACATTAATGCTACACGAATTCCAGACAATTGATTTCCTGCATCAAATATTTAGCGAAAAAAAAAGCTTTTTCATTTCATTTTCTGAATTATGAAATATTAAATCTGAAAAAAAAAAGACTTAAATAATTAAATTAACGATTGGCCTGGCTTCCCTGTAGATATGTGTCCCTAGAAATTTTGAATGGCGTAGCTTAAAAAATGTAGGCGTGCATAGGCTACAGTAACACACAGACTCACAGATTGGTTTATATATATATTTATATATATGTATATTAACATGCCTTGTGGACATAGAAGAATCCAAAGGAGTAGCCTTTGCATATAATCGTAAGATAACTCTCTACGAGAGCTCTAAACATATATGCATATAAATACATATAGAGCAAATATAAGAAAAAATAAGACAGACGCGTTATTTCATGGTAATTACCCTGAAATAACGCGTCTGTCTTAATTTTTCTTATATATATATATATATATATAAATTAAAAAAGCATTAATTCAATGATGTTGAATGACCATTTCGATACGAATATCCCCACGGGGATAACACATCACCTCAGCAACAGAAAAATCTTTTTAGAAACTGGAGAAAAATCAGTCTAATTTTCCTTTTTAAATAGATTTGCAAAGAAATTAAAAAAGAAAATAAAAAAGAAAAAAAGAAAAAAAGAAAAAAGAAAAGAAAAAAGAAAAAGATAAAACAAAATAAAATCAAATAAACAAGAAAAGAAACAATAGGCATCGTCTGGGTTCGCAAGAAAAAAAGAAAATTGTAACTAAAAATTAACAGACAGCCGTGTTGAAATTGATGTAAGGTTAAGCAACACGGAAAAAAGGTGAGAGATAAGAGAGATAAAGGAAGGAAGGGAGGGGAAAAGAAAAGAAAAGAAAGAAAAAAAAATTTATATTACAGACGCTGGACATATTCAAAAACCTAACTTCCCAAAAATCTTGAAGTATTAGAAAATAGCCTTAACTTAAAAAGGCATAATTCATTTTAAAGGGAATAAAAAGATATAGGATTTAAAATAAATTTTTTTCTTCCTTCCTTTATCTCTCTTATCGCCCACCTGTCTCGTCTGTGAGAGAAAGAGTACAATGACGTAATTTACTCAGCCAAAAATTTGGAAACGGCATGCTTTAGAACGTGGCATTCAGACCGGAAGTTCCAATACGAAAATTCCAGAGTTATCGGCTGTCAATCAGTGCATATGATTTGTAAATAGTTTGATGGTCAACATCGTGGTCTTTGGGGTGTTCATTAGTGCTGGCGATGTTACGCTTGCATTAATCTTCTCAGAAGACCGCAGTCTCCACACAAACGCCTATATCAATGCCATGTGAAGTTAGTGCTGTCCCGGTTAAACAGGGTGGCTGCTGGAGGACCTTATATCTGACAAGAGAACTCTGCACCATGCCACAAAAGCATCTGGACCCTTAACTCCCCAGACTGCAGTCCCCTAGATTATTATGTGAGGATATTTTTGTCTAATTTTGGTAAATATATCTCTTAAAATGATATACCAGTCTTATTTTCATCATTTCTTTAATTAGACAATAATTATCCCGTCGCACCATATATATATATATATATATATATATATATATAATGCACAGAATTTGTCACTTAATTGAGCAGGTTCATGCCGATTTCGAATTTTAGTGACCATTAATTCTGTGTATTAAAATAATCAACACTCCACTTCGATATCGATTAATTTCCGATAAAAAATCGCTGCTTGCCAAAATCCCTTTTATCAGCAAAACAACTTAAAAAAATAAAATTTTGTCGCTAAATATTGTCACAACTCAATAGTATATATATATATTTTATATCTGTCTTAATTTTTCTTATATTTGCTCTATATATATTTATATGCATATATGTTTAGAGCACTCGTAGAGAATTATCCTACCATTATATGTAAAGGATACTCCTTTGGATTCTTCTATGTCCACAGGGCATGTTGATATATATATATATGTATATATATATATATTCAAATGAAACTTCGAGAATTACGTATGATCATTTCTGCGAATTGTATTCGCTTCGTCAGCGATCTTTTATATATATTTCTGCGTAAGTGAATGCAAGGATTCAACTGGAATTTGAACACGGCACCCCGATTTGTCATTCCGGGTCGATACCACAAAAACTAAAAAGTACATGAAACTGTTAACAGATAACTTACAGATAGATTTAACTATTTAAACTGTGAAATAATGCAACTTTTCCGACAATCTGGTACTACGCTTGAATTCATAAAGTCTAGGTACCATAGAGGAAAATTAATCAGAACAATTACCATGAAAGTGTTCATAGAAAAAAGGAAAACAGTTTCTCACCTTAATAGTGATTTTTTTCTTTTTTTCTCTATATTCTCTCATATTCTGTAATCCCTTGTGTTTTAGTTACTTTATTCAATCGATTGTGGTGAAATTACTAACAGAAAACATAGCGTTCATTGACAAAACTTCCGGTTAGAAATTTAAAATTTCTTAAACAATTTTCCAGGAAAACAGGTTTTCAAGACCAGTAGCTGTTATCACTCCTTACATTATTAAAGGGGGTTTCCTTCTTAATTCTTCTTGAAATAGTATAGAATATAAAGATCTTGATCTTGTCAGTATATTTCTTTTAAGTTTCTTGCGATATTTAGATTGTTACCGCTATTGATATATTTAGAATATAATAGACCGAACAGGCGAGAAACGACGAAAACTTTAACGTAAGGGACAAACATAGTTAACAGGATAAAGAAATTGTTGAAACTTTTATGGCTCGTAAGGAGGAAATAGAGGTTAGAAAATTTGACATTCACGTGGCATCTTCAGGAGAGAGAGAAAGATGAAAGTAGGACCTAACCTACCTGAAGATAGTTTGTAAATAATTGGCAGAATAGGTATTAGGGGAGATAACATTACTAGAAGCTACAATGAGGAGGATATTATGGAGAGCCATGATCGCCTACTTATTAACGGTACTTCTTCTTCTATGTGTTCTGTCCCTTCAGGACGTAGGAGATCATGGTTCTCCACGTCTTCCTATCCCTTGTGGCTCTTAGTATATTTTGCTCCTCTTACTTCTGGCAACCCCCGTTCCGTCACCCACCTGATCAGGACCTAAAATATGTTATCCACTGCCTTCATCTGTCTCTCTTTCCTTCTATATGGCCAGTCAGTATCAAGTTCTCCAGGCTCTCCTTCCTCATTGCGTGTCCCAGGAATTTCAGTTGTCTCTTCCTGATGCTCAGCATTAATTTTCTTTTTGTTGCCATTCTTTTCAACATCTCATCGTTGCTTGCATGCTCAGTCCACGATATCCGCAGCATCCTTCTGTAGAACCACATTTCCGCTGCTTCCAGTTTTGTCTTCATTTTCGATATCTTCGAATAAGGATTCAAATTTCAGTCCCATTTAGAATGTCACGTTTTTATTGATTCATTTATAATCTGAAAAATAGTATCATACATGCTCAGCTTTTATGTTTTCACAAAGAATTACTTGACCACATCTCGACCAGCTACGGGTGAATTAGTAAGACGAATATTACTATAAACATTATACTATTTACACTGCTCAGACGGCTGTCCTCATATTTATTCCATATGTACGGTGTTTCGACCGTTTTACGCTCTGAACTTATTAAGCTGATTAGAACTTAGAACTGAAGCATTTATTTCGTTCACCGGAGAAGTTTAAATAATTGCAACACGGCATGTCAAAAACATAAACAGATAAAACCATTATATATATATATATATATATATATATATATATATATATATATATATATATATATATCCGCGTAAAGAGGACCCAAGGTTTTACGATTTTGAGTTCTATGGCATTAACTTTTCTTTTTAAAAAAAGGTGCTCTATGCAATAAATATTGTAGAGCATAATATAATAACATAATTAAATTAGTTATACAATTAAAAATTAAAAATACATTGCAACACGGAAATTTCTATGTTTCGAGATTTCTATCTCGTCGTCAGGCAATATTGTCAAATTTTAAATGTGAATCGCTGTTATGATTAGTTAAATGGAACACACAGCGATTGTATGGCTTCCCACCCATGTAAACAACAAACGCATTGTTTCTTGTATTTAGATGAAAATCATTTTCACAACGAACATCTAACGTTGCTTGATGACATGATAGGAATTTCGAAACATAGAAATTTCCGTGTCGCAATGTATTTTTAGTTTTATAATAAATTTAATTATATATATATAGTCATCCGCAGACAGATCTGTTTTGCTGTATCACAACTCATCAGTACGGTTAGACATCCCATTGCTTTTAGCCAGGATTGAAACCCAACCGTATTGACATCAGTCGGCGATTCAACCTCTGAGCTCGGTAGAAGAAGGCAGACGTTTAGAGCGTGATATACCATGTGCACACACGCCAGTAGCTGAGAGGGTTCTAATTCATTACTGAATGAACGATGCGTAGAAGCTAGAGTAGCTACAGTTTTTCAAAGTCTCCCATTCTTCCAGAGTGTTCAAGTGTGAGAGCGTAAATAGTCACCCGCATATATATATATATATATATATATATATATATATGTAAATTACGTATAATATATTTGGATTTTGGTATTAGAACTCATAAAGCTTTGTATTCCGCTAAACAAAACAACAAACAAAAAACTATTGCGACAAGTCAATCTGATTTCTTATTCAGAAGACACTTTATTTAGCCAATCACTGTTCCAGAATGCATGACATCCTGCAAACCAACAATCTTCGGATCGTTGAATTGAAATCCAAGGTGTGATACTTATTTTTTCTGAAATACTTTCTCCTGAGTTTAAATTGACGTTCTACTTTTAATCTTTTTCGAATTTTTAACTTTTTAAATATTTATTGCTTAGATTTTAGAGCACTCGAGAAATTTAATTGTTAACTTCGCAACAGGAATTAAATTGATTCTTCTTACACTAATTTATATAATTTTTTGTTTACTCTCTTCATTTTAATGACTTCCATCGGTTTTCTGCACAAAATATTCCGGGGAAAGGACCAGCTACTTGAGAACATCTTTAGCACCTGAGCCACGTTTTACAAATAATGATTCAAATGTATTTAGTTATTTTCAAGTATCTCTTTTAATAGCTCAAAAGAAATGGAGCCGAAAACATCTCTCGGTGGAAACCTTTCTCCAGATGTGTTCAGTTTTAAAGTGCAATAAATTAACACCGTAGCTGACAAAATTATTTGCGTTTCGGGGACCATATTTTAGTAAGAGTCCCCTTACCGGTCATCCTTTTCCCTGCTTTTTACTGACGAAAAGTTGCTACTAATAAAAATGATCTATTCGAAATAGTTTTTGTTGGTAATTTTTAACTGTTCTTTTTTTGGCCGTTTGATCCTCCAATTCCTGATAAGGCACTTATTTAGGGACAACATTTTAGCGTATCTCTTAAATTTTCTCGACATTTGCCTGAAAACTTTTTGGTAACATTCACTTTACCAGACATCTTTCTCCCAGCGTTTCGGTGACAATATGCTGCTACCAATAGAAATCCTTCTTCTTCTTCTTCTTCTTCTTCTTCTTCTTCTTCTTCTTCTATGTGCCTTGTCCTTTCAGGACGTAGGCGATCATGGTTCTCCACGCCTCCCTATCCCTGGTGACTCTTAATATGTTTTCTTCTGTTACACCTCGCAACACCCGTTGCGTCATCCACCTGATCAGGCCCTACAAATATGTTATCCGCTGCCTTCCTCTGTCACTTTTTCCTTCTATCTGGCCCGTCAGTATCAGGTTCTCCAAGCCCTCCTTCCTCATTGCATGCCCCAGAAAATTCAGTTATCTCTTCCTGGTGCTCAGTATTAATTTTGTTTCGTTTCCATTCTTTCCAACACCTCATCGTTGCTCGCATGCTCGGTTCACTATATCCACAGCATCCTTATGTAGAACCACATTTCCGCTGCTTCAAGTTTTTTCTCATCTTCGATGATATTGTTCAGCATTCACTGTCGTATTGAAGAACTAATATCACATAGCAATCTAGCACTCTCTTCTTTGTTTCTAGTGAAATATTCCTGTGTCTTATTACTTTACTCAGCTTCGGGAACGCGTCTTTCGCCATGCCAATTCGCTTTCGGATCTCTGTGCCGCACATACCGTTTTCTGTTAGAACACTTCCAAGGTATTTAAATTTTTGTACTTGCTTGATTCTGGTATCCCCAAACTGTATTTGGATTATCCACTCAAAATAGCTTTTTGTCGTCAATTTTGCAGTGTTCCCTTTGGTCGTTTAATCATTCAGTTCTTGTTAAGCCACTAATTTAGAGACAACATTTTTGCTTATCGCAGTTAAATTTCCTCGTCATCTGTAATTTTATTTAATCATTTTACCCCAAGCAAGGCAATTTTACTGCCACTGTTGCGCAGAGGTTTACATAGGGGGAAAATGATGAGAAAGAGGGGCAGGTTATAGGGGATGTCAGGAAGAGAGTAATAGAAGGATGAGAATACTGGTGTAGGGAGGTGGAGTGGATGGAGAAAGGAGCTTGAGAGAAAGGATGCGAATCAGTGAGATAGGAGATGACTATTGACCTGACATTTAAATTCTTAGAGATTGTAACTGTCGGGGAAGCAAGTATACGGAAGGTAATACCACAAGCAGAAAGTTCGAGAGAAGAAGCTATTATTGCGGTTACATTTTATCGGTTTCACTGTAAAAGTGTGGGACCTAGTTGTTAATTTAGTAGCTAAAGTAAATTAATACATAGGGGCACCAGTGAGCTAAGTTCATTGGTGCAGAAGCCGTGAAAGTAGTTGTAGAAGCGACACAGGGAAACCACATCACGCCGGTGAGAAAAAGACTGCAGCCGAGCTGCCAGGTCGAGATCGATCATATTGCAGATTCTCCGTTGGATTTTGTCGAGAACCCCGAGATGAATAGCAGGGGCACTCGACTAGACGTGGCAGTAGTATTCAATACACGAGCAGATGGTAGATTTATATTTGTGCAAGATGGATTTAGACGGGAAAAACTTCCTGGCCCTGCACAGTGAACCGTCTTTCTTAGCAGCGGATTTAACTATGGATTCGATATTGTCTTTCCACTTGAGGTCTGCTGAGAGAGTTAGGCCAAGGAGGCGCAGTGTTTTGCTCTCAGGGAGGCTAGCCTGATCCATTTTAATAGGGGACTGGAGCGATTGTCTATGATGGTTAACCCTCTAGGGCCATTCGTATCATATTTGATACAGTATGAAAACAAGCCTTGAAAGAAATATTTTCCTGAAAATTTTTTTAAGAGAAATATTTTATAAATTTCAAATGAAAGCAGTACTGACTGCTCAGTCAATGAATACCAAGGGAAATACCAAATGTTTCCTTATAGGGAAATACTGTATCAAATATACGAATGGCCCTAGAGAGTTAACAGGTAGCAGCTTAGTTTTGGAAGCATTAAAATTTACCAGCCATTTATTACACCAGTCCAATACAGATTGGAGGTCCTTTTCAAGCACGGCAGCGAGGTTCGGTTTGTCAGCCTCAGCAGATTTTTTAATCGAGGCAGGAGTAAACGGTGGTCGTCAGCATATATGCCTTCTTGGGAAGTGATTACATCAAGGAGAACGTTAATGAAGATCAGAAAAGCGTATGACCTCGTATTAAAGCGTTTTAGTAACGACATCTTTCCCCTTGAGTTTCAGTGACGAAATGTTGCTACTAAAAGAAATTATCCGTTCTAATTAGTTTTTACGTTTTTGTTTTTCTTTTATTCTATTCCGCCAGATATGTTCTCCGGCTTTATTTCTGCGGGCATTTTCAAAAATGCGATGTTGTTTCTTTTGCAGTATATTTTCTTTAATCTTGTTGAAGCTCTGTAGAGATTCAGAAACATTTTGCATCAAATACAAGTGCCATTAGGAATAATCATGTCTGCGGAAAATTGTGATATCAAATAAACGTTCCGGTTCAAATAAACGTTCGGCCGGGAATAAAATAATCATGCCGTGGAGAGAAAGTTATTTAAAAAATAATAAACAAAATCTAATAAATGGGTGCCTGGGTGGAAAAAATGAAGGAAATTATTTAATCGTATGGAATGCTAAAATGAACATGAAACTATAACTTATACTGTTGCAACCAAATGCATAATAACTGCAAACATGATAAAACAACCTCAAAAACATAATAGGTAGAAATGTTAAACCAATCTAAACTTATTTAAAAATGGAACTTTGTCTCTGTGTGTGTGTGTGTGTGTGTGTGCGTGTGTGTGCGTGTGTGTGTGTGTGTGTGTGTCCGTTACCTATAGACTCCGAAACGGCTGAACTGATTTTCTTGAAAATTTACACAGTTGTACTATAAGCACATTCGAGTGTTCTTAGCTAGGTTTTGTGTCGCGGTACCTCCGATAAATATCCAAAATCGATAATGGAAAAAATCGGGTTATAGAAGGAGTGGTCAGATTTCAATCAAATTTGATACACTCATAGACAAGACATAAGAAACGATATTCAGAAGTTTCAAGGTTGCAGTTCTTACAATAGTGAGGAAAATCGATAATATATATATATAAAAGGCAAGATGTTTGTGTGTGTGTCTGTATAATTGTAGTTCTTAGTCTCAACCATGATACCATTTACTCAGAGGTTATATTTAGCCTTCAAAATTCAGTTTACGACGAAAACAACTTATTTGATATCGATACCAGGAAATCAAAATTTGACTGACACCCATTCATTTTTCTTTTAGTCTACGGTTTCGCTTTAACTGGTAACAACTATTGATTTTTAGTCTTTTGTGCCAATGTCCAAAGAGTCTGTGGTCTAGGACCATGTATTAGTTTAAAGCTTTCATTACACCCGAGCAACGTCTGGCTATACTGCTAGTTAATAATAATAAACCAATTAAGCTCATCATATATTATAAAAAAATTGACCTCATAACCCTACAGCATTACAACTAAATTCTCTACAGAAAACCAATGTTGTGTTTCAATTTACATGACTGTCCAGAGATTGTATCTCTTATATTAATAATAAACACATACGTATATGGGTTTTACTACAACTACGCTCTCCCGTAGACTTACTTGCTACCTTTCTAATCATATTTCAATGAAACAACATTTCTTAGAAAAACATAGCTATGTATATAATATTAGATAGATTTCAGTCGATAACACAATACTACTCACACATACGCACAGTAAAAAGAACCTCCAAATGTTGAAAGCAAACCGCACCCAATAAAAGCACATTTCAATCTAGTCACAAAACATTACATAGCATTTAGAGGCATGGTTCTGTTGTTAACATTTTGATCTTTCACGTGTTATGAAGTCATAGAACCGCAGTACTAATTTACAACCTGCGTCTGCTATACGGTGACTGTTATTATCGCATAGCAATGTTTTATGTCAACACAAGAGAAAATCATTTTTGATGGTGAGTATCTTTATATTAACGTCTCTACAGCCATTCTGAAGATAGCTCATTTTTTTTTTTTTTTTTTTTTTTTTAATCATATCACCCCAAGCAAGGCGAAAACGCCACTGATGCACAGAGGGCTACGTAAGAGTGAAAAGACTGGAAAAGAGAAAAACCGGAAACCACATCCTAAACAGGAAACAAGGGATGAGCCTCTCCACCTGTTCAATAGACGTGGGTGGAGTCTGAACTGGGCGATAGTTTAGACTATCTACTCCAATTGAAAAAAAATAAAAATAATTAAAAAAAAAAGAATGAAAAGATTGGAAAAGAGAAAAACCGGAAACCACAACCTAAACAGGAAACAAGGGATGAGCCTCTTCACCTGTTCATATGAGCCGAAATTTAGAACAAGCGTAAGAAAATTATATATATATATATATATATATATATATATATATATATGAACAAAGGTACCTAGAGAGCCAGACAACCTATCTAATAATTGATAATATTATAATAATAAATTGATTTATTCCACTCTACATTAGTATTGAGAGCTTTTTGTTAGTTGATTACTCGTGTCGGGGTTTTTTCTTTGCACTACGTGCTGACTCGGTCTGAACTCTTTTGACTGATATTCATGTACTTAGCTCCTTTTTTAAAAGAATTTTTTCCTTCTTTGTAAATACGTGGAAGGTTTTTCGATCCGAGTATAGTTATTATCTCTCATATATATATATATATATATATATATATATATATATAGTCATCCGCAAACAATCTCTTTCGCTGTATCACAGCTCATCAGTACGGTTAGATTTCGATTACTTTTTACCCAGATTAAAACCCAACCGAATTGGCATCAGTCGGCTATTCTACATCTGGGCTATGGGCGCTCGGTAGAAGAAGGCAGACTTTTTAGCTCGTATATTATCATTATACACGCCCAGTAGCCAGAGTGTCCTAATTCATTATTGAATGAGCGATGCGTACATGCCATAGTAGCTACTGTTTTTCAAAGTCTCCCATTCCTCCAGAGTGCTCAATCAGGGTGTGAGAGCGTAAATACACATATATATATATATATATATATATATATATATATATATATATATATATATTAATAATTATTACTTTAGAACGTATACAAACTTCTCCAAAATTGTAAATTTTGTTTCAACATTGAAAGAACAATGTCTCATCAGGTAGTTAGTAATGGTAGTCATAAAAATGGTCATTACCATCATTATTAACTACCAGATGAGACATTATTCTTTCCATGTCGAAACAGAATTGACAACTGTGTAGTAGTTTGTAGTTTGCACATTTTATAAAGTAATAATTAAAATAAATATTCATTGCTTCTTTTTATATTAAACACTGTTTTAAATTAATGTTTTGAATTAATAATTTTCTTCATTCTTTATTTATATGGATATATATATATATAGACACAAACAGAAAGTGGCACATAGATAAAATTTCAAGAAAGATCCTATTAATATAAATATTAAAACTGATCCAACCAGAGGGCTCAATGTAAACAAAATTATGGTTTTACGGAGCCAAATATGTAAAAAAAACTTCGAAAATTACATGTGTTGGATGATCATTATGGCGAAATGCACTTCACTTCGTCAGCGATCTTTTATTATGTTGTTATGGAAAAATTCAGAGGGTGAGAAGAGAGAGGAAAAGAGAGATAGCGAAATGGTTTCAACTCGATATGTGAAAGGGACATATATATATATTCTTCATTCGTAAACGTGTTATTACGCGACCTAGGTTTCTGGTGTCTTCAGCCGATTTGCTATAACTGATTTTATCGTTTTTTGTTTTTTTTTCCGTTTTTCTTTAGAACGCTAACGTAACGGGGATATTTTTAAACGCTCACGTAACGGGCAATTTTCGAACGCGCAATTTTTCAATTTAGAAAAAATTATAACGTTTTCACCTGAGCGTTAAAAAAAAACCGTTACGTGAGCGTTCTTAAAAATACGGCAAGGAAAAAATACAGATAAAATCAGTTATTGCAAATCACCTGACGGCACCACATGGTAGAAATCTAGGTCACGTAATAACTCGTTTACAAATACTTACAGTCAATATAAACGGCTACAGGCGACACTAATTTACGATCATGAAGTGCAGTCCGAATCTCCATCTGACCAACGCTCATTAACGCGCCGTCTCCACTGTCCCCTGCAGAACTTACACCTTTTTGGGTCTCCGAAATAAGTCACTGCTACATTGATGTTTAGTTCAAGGGAGTATTTTGGTTTTGTTCAACGGTGACTTCAACCTACAGTAGTACAAAAATACCGAAATAACAAAACATCATTTTCGGAAGGGATTTAAGATTCAGATAAAACTGACGTAACCGTAAATTCTATTCTAATAGTTTCTTTGTTCCCACATCTCACCTGTAGAATCTTCCCCAGATTTCTTGATTCTCTGCAATATAGGTTCTTCAAAAATTTAAATGTAATATCAATCGCCATCTTGTTTTTTTATTGTTCTTTCTCCTTCATAAAGTCTTCTCATTCTCTTCCACACTCAGTAAACTATTTAGGGGCATTATCGCCTTGCTTGAGTTGAAATGATTTAAAAAGATATTAATATCTTAATTCCTTGTTTTAATACTTTTTCTTATTTTTATAGAATATAATTCTTTCTTTGAATATTTAACTGTCTTTTATAACATTTTTTTCCTGTTTTCCTTGCTTTTTCGTTTTTGTTTATATAAATTTCTAATTTCGTTCTCATTTTCATTTCTGCTTCTGTTCACTGTTTTTATTCTTGGTCTCGTTTAAATCAGCATTCACCTGATTTTATTTCCATAGTCTTTTTCCCATATCTCTTTCTTTTATCCATAAATCAAAACTCACATTAGTCTTTCGTGTTCTTCGCAAACAACTTTTCTTACTGTTCTTTTTTCTTCTCTAAAATTTCCATTTTCTTCTAAAGTTTTCCAGAAACCAAACACTCCAACATTCGTAATATATAATCAATACACCGACGTATGTCAATAATTAAGAACATAGCCCAAACCTTTTAGACGAAACCATCGCAATGCATTCTCCTCTCGCGTCGTCCCTGCATTAATTTTATTATATTTTTTTAAAAATTTAATTTCTCTCTTAGTCCTTCCTTGTAACTCTGCATTCTTTCAACGTTCCATTAATTCTCGTATTAAAACGTTAGATCGATTTCCGCCCACTTCTCTTCATATGAAGAAATCCAACTTTGCTACGCTTTCGATAGCTTGCGACTTTAACTAAGCACTTGCTTTTTGTTTTCATTTTAATTTGCAAATTCATACGGCTTTTGGGAAGGGACCAAAATATCCACATATAATTGCATTGAATCCGAAAGCCGGAATTTTCTTTCATCGAACAGATGTTCACTGTTGTCGGTCAACGAGATTAATTCAAGGATTGGGTACTCATTTTTGAATAATACAACCACGAGACAGGGAATCCGTCACCGAGCAGACCTTAAATAGTTTTATTATGAGCGATTTCCCTTCAGCACGTAGGCGATCATAGCCTCAATATCTTTCTGTCCGTATTAGCTGTAAATAAATCTTTCCTTGTTCTTCTTCTTCTTTTATGAGCCATGTCCTTTCAGGACGTAGGCGATCATGGCTTTCCACATTTTCCTATTCCTGGTAGCTCTTAGCACCATGCAAACCTCGTTCCTTCATTCACCTGATAAGGTTCTTCAAATATGTTTCCTCTGCTTTCCCTGTCTCTTTTCCCCCTATCTGCCCTGTTAGTATCAGGTTCTCTAAGCTCTCCTTCCTCATTACATGAACTTTACCTGTCTCTTTCTGATGCTCAGTATTAATTTCGTTTTTGTTTCCATTCTTTCCAACACCTCATCTTTGCTTGCATGCTCGGTCCATGATATCCGCAGCATCCTTCTATAGAACCACATTTCCGCTGCTTCAAGTTTTTTTCTCATCTTCGATAATATTGTTCAGCATTCACTGCCGTATTGAAGAACTAATATCACATAGCAATCTAGGACTCTCTTCTTTGTTTCTAGTGAAATATTCCTGTGTCTTAGTACTTTACTTAGCTTCTGTAATGCGTCCTTCGCCATGCCAATTCGCCTTCGGATTTCTGTGTTGCACTTTCCAACTGTTAGAACACAACCCAGGTATTTAAACTTTTGTACTTGCTTGATTCTAGTATTCCGCACCTGTATTTGGGCTGCTCCTTTTGCTGATGCCCATGCATTCAGTTTGCCTACAGTTTATTTGTAGTTCTTTTTTGTCACTCTCCAAAGCTACCTTCTGTAGGAGGTCTTTTAGTTTTCTTTCAGTGTTTGCAATCAGCACCGTGTCATTTGCACACCTTATGTTGTTCAAATTGTGGCCTCCAATAACGAATCTTGCAATGTTTTTACATGTTTGTATTTAATAAATCCCAGTCTTGGACTGTGTTGCAGGTGGTGGGAAAAATACTAGTATTGGGATAGCTTCTTCTTCTTCTTCTTCTTCTTCTTCTTCTTCTCTTCTCCTCCTCCTTCTTCTTTTTCTTCTTCTTCTTCCCCTCCTCATTCTTCTTCTTCTTCTTCTTCTTCTTCTCCTCCTCCCCCTCCTTCTTCTTCTTCTTCTTCTCCTTCTTCCTTCTTCTTCTTCTTCGTCCTTCTTCTTCTTCTTCTTCTTCTTCCTTCCTTCTTCTTCTTCTTCTTCTTCTTCTTCTTCTTCTTCTTCTTCTTCTTCTTCTTCTTCTTCTTCTTCTTCTTCTCCTCCTCCTCCTCCTCCTTCTTCTCCTTCTCCTTCTTCTTCTTCTTCTCCTCATTCTTCTTCTTCTTCTCCTTTTTCTTCTCCTCCTCCTCATTCTTCTTCTTCTTCTCCTCATTCTTCTTCTTCTTCTCCTCATTCTTCTTCTTCTTCTTCTCCGCCTCATTCTTCTTCTTCTTCTCCTCCTCCTCATTCTTCTTCTTCTTCTTCTTCTTCTTCTTCTTCTTCTTCTTCTTCTCCTCCTTTTTCTTCTTCTTCTCCTCATTCTTCTTCTTCTCCTCCTCATTCTTCTTCTTCTCCGCCTCATTCTTCTTCTTCTTCTTCCTCCTCCTTCTTCTTCTTCTTCTTCTTCTTCTTCTCCTTCTTCTTCTTCTTCTTCTTCTTCTTCTTCTTCTCCTCCTCCTCCTTTTTCTTCTTCCTCCTCCTTCTTCTTCTTCTTCTTCCTTCCTTCCTCCTCCTTTTTCTTCTTCTTCCTCCTCCTTCTTCTTCTTCTTCTTCTTCTTCTTCTTCTTCTTCTTCTTCTTCTTCCTTCTTCTTCTTCTTCTTCTTCTCCTCCTCCTCCTTTTTCTTCTTCTCCTCCTCATTCTTCTTCTTCTTCTCCTTCTCCTCCTCTTTCTTCTTCTTCTCTTCATTCTTCTTCTTCTTCTCCTCCTCCTCCTTCTTCTTCTTCTTCTCATCCTCATTCTTCTTCTTCTTCTTCTTCTTCTTCTTCTTCTTCTTCTTCTTCTTCTTCTATGTACCCTGTCCTTTCAGTTGTTTTATTTTAGTTTCTCCGACCGGTAATTGGCATTTTGTGTTCATTTTTTTATTTTTTGCTCATATTCATACATTCAGTTTTCTTGAAGGTTATGTTCAGTCCTTTCTTCTCGCTTTCTCTACTACCTTGCGTAGCAGGTCATGCATTTTCCTTTCCGTGTCTGCTAACAGCACTGTATCGGCCGCGGATCTTATATTGTTGAGATTGTTACTGCTAATGACGAACTCTGGCAAGGATTTTATCTCTATCGGAACTGTTTTTCGGTGTAAGTTGAATAGATCCGGTGAGAAAACACAATCTGTTTTACGCCTCTTTTTATGTTTGCTGATGAATTCATTTCCTATAAGCAGTTTTCTGCCAATTGGTTAACGTTCAAATTGACATTCCCTATCACGGTAACTAGGACTAGTGTAGTAATTTTCTGTTGTATCTTAGATAAAAAATTTCACTGTTCAATTCTCATCTTAGGATCCATGTACTGACTGGAAAATCTGTTCGCTCAGTCTCAATCTCTCTACCAAGAATCAGTTTCGTATCTACTAGATTTACCAAGGTTCAAACTATCTGTCCTACCGATTCTGCCTAAGATCAGTGTGGTATCTGTTGAAACTATCACAGCTCAAAGTGTCTGTCCCATCCACTCTGCTTAGGTCAGGTTAATAACTGTGTACGCGACCTGTTAATTCACCAGTACTCTTCCGATAATCAGTGGCATAGTTATGTGATCTCTCTTTGAACTGAATTCTCCACACCCAGCACTTCTGTCTAAGAATGTTTCAATATCAGTTTTTTCCTGTCTTTTGTTAAAGTGTCCCTCTCCAGCACAGTGTTTCGAATTACTATAGTATCTGTTTGGTCTACATTACATAACTCTTAGTAATGAATAGTATAACATGTATCTTTGTGATGTGCACAGATCAAAGTGTCACTCACAAAGTCTTTTATCTAGGAAAATTGCAGTATTTTTCATAATCATTTAACCCTAAGGACACATTTATATTTATTACAAGCAGAGGCCAAGATTCGTTTTTGAAGCACTAAAATTTACGAGCCATTTCTGATTCAGTTACAGATTTTAGGTGTTTTTGAAGGGGAGCAGCCAGGTTTTCTTCGTCAGTCTGGAGCGATTTCTTATTGAAACGGGAGTAAATGCTTGTGTCATCTGTATAGATGCCTACATGGGAACTGATTTCATGGGGAATATCATTGATGAAGATCAGAACCTCGGAAAAATTAATTAGTCTGCCCTTGAGAGAGGTCCGCGTTCGTATGAAAGGTTCTTGAGGTTTGTCCATTTAAAACAACCTTCATTTCACAATTTAATACGAACGATTAGCCTAAATCAAACAAACTTCTAGAAATACCATAGCTGTGGTGTTCGCACATAAGGCCTGCGTGCTAATCGCTGTTAAATAACGTCATGATATCAAGAGCAATAGCTTGATCTTCGCTATTCTTATCTATTGACTTATATATATATATATATATATATATACTAGCAGTATAGCCCGGCGTTGCTCGGGTGTAATGAAAGCTTTAAAACTAATCCATGGTCCTGGGGCTCAGATTCTTTGAACATTGGCACGAAAGACTAAAAAGCAATAGTTGTTTCCAGTTAAAGCGAAACCATAGACTGAAAGAAAAATGAATGGATGCAAGTCAAATTTTGATTTCCTGGTATCGATTTATATATATATATATATATATATATATATATATATATATATATATATAATCGATTTTCTGCACTATTGTAAGAACTGCAACCATGAAAATTCTTTGTCTATGTGTGTATCAAATTTGATTAAAATCGGACCACTCCTTCTATAACCCGATTTTTTCGTTTATCGATTTTCGATATTTATCGGAGGTACCTTGACACAAAACCTAGCTAAGAAATCTCGCAGACGCTTATGGTACAACTGTGTAAATTTTAAAGAAAATCGGTTCAGCCGTTTCGGAGTCTATAGGTAACGGACACACACACAGACACAAGCACACATACACACACAGAGACAAAGTTTCATTTATAAATAAATTTATATATATATATATATATTACTCATTTGAGCTTCACTACGAGGTGGGATATTTGGGTGTGGGTAATTAAGACGAGTTAAGTGTAGAGTTGAACGAAAACTTTCGAGCAAAGCACTCGGCCTTGTCTGCTGTGGATACGAAGACTTCGAATTGATTGACGAGGGATTGCGTTTTCTCTTGTTCAGCACACTCTTACAGAGGTGCCAGTTATGTTTAGAAACAAACTTGCAGAAAGTTATATGCTGTTTCATTCTATCAGCAAACAACTGTTAAGCATAATTTAGGACATACATTTTTTTTTTTAATCATTTCACCCCGAGCAAGGCAGAAACGCCACTGATGTGCAGGGGGTTACATAAATGTAAAAAGATTAATTAGAAAAGAGTGAGGAGTACAAGCTAGTTAGAAAGGAACAATAGAAAGCTGAGAAAGCAGGTGCAATGACAGATACATGGGCGGAGAGAACGTGAAGATTATACAGGGGAGGGGAGAGAGCTAGAGTCCAGTGGTTAGTAGGTGAGTATTAACTTTGCTTTTCAATTTCTGGAGGTCGTAGCCGTCAGGAAAGCAAGAATACGGGAGTGAGTTCCACAGGCGGGAAGTGCGAGAGAGGAAGCTGCAGGAGTAGAATTGTCGTCTGCGTTTGGCTAATCTGACTGTGAATGGGTGGGACCCAGTTGCCAGTCTGGTTGCACGGGTAAACACCTGTTGAGGAGGCATCAGTGACTTAAGCTCATCCGAGCAGAAGCCATGAAAGTATTTATAGAAGAGACAGAGGGAGGCCACATTTCGACGATGGGAAAGTGGCTGCAGACGAGTCGCCAGATCAGTACCTATCACATTACAGACTCTCCTTTGGAGCTTGTCAAGAACACTGAGGAGAACGGCAGGGGCACCTGACCATAAATGGCAGCAGTACTCCATGCACGGACGGATGGTTGACTTGTATATATGCAGGATGGATTCAGGTGGAAAAAACATCCTGGATCGACATAGTGACCCAATCTTCTTAGCAGTAGATTTTGCTATCATTACAAGCAGAAATTAAAAGCGCCTTTGTGACCAGAGGTGTACTCCGGTATAGCCGAAAATAGTGATTTCTTTGGGCGATGGTACCCGAGCAAGCAGAAAAGCAAAAAGATGAACATGGTTTAAGTTGGAATTTTCTAACTGGGATTAATGCACCCAGAAGGAAACTTTACGGGTGTAATCTTGAACAGGGAAACTAAAACCCTTGTTCCAAGGGACATCGGAAAGAAAATCACGGAATGCGTTCCAGTCTGCTCGTTGTTAGTAGTAATATATTCTGCTGATAGAAGGTTCCCGGATAAAGGAGTAGAAAGAGATACTTGCAAAAACTACAGCATGATCAGTGTTGCCGAAAGGTTAGAGCTGCATAACATGGCATGAGTCAGGCATAAAAGTAAAGAAGTGATCTAGACGAAAAGCGTGTCAATTGTAGTTACTGGGAAATGACCTTGTGTATATTTTCGGAAATACTATCAAGTTTAAAGCAGTCAAGGGTAAAAAGGGAGTAGTAGAGAAAAGAGTGATAGTGTGGGAAAAATTTTGAAAATGAGCCTCTACATCTGTTCAATAAACGTGGGTGGAGTGTGAACCGGGCGATAGTTCAGTCTATCTACTACAATTAAAAAAAAATAAACAAAGAAAGTCAAAAGATTGGAAAAGAGAAAACCACATCCTAAACAGGTCACAAGGGATGAGCCTCTACACCTGTTCAATAGACGTGGGTGGAGTGTGAACCGGGCGATAGTTCAGTCTATCTACTCCAATTGAAAAAAAATAAACAAAGCAAGTGAAAAGATTGGAAAAGAGAAAACCGGAAACCACACCCTAAACAGAGAACAAGGGATGAGCCTCTTCACCTGTTCAATAGACGTGGGTGGAGTGTGAACTGGGCGATAGTTCAGTCTATCTACTCCAATTGTCACAATTTCGCGTATCTGTCGAGAATACATGAAGTATATTTCTGATTGCCATAGATTTAAGTTTCTCTTCTGTTCCCTAAGATAAGAGGAATAGCAAGGTCAGCAAGTCAGTTAAGTGCCATACGTGAGACACGCTTATGTCTCCTTCGAGAGATGACAGACCATGCAGAAAATTTCCCCGCACTAGGTTACCATTAATTTTTGCGGTAGATTGGTTTTTAAACAAAGCTGTAGAAACTAGAAGGCTTCTATTTAACCCATAGCTGGAGGGAGAACACATATATTCCTACCTTTCACATGGGTATTTTCTCATAAGTGAATGTATCGAATTCGACTGGAATTCGAATGTTATATATCGACAAACAACAAACACGCATATATATAAAAATATAAAGTTATATATTTTTTTATTAATGACGATGAACCGTGTAGAATAGGGAACAGAGAATTGAGAGAGCGCGCTTCTAATGGGTTGACGGGAGTGTAGTCTTATCTGTTGTGTCTCTCTTCACCGGCCGATCTCTGTTGCTCCTCTACTGGCGAATCCGTGTGCCGAGGTCTTTTTATAATCTTCCAGAACCGGGACTTTTTCTTCCGGTTTTGCCTCGCCCACGCACGCCCACGTAATTCTCAGAGACACCTGTTCTGTTTGCCTCTGTAGTTATTTCCGCTGCTGCCGGAAATAAGGTCAAACGACATCCGTTCCTTTCAACGACCGGAAACACCCTCGCTTGCATCAGCCTTCCTCGGGTGGGCCCAGATTGTTATATTACACGAAGTGTCTCCAATTCCTCATTTCGAATCGATGTACACTGCACCACAAACTACACTATCAGCAATAATTATTAGGTCACCCCAGTTTTAAAAAACTGATACATTTCATACTATTTTTAGTATTTATTACCAAGTGGATAATTAAACTGAAAATAGGATGGTTCTTTTTTTATTGTTAATTTGCAAAATTTTACAAGGCAGCCAGGTAGTCTTTGCTTCGGCCAGCCAATAAGAAGAAGAGACTAGCATGGCGAAGAGAGCACAAACACTGGTCACCAGAACAGTTCATTTGATGCACATGTTATTGTTCATTATTAACAAAAGAACCATTCCATTTTCATTTAGAATTATCTACTTGGCAATAAATAATAAAAATAGTATGAAATACTTCATTTTTTTAAACTGGGGTGGCCTAATACCTATGACCGGTAGTATATATATATATATATATATATATATATATATATATATATATAGCAAATCTACACGGTGTGATGAGTAAATTGTTGCTATTTCCCTTGTAAAATTTTAAAAAGTAATAATAACAAAAGAACCAGTCTGTTTTCATTTAGAATTATCCACTTGGCAATAAATAATAAAAATAGTATGAAATACCTCATTTTTTAAAACTGGGGTTGCCTAATAGTTATGCCCGGTAGTATATATATATATATATATATATATATATATATATATATATATATAGATAATCTACAGGGTGCGATGGTTAAATTGTCGCTATGTGCCTTCTAATATTTTGCAAAGTAATAACAACAAAAGAACCATTCTATTTTCATTTAGATTTATCCACTTGGCAATAAATACTAAAAATATTATTAAATACATCATTTCTTTTAAAAACTGGGATTGGCCTAATAACTATGGTCGGTCGTGTGCATCAGTCTAATGTGCTTATATTGTGTTTGTTTTTTTCTTCATGAAATGATTGACTAGGAAAGTAAGGAAATTATTTTCATATACTGAACAGAAATAAATGCAGAGTGTGTGTTTGTTTAACACAAGTAGATTTTTTTTTTATCTGGTTTTCAGTCAAGAATGCAAATTAACCAGGAATAATCAATCAAAGCAGAGCAATAAAATAAAACGACAATGACGGGAAAATAATAGCCAAAATGTAAAATATGAAATTTAAAAGAAAAAACTTTTTAACTACGCTCGCGTCTCTCCACTAAATTTTAGATGTTCCTATAACCATGAAACCGACCTTCGCATGTCACAGAGCACAAAGCATAAATTCTCTAGGCTTTTAATATATAGAACGCTATTAGACAAATGAATAAGACACAGAAGAAAACTTCTCGTAGAACAAAGACCAAAACAGAAAATTGTATGCACAAACAGGATTTGTTTTTAATCGTTTTTACCCCAAGCAAGACAATATTGCCACTGATGAGCTAAATAAGAGTAAATGTTTAGTCAGGAGGGGAGTGAAGAGAAAGACCAACCAGTTACAGGTGGTGCCAGAGAAAGGGCAAAATACGGATGGGGACAGATGTGAAGACAGATGCCAAGGCACAAAGAAAGGGAAAAAAAGATATACAGGGTGATGTAGAAAGGATTGGAGTCAAGTGGATAAGAGATGGGTATTGACATTGCATTTTAATTCTTGGAGGTTGTAGCCGTCAGGAAAGCAAGTATATGGTAGGGAGTTCCACAGGCGGGAAATGCGAGAAAAGAAGCTGAAGAGTAAAATAATGCCCATCATTACAAGCGTACCGGAAAAAAAAACCCGAAGCTTTGTGAAGAACTAGAAACTTTATTAAGTATTGTATACTGTGTCTTCATAATTTTGTATCGCTTTCTTATAGCCATATTAGATTAAAACATCGGTTCTCATCTGATAACAGAAGTTAAGCAATTGCAGGTGCTGTAGGGATTTATAATAATAAATATGCAATATTTCTTTAATCATTTCTCCCCAAAGGAGGCGATAATGCCACACGAGTGCACGCCATTACTTGGACTGGAAGAGAATGAATAATCTTTAGTGAAGAGAAAAGGTATTTGCGCATAAGTGAATGTATAAGATACTAATTCGATATCATCCAACACTTAACTGAAACATACAAAAGAAAATGGAACACCCAAACGACTAAAAACATTTTGGAAAAACCCAAACCAAGGAAAAATTCACAAATCAGTGTGAAAAGCAAACTTCTGATTCCTGATTGGATTAGAAATAAAAAATTCATAAAGGACGTTTTTTCACACCTAGAATTGAAAATGCTCGCTGGGGCTGGTCACATAACCATATTCACTACTTACTATAGTCAGAAAGGCGCATAGATCATAGAGTCCAAAGAACCGACAGACATGTCCGTCGCTGACTCAACCAATACACAAGAGAAGAAATGGAAAATAAGATATTTTGTCTCCACTGCCCATAAAACTTTTACATCTCTCACAGAAAAGGAACACAAACTTTATTAGTTAAGTAGACTGATTAATCTTTTCACTCAAACGCATTCTGCTACTTACTTCTATTTCTATTTAACCCTTTTCCCTCTCTTCGATTCTTTCTCACGCACGCTCACTTTTTCATCTTAAATTCATCGACCCTTTCTTTTCCCACCTAACTAGCGGCAGACACATAAAAAAGAAAGAAACAAATATTATTACTCTGTTTAATTAAAAACAGCCAAACACAGACACTTTTTTTTGTTCAAAGCCTCATTCGCTTAAATCTAAAAGACATTGTTTTTCCACCAAACAAATTATAAAAAAACTTCACAAATTGTTTATTCTGTATATATATCTTAAATATAGTAATTTCTGTCTACGGCTATATCGTGTTGATTACACCGGTTCCCGTTCCATCCCTGAAGTTAAGCAACATCGAGCTTGGTTAGTACCTAGATGGGTGAATAGTCCACCGGTCCGCAAGGTTTGGGGGTTAGGGGCAGGGCGAACGACCTTGCCCCATAAAAAAACAGTTTGTTACGAAAACAGTAACAAAAGGTTGCTGCCCTACACAGCATTGGGTGCAAAAAGGTGTGATGATGATACTATTTCTTATTGCATTGACTTTTCTTGAAATTTGTATTGTATTTTGTGGACAGGATATCCCTCATTAAATTCTCCCTTTTAATCCGGCTGTTCTCTACTCCCACAAATGCAACGAATCTAGCTAGAATTCGAACTTAGCTTTCCGATTTCTCGTTCCGAGCCGATATCCACTGGACCGCAACACGCTTAAATTCACGCAGTCACCGTAATAAGTAGAGCGATAGAACAACTGATATAAAAACGGTATATAGAAAAGGCGGATAGAAGCCACGTGGCGGCGGTGGCAATGTGTATTATTTGAAAATCATGATATGATAAATTTATACATAGAAATACAATATAATAATGTTTGACATTCGATAAATACGGCACAAATTCGATTATACTGAAAAGAATATTTCGTACAATTCTCCATCTTGATGTCAAAATAAATGAGAAAAAATATATTTGCACGTTTATATTTGAACTCTTAGAACAGCAGCCAAGCTGGATTTAACATGGTAAAAAAAAAAAAAAAATGAGACTTGCCGTGTAATTACTTGCAAAGCTATTGGCAGGAATTCAACACTTTAAAAAAGACACTGAACGTATCTGGAGACATAAACACACTTGTCACATCTGCAACTAATTTTGTTACTGTGTGAATATTTAAGATTAAGTAAAAAAGAAACAGAGTGACATAGACAGAGTAGGAGGAATAGAAGTGTAAGTAGGGGAGTGAGGGGATCCAAATGTTTCCAGACATTTCCAGAACAATAAACAATTTTTTTCCATTGAATAAACGCACACATCGACGTGTTAGTAAGCCGGCGCGAGTCTCGTTCGTTATCGGAATCAACCAGACGGGTCGCTCCACCGACTAAGAACGGCCGTGCACCACCACCCAATGACTCGAGAAATAGCTACTGATCTGTCAATCCTAACGGTGTTCGGACAGGTCGAGCTTTCCCGTGTTGTGTCAAATTAAGCCGCAAGCTATATTTCTGGTAGTACCCTTTTGTCAATTCTTTTAATTTTTAGCTTTGCAACCATATTCCTCCAGAACCGAACTATGATGATTTCCTGCAGACTAACAAAGTGGGTCATGGAAGCGAACGCCGGCGTATCGCCAGTCAGGATCGTTTATGGGCGGAACTACGACGGTATATGATCGCTTTTGTACCTCCAACATTTTCTCTAGATTTGTTTCCACAAGAAGCGAATTTACAACATATACAATCATCCAAATGTGTCAGTCAGTTAAGTGCCATACGTGATACACGCTTGGGCGATCATGTCTCGAAAGAGACATGACTGACTGGGTAGTAGTTTGCCATTGCTTTCTGCGGTAGATTGGTTGCCGACCAAGGCTATAGAACCCAATCTGTCCTGCTATTTAACCCATAACTGGAAGGAAGAGACGGATTAATACCTTTCCCAAGGGCATTTGCGCGTAAGTGAATACAATGGATTCAACTGGAATTCGAACTCGGCTTCCCGGTTTCTCGTTCCTAGCCAATATCCACTGTACCACAGCGCACATCCTTCCAAATGTGTACCTTTTGGTAAATTTGGCTTTTGTTAAATGACTACATATTCGCAAATGAGAATTAGCCAATGTCAGAGGACATTACAAACAATTAGCGATCAACCGTGAAAGTCCATAAAATAAACACAACGTCTATCGCCCAAAACAAGGCATTTTATTGCCACTGTTTGCAGGGGGTTACATGGGAGGAAAGTTATGAGAAAGAGTGACAGGTTATAGGGGATGTCAGGAAGTGGCTAAGAGAAAGATGAGAATACTGATGAGAGTGGAGTAGACATAGAAAGAAGCATGAAAGAGAGAGAGAGAGAGAGAGAGAGAGAGGATGCGAGTTAGTGAGATAGGAGATGACTATTGACTTTACATCTAAATTCTTGGAGATTATAGCAGTCGGGAAAGCAAGTAAATGGAAGGGAATTCCAAAGGCGGGAAGTGCGAGAAAAGAAGCTATTGGAATAGGATTTGCGTTTACAATTTACTATTTTCACAGTAAAAGGCTGGGACCTATTCGCTAATGTTGTGGCTCGAGTAAATTTATATATAGGGGTCACCAGTGAGCTAAGTTTCTCGGAGCAGAAGCCGTGAAAAGTATTTGTAGAAGAGACACAGGGAAGCCACTTTGCGCCGGTGAGAAAGTGACTGTATCCGAGCTGCCAAGTCGGGATCTATCACATTACAGATTCTCCGTTGGATTTTGTGAAGGACACTCAGGTGGATAGCAGGAGCACCCGACCAGATATTGCAAGAGTATTTAATGCACGGGCGGATGGTAGATGTATATATGTGCAGGATTGTTTCAGGCTGGAAAAACTTCCTGCCCCTACACAGAAAGCCGACTTTCTTAGCAGCGGATTTAGCTATGGATGCTATATAGTCGTTCAACTTGAGGTCTGTTGTGAGAGTTGAACCGAGGAGGCGCAGTGTTTTGCTTTCAGGGAGACTAGCCTGATCCATGCTATTGGGGGTAGGTAAAAAGGATTGTCTGTTATGGTTAATAGATAGCAGTTTCGTTTTGGAAACAAAAATTCACGTGCCATTTCTTACCGCAGTCTGCTACGGATCGGAGGTCCTTTTTAAGCTCGGCAGCGAGGTTTGCTTTGTCATCCGCGGCAGATTTTTGATCGATGCGAGAGTAAACTGTAGTGTCGTCAGCGTATATGCCTACTTGGGATCTTATTACATCCGGGAGATCGTTAATGTTTTCGAAGAGACAAATCAAATCGGCTCTTCTTCAATTCTGAGTTATCTCTAAAAAGTGACTACCATTCAATGTTAAGGAATCTAATTTTAAACTACTATTTACCTCGTTCTTTGGTGAGGGCAGAGATAATTTCGTGCCTTTTCTAATGAAATTTGTGCAATAGTAAGCAGACCGAGCCTAGTTATATCCTTGGGGAAGTGGTCCTTTTGCTGCAAATCTAACCAGTCATGAACCAAATCATTTCAATTTATTTTGCTACTTTAAAAATGGCTGCTAAAGAAATCTGATTTCTCACATGTATTTTATTTTTTTATATATAATTTAAATGTGTTTTTAAAACCATTAAAAGTTAAAAGTAATAATTCGCCTGCAAGAACTACACAAAACTAATATTATTTACGAATTTCAGTCAGTTAAGTGCCATACGTGATACATGCTTGGGCGATCATGTCTCGAAAGAGACATGACTGACTGGGGAGAAGATTATCCCGCAGTAGGTTGCCATTGCTTTCTGCGGTAGACTGGTTGGCGACCAAGGCTATAGAACCCAATCTGTCCTGGTATTTAACCCATAACTGGAAGGAATAGACGGATTGGTACCTTTACCCAAGGGTATTTGCGCGTAACTGAATACAATGGATTCAACTGGAATTCGAACTTGGCTCGACGCTTTCTCGTTCCGAGACGATATCCACTGTGCCACAACGCATATCTACGAATTTACAACTTCTTTAAAGAACTGTGTTAATCCTAATTCGTAAATAATTACATTAGATATACAACTATATGTTAGACAAGTAGACTCACGGTATATCTCTCTGATCATAGTTCTATTAGGTTTCATTTTAATTGACATATAGTCCTACCAAAACTTTTCTGTAACATAGTCATCAATAATAAAAATATAAAAGCATCATTCACATGTAAAAAGTCTAAAATTTATGGAAGTATTATTATAAAAAGTTAACAATAATATCAACTATGAACAGGGTCAAAATGTGCTGACCGTCTTTGAAAAAAATTCCTAAAACCCTGGATACATATATATACATATATAATACAATCTCTATATTCAGTTAAAAGCAAAATAGAATTGGACTGTGATAATGGCTATAACTGTTTAGATAAAAAAAAACATTCGCACAATTTTTATATAATTTATCAACTGACAAAACAACAAAATAAGATCACATGAAAAATATATAAAAAAAACTTAACCATAGCACCTTGTCTGGCATTTTTAACGAAACATTTATAAAAGAAATACAATTTAAATTATATATATGTATATATATATATATATATATATATATATATATATATATATATATATATAATGTAGAATACTTGGTATATAAGTCAGGTAAATTCCGAAAGAGACGAACTCAAAAGAACTCAATGTTAAATTTATTTATTTATTTAACATATAATATAATCTAGTAATATAATCTAGAAAATTTTTTTAGAAAAAGATACACCGGTTAATAATATTCAAAATAATCCCGAAAAGAATTACACACAGACACTCATGTGACCATAACGAGAATAGACATTTGTAACGGTAATCTACAAAAACATTTCCCCACTCATTCAAAAAACCCCAAAAGAGAGAAAGAAAAAGAAAAATATAGACAATTGATAAATGGAAAGAAGAGAAAGAAAAAGAAAAGAAAGGGAAGGAAAACGAACGAAAGAGAATGGAAGTAAAAGTTAATGTCTTAGATTGACACCAGCGTTTTTGACGGTACAAAAACGAATGATGGCGTTAAATGCGAGAACGTTCTTCTTACTAAAGTCCATGATAAATTAAAAAAAAAAAAACACCAGTCGTGCGGTTATGTCTTATTTCCTCAGAATGTAAAGGGGAAACAAATCATGAAAATGAAGTCTGTAGCGGATGACGTGAATAAATGGACAGGAGAAATAAAAGTTATAACATCTAAAGAGGTTAGAGACACAACAGACCAAGAAACAATCTCTTTGTTTACAAAGAGAGGGTAACCTGAACCTGATGAAAAGCGTCTCCAACACCTTTAGATGCAATAATGAGTGTGCTCTAGCCAAAACAGAGAACCACTTCACACTCAAATCCATTTGAATTCTTATTTGTTTGACGTCATTATTTTTAAATAGATACAAGTATTTGACTGAAAAAAGCCTGTTTATTTTATATATATATATATATTTTTATATATATTTAAACAGTACATTATAATTTCCACTGGCCTTAATCGTCTGAGAATTCGCTTAAAGAAATCTGTCTTCCGGATCCAAGTTGAAAGCTCTCACACCGGAGAGATTCCGTCTTAAGATCAGACATGTCTTTACTAATCGACCCACGAAAGATTTCATGGAAGACAAAGTTCAATTTTACATTTATATAGGTATTATCCTGATTTTCATTGATATATATATATATACTCTAGTAGATATATATATATATATATGCTCTCCCTATCTCTCTCTCTCTCTCTCTCACTCTCTCTCTCTCTCTATATATATATATATATATATATATTTAATTCAGATACTTTTAAATCCAAGTGAAAAAAGCAGGAAGGTAAATTCCAAAAACCCGATCCTAATTAATATTAAAATTTTATTTTAATATTAAAAAATGATACAAGAAGAGAGCTCCATGTAATAAAATATTATAGAGCAAATATACTCAATTCAACAAGGCCGTCTGTTAACTTTTAATTTTTAATTTTTAAGTTACAATTCTGTTTTCTTTTTTTGTGAACCTAGACGATGTCAATTTTTTCTTTTCTTGTTTATTTGTTTTTATTTTGTTTTATCTTTTTCTTTCTTTTGCTTTTTTATTTTCTTTTTTATTTTCTTTTTTAATTTCTTTGCAAATGTATTTAAAAAGGAAAATTAGACTGATTTTTCTCCAGTTTCTGAAAGGATTTTTCGGTTGCTGAGGTGATGTGTTATCCCCCGTGGGGATTTTCACATCGAAATGGTCATTCAACATCATTGAATTAATCCTGTTTTAATTTATATATATATATATATATATGTATATATAGATATCGTTATATATATATATATATATATATATATATATATATATATATATATATATATATATATATATATATAAGCATCGTTCATTCAGTAATATTAGAACACTGTCAGCTATTAGGCGTGTATAATGATAGTATACACGCTAAAAAGTCTGACTCCTTCTATTGAGTGCCCATAGCTCAGAGGTAGAATCGCCGACTGATGTGAATGCGGTCGGGTTTCAATCCTGGGGCAAAAGCAATCGGAGTCTAATCGTACTGATGAGCTGTGATACAGGAATCTAATCTGTCTGCGGATGACTATATATATATATATATATATATATATTGCCGGCAGGGAAGATTTAATATTCTATCAAGTTTTTCCAGCATCGTAATATCTTTTTTTATTGTTCCCCCCACCAACCAAGGCGGTATCGCCACTAATGCGCAGGGGGCTACATAAAAGAAGAGTGAACGTTTAAGCAGAAAGAGAGCAAAGAGAAAGACGAGCCGGTTTTGTGGGGTGTCGGAGAAAAGGACAAAAGAAGGATTGGAATACCGGTGTGAAGACAGTTGCGAGGGTAGAGTGAGAAAGAAAAAGAACAAGATACGCGGGCTGAGCGAGAAAAGACGAGAGAACGGTTGGAGTCAACAAGGATGACAGATGGGAACTGACATTGCATTTACATTCTCGGATATCGTAGCCATCAAGGAAGTAAATATTGGACAGGCAGGAAGTACGAGAAAAATTGCTGGTGGAGAAGAAGTAGCGTCTGCATTTGGTTGATTTAACTGTAGAAGGGCGGGTTTCTTATTGCCAGTCTAGTTGCTCGAGTAAAGTCTTGTGGAGGGGGCACCAGTGAACTTAGCTCGTCTGAACAGAAGCATTTCGCAGTTTTGCGGAATATAAAGAAATTAACAATTTTGGACATTTCTTTTATAGACATATAAACACTATTTAAAGTAGCCGAGAGGTCACAATAGAAAAATACTTAAATCTTTCTTGTCGAACGTGTATAATAAAAGAAATTTATATACTTTAAACCATATTTCTATTGGATACTCGTATTTGGGTAGACATTCCTGTTGTTTATTAAAGACTATATTTGTTTATTTAAATCTTTAGTCAGAATGTTCGAGTAATCATATAAATGAATTACGCTCTTTAATGTTAACACTTCATTTATTTTTTTAATAATTATTAAAATTCATAACAATATTTTATTAAAAAAATAAATGAAGTGTTAACATTAAAGAGCGTAATTCATTTATATGATTTCTCGAACATTCTGACTAAAGATTTAAATAAACAAATATAGTCTTTAATAAACAACAGGAATGTCTACCCAAATATGAGTATCCAATAGAAATAAGGTTTAAAGTATATAAATTTAATTTAATTTAATTTAATTATTTTTACTGCTGTTATTTACATTTATTCAATATTAAGAAATTTTGTGCAGATAATTTTTATATATTTTTTTATGTATATTAGCCATAAGCATTGTTCCTCGAAAAGCGTGCTCAGCAGGAACAAGACTTCAATACCCCCACTAATCAATGAATTTGAAGTTCTCACCTCCCCAGCCGACAAGGCTGAGTGCTTTGCCCGTAAATTCTCAACCAATTCGACACTGGACTCGTTAGGAATACCTACACCAGACTTCCCACCCAGAACTAAGGCTCAACTAAAGAACGTCCTCATCTCGCCCTCGCTGGTCGCCAAGATAATTGCGCAACTTGACCCACACAAAGCGAGCGGCGGTGACGGAATCCCAGTCATAGTACTGAAGAAATGTGCCCCAGAACTCTCCTCTGTCCTCTCTAAACTCTATAACCTCTGCCTATCTGCTTCCTGCTTTCCTGCCTGTTGGAAGTCCTCCTGCGTAGTACCTATATTTAAGAATTCTGGCGAACCCTCAGACCCCGCCAATTACCGTCCTATTAGTCTCCTTCCAATCTTTGGCAAAGTTTTCGAAGCCATTATCAACGCCGAGGTGATTCAGCACCTTATGACCAACGGGCTTCTCTCTGACAAACAGTATGGGTTTCGCTTCACCAGGTCTACTGCTGATATGCTAACGACCATTACCGAGTACATATACCAGGCACTCGACAAGAATGGTGAAGCCCGAACCGTTGCCTTGGATATCTCCAAAGCATTCGACAGGGTCTGGCATGCTGGCCTCTTGTGCAAACTGCGGAGCTATGGGATAACTGGACATCTGTCTGACCTCATCCAGTCCTTCCTCTCTAACCGCACATTAAAGGTGGTATTAAATGGGCATGCCTCCCAAAACTACCAGACGAACGCGGGCGTCCCTCAAGGTTCTATCCTAGGTCCCACGCTATTTCTGATCTACATTAATGATCTCCCCGACACCATTAGATCCCAAGTTGGCATGTATGCCGACGACACAACAATCTACTCCCGCATCGATCAGAAACCAGGTCTGGACGACAAAGTGAATCTCGCTGCCGCACTGGAAAGGGACATCCAATCCGTAGTGACCTGGGGTAGGAAATGGTTGGTAAATTTCAATGCCTCCAAAACAAAGCTGTTATCAACTAACCACCATAGACTATCGCATCTACCTCCCATTAGCATGAGACAGGCTAGCCTCCCAGAGAGTAAAATACTACGCCTCCTTGGCCTTACACTCTCGGCGGACCTCAAATGGAATGACTATATTGAATCCATTGCCAAATCTGCTGCTATGAAAGTCGGCTCTCTGTGCAGGGCCCGGAAATTTTTCCCACCTGAAACTATTCTGCACATATACAAATCTACCATCCGCCCGTGTATTGAATATTGCTGCCATATCTGGTCGGGTGCCCCTGCTGCTCTCCTTGGGCTTCTTGACAAAATACAAAGGAGGATCTGTAACGTGGTTGATACTAACTTGGCAGACCGGCTGCAGCCGCTCTCACACCGGCGTGATGTAGCTTCCCTGAGCCTCTTCTACAAATACTTTCATGGCTTCTGCTCCGATGAGCTTAGATCACTGGTGCCGCCCAAGCACGAATTTACACGAGATACTAGATTAGCAACTACGTCCCACCCTTTTACAGTTAAACAAATAAGATGTAACCGTAAATTCTACTCCAACAGCTTCTTTTCTCGCGCTTCCCGTCTGTGGAACTCCCTTCCACAAGTCTGCTTTCCCGACAATTACAATCTCCAGGTGTTTAAATGTAGGGTCAATAGACACCTCCTATCACACTAACTCCCAACTATTCTCACAACACTCTCATCTACCCAACCCTCATTCTCGGTATCCTCACCCGCCTATCACCCACCCTCTGTTATTTCCTATATTTAACCATCCTTTCTCCTCTCTACGTAGCCCCCTGCACAGTAGTGGCAGTGACATGCCTTGCTCGGGGTGAAACGCTTATAAAAAAAAAAAAAAAAAAAAAAATTATTAAAATAATCAATTTTTTGTAAAACAAGATCCTCAGTTGCAGAAACTTTGCTCTGAATCTTAAAAAAAAATGCATTAAAGCTATCATATAATCTATTTAGAAAAGCATTTAATTGGTTTTATGAATATGATATATGGGCACCATTTTATTAAGAAAGATATTTTCGATGAATAATAATTTTTACAAAAATTGTCTTCATTACAAAAATAATTATAATAATTTATAAAGTTTTAAATTTTTTAAAAAATTCTGTATTAATTAATAAATAAAAACTATATTTGATAATCGTAAATGGAATAAATTACTATTATATACACTTCAGTGGCCCCTAATATTTTAAAAAGAATTTTTGCGTTTATATGAACTACCTGAATATTGTAAATACGGACTTCAATACATGACTTTACCAGAAAGTAATAGCGGTTTGATTTAAATTTTTAAATTTATTGTTAATTTTCTATCGCGTATATGTGTATAACTATTGGTCTTACCTGATAATGACAGACCTCCCTGTGAAAAATTCATGAGGGTTATATGATTGTCTTTGGCTGAGGTCCGCTTGTAAGTTAACGAACCAGTTTTATAATTTATGTCACTGGGACTATCTTCTATGTGCCGTCTCTCTTTAAAACGTCGGTGATCATGGCCTTCAGCACCGCCCTATCCCTTGTAGCTCTTAACAGCCTTTCTCTTGTTCAGTCAGTCAGTCAGTCTGTCAGTCAGTCAGTTATGTGTCATACGTAATACACGTTTCGGGCGATCATGTCTCGAAAGCGACATTACTGACTGGCCAGAAGATTATCTCGCAGTAGGTTGCCCTTGCTTTCTGCGGTAGACTGGTTGCCAGCCAAGGCTATAGAACCCAAGCTATCCTACTATTTAACCCATAACTTGAGGGAAGAGACGGATTAATACGTTTCCCAAGGGTATTTGTGCGTACGTGAATGCATGAAATTCAACTTGGATTTGAACATGGCACCTCGACTTGTCGTTCCGAGTCGATATCGATTACATCACAACGCACATCTCTCGTTACCTCTTCCAAATCTTACTCTGCCATGAATTTGCTCAAACTATCCTGTGAGCATCAAATTCTCCAAGCCGGATTTCCCCATTACATGTCCCAGAATTTTTAGCTGTCATTTCCTGATGTTCAGCATAAGTTTTCTTTTCGTTTCCCTCCTCTCGAAAAACTTGTCGTTACTCACAAGTTCGGTACATTTTATCCTTAGTATCCTAAGTAGGACAACATAACTGCTGCTTTAAGTTTTTCTTTCATTTTTGATAAGTTCATTCAGCATTCGCTGCCGTACTGAAAGACAGACCTCACATAAGAATCCAGTACCTTTTCCTTTGTTTTCAAAGAAATTTTTCTGTCTTACAAACTCTGGATAATGTTTGGAATACATCCTTGGCAATGCCAATACGCCTTCGGATCTCAGTGTCACACTTTTCATCCTCTGTTAGAACACTTCCCAGGTATTTAAATTTCTGCGCCTGCTTGACTTGCAGTTCGCATTTTGGGCTCCTCTTTTTACTGATGATCATACATTCAGTTTTCTTGCTAGGTTATAGATGACTTAAAACATGTAGCAATAGGTAATAATCCATGCTGTACACCATTCATAATTTCTTCGAGTTTTTATTTTTCTCGTAAAATGCTCTGTTTATATACACAAATAAAATCCATTATAATCGCATTTCAATGTTTATATTTCGGTGTTAACCCGTACTTTCTCGGAGAAAAATAGGGAGAGGAATCAATAATCCCCATTGCCGAGTCCCAAGAGGTTCTTATCAAGTTTCTCTGTGACGTTCGAATTTTTTTTTCTCGTAAATATAACACACTGTGTATAACCTAGGAAATAGAAATCTTCGTCTGGTTTCTTTTAGGTTAATAGCTATTCACGGTTGATGGCAATTCGCATTTAACATCGCTATAGTATAAACTGAACGCAATTTTTGATATATTTAATTCATATTAAGTCAAGCATAACATTTAACAAAATTTTTCGCGTCAACACACACGCAAAACATCGAGAGGAGCGTGCTGTAAACTTGTTTTGTTGGTTATGTTTTGCGGCATATCAAAACCCCCATGGGTTATTTATAGCCGAAATTTAAATGTTTGAACGCAATTAAATGCTTTTTTGTGCGTAATTTTATACATCCGGGGAAAATATATATTTTAGATATATGATTTGTAGGTAAAATCTGTTGTTGGTCATTTAAAAATGTATTTCAGGTCGTTTCACTACAAGAATGTCAGTCACTAAAGTGCCATACGTGATACACACTTGGGTGATCATGTCTCGAAAGAGACATGACTGACTGGGCAGAAGATTATCCCGCAGTAGGTTGCCATTGCTTTCTGCGGTAGATTAGTTGCCGACCAAGTCTATAGTACCTAATCTGTCCTGTTATTTAACCCATAACTGGAAGGAATAGATGGATTAATACCTTTCCCAAGGGTATTTGCGCGTAAGTGAATGCAATGAATTCAACTGGAATGTATTTTCTCTATAAAAATGTTTTATTGATAATTTTATAATAAAAAGTTACTGTTGATTTTTGTTTTGTGGTTCACTACTGCCATAGCTTGGGCCCTAACAAATGCTACTATCCTAGAAGAGGGTAGACGTGAGTACAACAGCAATTAAGAGGTGGACCCACATACATCTCATTGATCAGGGGCCTAGCTGCTGGATGTAGCTTATCATAGCCGAATAAAGAAACAACAACAAAACTTTTACTGATTGTAAAATAAGATGAGTAAAAAACCTTATAGAGGAAAAGAGAAATAATTTAGAAGACAAAAGATTGACATTGTATTTACATTTTTGAAGATCAAATGAAACTAAATGCAAGAGAAGAAATTCTTGCCATAAAACTTACGGTTATATCTAGTCATTTCAACAATAAAATAATAACTAGTACTGCTTAAATAAATAAAAAAATGGAGACGCCAAAGAAACTAAAGCCGGGATGTTTGGTCAGGTCCTATAAGATTGCATATTTTTCTTTGGATTTTATTCAGATACAGATTCCTAAATATATATCAGAAGCACCAGGTCAGACGTGACAGCAATATCCAATGCATAAACGTATAGTGGGTCAAGGGGATTGGTTAAACTCTTCTCCTCTGATCTGCCTGTTTGCTGGAGTTTTGTCTGTGTCCGCTTTTTATATCTGCTTTTTGGATCAAAGCAGCTCGTTTTGGGATTTCACACTTGTATTTGATTCTGGGCTTCCCATTGGCTGGTAAATAAAATTCGCGTAGGCTCAAGAAATGGAAATTGGATTTTTGATTAATTTTTATTTTTCAACCGGAACATCTGCGCGAATACACCTGAGCAGAGACGACTTTTGTTCATTTTCTTTCTGGTCGTTATAGAGAAAACATCCGGTCCCTCGCTTTTGCTCGGTATCACCACAGACGAATAGCAGACATATAAAGGTGCAACATGATATGACAAGGTGAAGCGGATCGATTCAATATAATGTTTCCCCTTCATATCAGCAAAAAATGTTAGACACAGAAAGAATTATGAGGTTAGCAACAACACTACTGATGGAAGGCAGAAACAAAGTTCTCATTTTGAAAAGATTAATTGATTAAAATTATTAAAATAATGAAAGACAAAAAGCATTGTTTTGTAAAGATTAAAAGTGACTAGTCTAGCACGGCAACAATTAAATGATTAAAATCATTGAAAGAAAAGATTGTTGATCTGAAAATATTAAAAATGAGCATTCTCGTTTAGAAACATATGATAAAATGATTAAAGGATTAAATAAAAAGTGACTTGTTTTAAAAATATTAAAAATGAGCTTTCTCGTTTGGAAACAATTAACTAATTAGAATAGTTAAAAGAGTAAAAGAAAATAGTCTTGTTTTAAAAAGATTAAAAGTGAGCAGTCTTGTTTTAAAACAATAAAATGATTAAAACATTAATAGAAAAGAGTTTTGCTTTGAAAATATTAAAAGTGACCAGTCTCGTTTTGAAACAATTAAAAAGAAAGAGTTTTGTTTTGAAAAGATTAAAGGTGAGCAGTACTGTTTTGAAACAACTAAATGATGAAAATAATTAAAAGAATAAAAGAAAAGAGTCTTGAAAAGATTAAAAGTGAGCCGTCTCATTTTGAATTAATCAAATGATTAAAATGATTTTCAAATTAATACAAAAGAGTGTCATTTTGAAAAGATTAAAGTGAGCAGTCTCGTTTTGAAACAATCAAATGATTAAAATGATTAACCGATTAAAAGAAAAAAGTCTTGTTTTGAAGAGAATAAAGGTACACAGTCTTGTTTTGAATCAATCAAATCATTAAAATGATTGATAGATTAAAAACAGACTCTTGTTTTAAAAAGATTAAAAGTGAGCCGTCTCATTTTGAAATAATCAAATGATTAAAATGATTTTCAAATTAATACAAAAGAGTGTCATTTTGAAAAGATTAAAGTGAGCAGTCTCGTTTTGAAACAATTAAATGATTAAGAGAATTAAAAGATTAAAAGTAAAATGTCTGAAAAGTTTTGAAAAGATTAAAAAAGCACAGAACCGTTTTGAAAGGATTAAAAGATTAAAGTAGAGCAACCTCCTTTTAAAAGCGTTAAAATTAACAAATAATTTTTACAGCAGTTAGTAACATATAGTGTGACATTTCAGCACATCGTCTTCTTCCAATTATCGAATCGATCACGCGTAGAGATAAGATATTTTGAAAGTAAATATTTATGTCATCATTTAGATAGCAAGGTCAGAACAGATGTCATCAGAAAGATCGAGTGTGAAAATTGGGATTAACGTAGATCCAAAGGACAGAGGCCTGGATACACCGGCATTAATTTAGAAGACGGGCATTCAAGATAAATTTCATTTCGTGATTTGGTAAGAAGGATTGCATCTCATCAAAAGATCTTCCTGAAGTACCATAACTGTTCTAACTGTGGAGAAAAAAATCGACAACGCCTAGCAGATCACGTCAAATATATAGAACTAATGGTGGGTATAAAAGAGTAATTTTTTTTCAATATGCTGTTCATTATTATATTACATCCGTCTCTTCCCTCAAGTTATGGGTTAAATAACAGGACATATTGTGTTCTATAGCCTTGGCTGGCAACCAATATACCGCAGAAATCAATGGCAACTTACTGCAGTAAAAACTTCTGCACAAGACATGATCACCCAAAGCGTGTATCACGTATGACACTTAACTGATATTTGAACTCCTTAATACAATGGAACAATCTTTTTAATCTCACATTATCATAAAGTATTATATATATATATATATATATATATATATATATATATATATATATATTGGGGCAGAGGCACCCATATATGATGTAATTGTTAGCGATCTCGTCTTCCTAGAAACTGTTACAATTGTACATAATACTTTTGGCCTTATACCACTTCTAAGCGGCGCTTAGAAAATCAGTATAAATATATATACGTGTGAGTGTGTGTGATATAATTTCTCTGTGTGACATTATATTTTTTCATGAAGATGGACTCATCCAGAGAATACATTTACTACTGATATAGAAGCGAGACGGGAGAAGACCGCGTTTCTTCGCGGTTATTCCATCGACACTGTCAGCTGTCTGCGTTCGAGCGGAGAACATTAATCCAGTCGTGGCTCCGCCGAAGTGTAGAGTCACGAATGGGAAAAATTAGATATTTTTGCCTCGGCTATATGGCCCGAAAGACGCATGTCAAAAAGGCCTTGTGCCACATTTGCCCGAGTGGGAAAGTGAATAAATACCGAAGACCACCTTTTCTCCCGTAACTTCCTTTGACACTGTCAGCTCTCTGCCTTCGGTCGGAAAGCATTAACCCAGTCGTGGCTCCGCCCTAGGGTAGAGTCACGACTGGGCAAAATTGAGACATGATTGCCCAAAAGCGTGTATCACGTATGGCACTTAACTGATTGAAAAGATACAAGGAACCGCCAATTTTGCCAGCATCTTCACTGAGGAATCGTATACACGAGATCCAGCATAACTTGGTTCAGTCCAAATAGACGTTTAAGGCAAAGGGGACCTCTTAAGAGAACACTTAACTCAATTAACGGTGTGCTCTTATATTGTAGAAAGTTAATAGGTGCGGCATGTACGTCGTGGTGCAGTGGATATCGGCTTGGAATGAGAACTCGGAAAGCCGAGTTCGAATTCCATTTGAATTCGTTACATTAATTTACGCTGTAATATCCTTCGGAAAGGTATTAATTCTCTCTTCTCCCTCCAGTCATGGGTTAAATAGTAGAGCATATTGTGTTCTCTTGGTTTCGTTGGCAACCAATCTTCAAAAGAAAGTAATGGCAGCTTACTGTAAGAATATCCTTTGCCCAATCATTTATGTCTCTTTCGAGACATGATCGCCTAAGCGTATATCCCGTATGACACTTAACCAACTGACTAGTTGCATCGGTAATTATTCTAATTTTGAATTTGCAAAGTGAAAATGTATTTTATCTATAGAAACACATTGCAAATCAGAAAGAAAGGGATTATCTGTGGTTAGGAAGTAATAAAAATCTTATCCCAAAAAATTGTGTATTTTTGTGTCTGTATGTGTCTTTGAGTGCCGTATCGATATCTTGATACGGAATTTCGAAAATATAATAAAGACAATAATTCTGTTTTGAATAATTCCCGGAGTTGTGACAATGTTTCTTTTAAACATTTAATCCAGCATAAAAGGCGGTTGGTAAAGGTTTTGTCTTATGAAGAATTCATTTGCGAAAGTTGTTTTGCGTTGATCAATTGGGAAAATGAGAAGGAAAGAAAAGGAAATTAAAATTCCAAACAGAGAAAGAGCAGACGAGAAAGAGCGGCCATGATGACAGGAAATTTACGAAAGTATATCAATGGCGGTAAAAGAAGGAATTAGGTCAGAGCCAAAAGCAGAAAAGAAGTGGAAATGGAAAAGAGAAGCTGAAAGATCAAGAAGAAGGTAATGGATGAAAAATGAAGGAGAAGATAAGGTAGAGACGAGAAGAAACTTAATGAAATAAAATAAAAAAGTTAAAGAAGAAGAAGAGAAATTGATGGCAGAGGATAAACTGTGTTAAAACAAATATATAAATCTGGGAAAAGAAAAACAACAAAAACAATAATCAGAATAAAATTATTTGGTAAACAAGAAAAAGATAAAGAAAATATTTAGTAAAAGAAGAAGAAGAAGAACTTTGGAAAAGAAGAAGACGAAAATAGAGAAGAAAGTATTTAGTAAAAAAAAGAAAAGGAAGAAGAACAAATAATATGGCAAGATGGTAAAGAAGAAGAAGAAGAAGAAGAAGAAGAAGAAAAAGATGAAGAGTATTTAGTAAAAGGAAAAGAGGAGGAAGAAGAAATGATTTGGAAAAGAAGAAGAAGAAGAAGAAGAAGAAGAAGAAGAAGAAGAAAGTATTTGGTAAAAAAGGAAGAGGAAGAAATAATTTGGAAAAGAAGAAGATGAAGATAGAGAAGGAGAAAAAGGATTTTGTAAAAAAAGAAAAGAACGAAGAACATATAATTTGGCAAAATGACAAAGAAGAAGAAGAAGAACAAGGAGAAAGTATTTTGTAAAGAAAAGAAGAAAGAAAAGAAGAAGAAGAAGAAGAAGAAGAAGAAAGTATTTTGTAAAAGAAGGAGAAAAAAGAAGATGAAGAAGAAGAAGATGAAGACAGTATTTTATAAAAGAAGAAGGAAAAGAAGAAGAAGAAGACGAAGAAGAAAGTATTTTATAAAGAAGAAGGAAAAGAAGAAGAAGAAAGTATTTTTAAAAGAAGAAGAAGAAGAAGAAGAAGAAGAAGAAAGTATTTTTAAAAGAAGAAGAAGAAGGAGAAGAAGAAGAAGAAAAAGAAACTATTTTGTAAAAGGAGAAGGAAAAAAGAAGAAGATGAAGAAAGTGTTTGGTAAAAGAAAATGAGGAAGATGAAGAAATACTACTACTACTACTACTACTAATAATAATAATAATAATAATAACCGTAGTAAATAATGCAAATCATAGAATCGAACAAACTGAAATCAGAAAATTGTGAAGTATATCGTGAATGGAGCAAAACAAAAATATGTAGGTTGTGAAATCGTCAAAAATCGAAATAAAAACCGAACAAATATCGAACAGAAAATCGATTTTCTCTAATCATCTGAATTTTGTTAAGAGAATTGTGAGAAACGGCGAAAGGAAAATTGTCGATTCATTCTTCGAACAAATCAAAGAACTCTTTCTCTTCATCTGCAAAAACATTTTTTTTTTGTTTTCATCAGATTCGTGTTGGCTTCGTTAAGATTAATTAAGGGCTTGCCGACAGAAAAGAAAAGTCTAAACGCTAGCGGAACCCTGCTCCAGAGCAATGGTCACCAATCAAATCTCGCAAGCCAGTTGTTCAAGTAATGCTCTTGATCTTTACTGTGTATTCCTAGGTTCGTTTCTTAAAGAAGCCTTCCAAAAGTTCAGCAAAATGTTATTAAACAGGACAGTCAGTCCTGTCAGTTAAGTATCATACGTGATACACGTTTTGGGCGATCCTATCTCGAAAGAGACATGACTGACTGGGCAGAAGATTATCCTGCAGTAGGTTGCCATTGCTTTCTGCGGTAGACTGGTTGACAGCCAAGGCTATAGAACCCAATCTGTTTTATTATTTAACCCATAACTGGAGGAAAGAGACAGATTAATACCTTTTTCAGGAATCCGAATCATTCGACAGCACCTCTCTCAATACCCTAAAGAAGGAGTTTTGGTGTACACCGATGTCACTGTGTCAATCTTGCAGAATCTATGGTATTTTTATTAACCCATAAGTACGCGTATAAAACACATTATTAAAAAAAGTAACATTTTAAAAATTACATTACAGAGCGTCTACTAAAGCTTGGGCAACCTAAGATAACGCTAAGAGTAATCGGAAATAATGTCATAAAAAATTCATTGATATATATATATATATATATATATATATATATATATATATATATATATCAATTAGTCATCCCCATACAAGGCTGTTTCGCAGCTCATCAGTTTGGTGAAATATCCCCTTGTTTTCAGCCAGGATCGAAACTCAACTTATTTGGTGTCAGTCGTAGGGCCTACTTCCAAAGACATTAGCGCATCGAATGTAAGAGAGAGGAAGAAATTTTTAGTGTGTTATATATATTCTGCAGAGGAAAAATTTTGAAAACAGCTACCACCTCTGCGATTTACACATTACTCTCTAGTCATGTATTGAGTTCTCCGTTTGGCTGGCGTGTGCATGCAGAAACAGCGTAAGACCTGGGACAACCGAGTTCGTGTGAAAGGATCTGGAGTAGAGCACGTTCGAAACAACCTTCATTTCACGAATTGATATTAATGATTGGATTAAATCAAATCTGTAATATCGTTGCACTGTGGCTTAATTAGAAGACCAGCATGCCAAAACCTATCAGACGCCTTTGCACTAGATCCAGTTCAGAAGCTTCGCCGTTATTACCAAAAGCTTGATATACATATTCCTGATGGCCGTTAACAGACCATTTCTGGTGATACGAAAGTCATAATGATTGTACGAGTTACTGAGAAGTAAGATGCTTACCCACGTCAGTATTGATGTGAGCTTCGAATAAAATATAGAAAATCGAGAAAAACAGATGGGTCAGAGAGTACTCCAGAAATGTTTCAAATAGGAAACGCATTGGGATGAACATAGTGGTGCAGTGGATATCGACTCGCAACGAGAAATCGGAGAGCCGAGTTGGAATTCTAGTCAAATTCATTGCATTTACTTACGCGCAAATACCCTTGGGGAAGGTATTAATCCGTCTCTTCTATGGGTCAAATAACAGGACAGATTGGGTTCTATAACCTTGTTTGGCAACAAGTCTACCGCAGAAAGTAATGGCAACCTACCGTGAGAAATCTGCCCAGTCAGTCATGTTTCTTTCGGGACATGATCGCTTAAGCGTGTATCACGTATAGCATTTAACTGACTGACTGATTGACTGAATAGGAGGGCATCCAACAAGCTGGAAAGAAGGGAGGCAATTTTTGTGGAGTTTGAGGAGAAATGGAGCAAGTTCGGGGGCACCATTTTTTTTATTTGGACGATAACTGGAATTACGTGGTTCCTGTGGACTATAGCGGCCAAGCATGCAGAGGAAATCTATGGAGATAAACGTGATTTCACTTGGTATTCTCGTGCTTGAAAGAAAGCTTCGTTGCCAGCTTTCACCCAGGAGGAGAATACGGAGGCATAGTTTTTAACAGAAGGATTACAAAGAATTTAACGATGGAATCTCAATCAGTTCGTTGATAACGGAAAGATATAGATAAGAAGTTCTTGGCTGATGAAAGGGTAAAAAGCGATGTTTATGGACACTACCGCAAAAACAAGTTAACAAGAAGGTAGAACTGCACAGTACGATGTAAATCAGGAATAAAGCTAAATAGAAGGTCGAGAAGAGAAGTATGTCCATCAGGGTTATTGGAGAAAAGCCTGAGGAAGTCCATATCTTGCGTGAGAGACTGAGTGATTTCAAATTTCAGTGTTTGGATGCCAACGAAGTCTGTCTACCTGTATTTTTTTAGTAAGTTTGACTATTAATTTAAGCCATTCCTTGTGATCTTATTATCATCAGAACAATGAATATTCACCTCGTCTCCTCACTAAGAAGTAGATGTGACACAAAGTAGAGGTTTAATGTGGAAAGCCCGAACGCGTGCGAAAGGGCTGAAAATTACGCAACCGTTGGTCGTATTGGTCACTGATCCACCCCTTCAGTGCAATGGAGTTGCACAGCCTCGGAACACAGTTCCCTTAGACCTCACAGCGTAAATTTTCTCTGATGCATGAAATAGAACGGTTCCGCAATCTGTCCGAGAACAGAGACGCAAATGTGAGTTGATGATCCTCTACCTGGTAAACGTGAGGGGCGAGTATAATCGACACGTTGATTGTGTTTAAATATAAGATTATTTCAGTTCCTAATGAGTCTAATTTGAAGTTTCTCAAATTCTTATCATCATTTGCACACGGTTTTCATTTTCAGAGGGAGATCTTGTATTATGAGGTAAGACCTCAAACAGATAGTACCTTTTGAAAAATATCTGTAGAGCCAAGCAACAGAGACTTAAGCGATTTGATACTTGGCTTTATTTATATTTTCTCAATGTAAGACTTTAATTTCAGTAGTATAGACCACAACACCTCAAGAATAATTGAGCCAATAGTAAACTGAACAACCCAAACACTGGTCAAGAAAAAAACTTAAATCCACAGATAAAATGGAAGCTCATATGCATTCCTCTAGCTTAACCCTATAAAAACCAATACCTTCCAACCCCTTCTTTTACTAGAGCTAACCTCAAGGGCTTAGAATTTTTCCTCATTCTCTGTTTATAAAGGATTGAAAAATACATGTTTTAAAATGACATGTTGAAATGGCTATTTCCCCGCTAAGTTTTATCTGAATTTACAGATATATATATATATATATATATATATATATATATATATATATATATACATGGAACTTAGTCTGTGTGTGTGTGTGTGTGTGTGTGTGTTTGTGTGTGTGTCCGTGTCCGTTTTTTTTTTTTTTTTTTTTTTTTAAATCATTTCACCCCGAGCAAGGCCGAAACGCCACTGATGTGCAGGGGGTTACATAAATGTAGAAAGATTAATTAGAAAAGAGTGAGGAGTACAAGCTAGTTAGAAAGGAACAATAGAAAACTGAGAAAGCAGGTGCAATGACAGGTACATGGGCGGAGAGAAAGGGAAGGTTATACAGGGGAGGGGAGAGAGCTAGAGGCCAGTGGTTAGTAGGTGAGTATTAACTTTGCTTTTAAATTTCTGGAGGTCGTAGCCGTCAGGAAAGCAAGAATACGGGAGTGAGTTCCACAGGCGGGAAGTGCGAGAGAGGAAGCTGCAGGAGTAGAATTGTCGTCTGCGTTTGGCTAACCTGAGTGTGAATGGGTGGGACCCAGTTGCCAGTCTGGTTGAACGGGTAAACACCTGTTGAGGAGGCATCAGTGACTTAAGCTCATCTGAGCAGAAGCCATGAAAGTATTTATAGAAGAGACAGAGGGAGGCCACATTTCGACGATGGGAAAGTGGCTGCAGACGAGTCGCCAGATCAGTACCTATCACATTACAGACTCTCCTTTGGAGCTTGTCAAGAACACTGAGGAGAACGGCAGGGGCACCTGACCATAAATGGCAGCAGTACTCCATGCACGGACGGATGGTTGACTTGTATATATGCAGGATGGATTCAGGTGGAAAAAACATCCTGGATCGACATAGTGACCCAATCTTCTTAGCAGTAGATTTTGCTATGGATTCAATATAGTGCTTCCATTTGAGGTCTGAGGACAGGGTAAGTCCGAGGAGGCGTAGTGTATTACTCTCCGGGAGAATCATCTGGTCCATGCTTATGGGAGGCAGAAGAGGTTGCCTGTAATGGTTGACAGACAACAGCTTGGTCTTAGAGGAATTGAAGTTGACAAGCCACTTCTTGCCCCAGTTCACCACAGAGTGTAGGTCCCGCTCAAGGTCAGCAGCGAGATTATGTCTGTCCGCCACGACAGGTTTCTTACTGGAGCGGGAGTATATTGTAGTGTCATCTGCGTAGATGCCTACTTGGGACCTGATCTCATCTGGGAGGTCGTTGATGAAAATAAGGAAGAGCGTTGGGCCCAGGATAGAGCCTTGTGGGACACCAGCATTCGTGCTGTAGGACGAAGAGGCACGCCCATTCAGAACGACCTTCATTTTGTGGTTATTTAAGAAAGATTGGATTAGGTCAAGCAGGCGACCGGTAATACCATAACCGCGTAGTTTGCATAGGAGGCCAGGGTGCCAAACCCTGTCGAAAGCCTTGGAGATATCCAGAGCAACCGCGCGAGCCTCGTCAGACTCATCAAGAGCCTGTAGCATGTACTCCGTTACAGTAGTTAGCAGGTCGGCTGTGGACCTGTCAAATCGGAATCCATATTGCCTGTCGGAGAACAGTTTGTGGGCGGTGAGATGATGAACTATTTCAGCATTTATTATAGCCTCGAACACTTTCCCGAATATTGGTAGAAGACTGATAGGGCGATAGTTGGATGGGTCCGAGGGTTCACCACAGTTCTTAAAGACAGGAACGACTGAGGAGAATTTCCAGCATGCAGGAAAGCAGGAAGCAGAAAGGCAGTAGTTAAACAGTTTAGAGAGGATAGGGGAAAGTTCAGGGGCACACCTCTTAAGGACTATCACCGGGATTCCATCGTCTCCACACGCCTTATGGGGGTCATGTTTTGAAATTACTCTGGATACTATTGTCGGGGTAATATATACGTCATGCAGTTTGGCCTCAGTTCTAATAGGGAAGTCGGGTGGGTGCACTCCGGACGAGTCGAGTGTGGAGTTGGATGAGAATCTGCGGGCAAAGCACTCAGCTTTCTCAGCAGATGACGTGAGAACGTCAAATCCATGGATTAAAGGAGGTATTGAGGATTTCCTATTGTTGAGCACTCGTTTACAAATCCTCCAATAGTCCTTGGAGCCGAACTTGCGGTCAGCTATGTGCTGTCGCATTCTCTCCGCAAACAACTGTTTGGCGTCATTTAGGGTTCTCTTGCACTCACTGCGAGCGGATGTGAACAGGCGCCTATTGTGATCAGTTGGCTGTCTCTGGAATAGATGGAAGTAATGGTTCCTGTGGGCAATGGCGGCTGAGCAGGCCGGAGAGAACCACGGAGAGGAATGAGGTTTTAAGCAATACTTCCTGGCGGGTATGAAGGCATCAATGCCAGCTTTCACCCATGACGAGACCTCAGAGGCACAGTCATCAACTGATAGGTCAAACACTTTTCCTCAAGGGACGTCGCAGAGGAAATCGCGAAAGGCATCCCAGTCAGCTTTTTGGTAGAGGTAGGAGGTTCTATGAGTAGGGGGATCCTGGGGGGAGTGAGATTGGAAAGAAATACTGAGGGAGACTACAGCGTGGTCGGAGTTGCCGAGAGGGCAAAGCTGCGAGACTTGACAGGCGTCGGGCGCAGAGGTGAAACATATATCTAGCAGTGAGGAATGACCCGAGGGTGTGCTTGGGAAGCGAGTGGGGAAGTCCACCACTTGCGTAAGGGATTGGGAAATAGCAAAGTTCACGGCGTGAATGCCCGCCGAATCAGTAACAGCGTTTTAGACTCCGAAACGGGTGAACTGATTTTCTTGAAAATTTACACAGTTGTACTATAAGCACCATCGAGTGCTCTTAGCTAGTTTTTTTCGTCGCGGTACTTCCGATAAATATCGAAAATCGATTATGGAAAAAATCGGGTTATAGAAGGAGTGGTCCGATTTTAATCAAATCTGATACACTCATAGACAAAGACATTAGAAACGATATTCAGAAGTTTCAAGGTTGCAGTTCTTACACTAGTGCAGAAAATCGATAATATATATATAAAAGGCAAGATGTTTGTGTGTGTGTCTGCTTATCTGCCTGTATGTCTGTTTTTCTTTCAGCCCTTTTATTTTAGTTTTTTGCTTCGGCTCTAAGGGTTTGGCTCTAAATCGGTATAGTTGTAGTTCTTAGTCTCAGCCATGATACCATTTACTCAGAGGACTTATTTAGCCTTCAAAATTAAGTTTACGACGAAAAGCTTATTTGATATCAGTTCTAGGGAATCAAATTTTGACTTACATCCATTCATTTTTCTTTCAGTCTCCGGTTTCGCTTCAACTGGAAACAACTATTGATTTTAGTCTTTCGTGCCAACGTCCAAAGAGCTTCAGGATCATGGATTAGTTTTAAAGCTTTCATTACACACGAGCAACGCCGTGTGTAATGAAAGCTAATATATATATATATATATATATATATATATAAATTAAAATAGGACTAACTCAAGGATGTTGAATGACCATTTCGATATGAAAATCCCCACGGGGGATTACACATCACCTCAGCAACAAAAAAAATCCTTTCAGAAACTGGAGAAAAATCAGTCTAATTTCCCTTTTTAAATAGATTTGCAAAGAAATTAAAAAAGAAAAAGAAAAAGATAAAACAAAATAAAATAAAATAAACAATAAAAGAAAAGTTGGCATCGTCTGGGTTCGCAAAAAAGGAAAGAGAATTGTAACTTAAAAAGAACGGACGGCGTGTTGAATTGATATAAGGTTAAGCAAAACGGCAAAACGGTGGGAGATAAGAAAAATAAAGGAAGGGAGGGAAAAAAGAAAAGAAAGAAAAAACATTTTATATATTACAGACGCTGGACATATTCAAAAACCGAACTTCCCAAAAACGTTGAAGTATTAGAAAAAGGCCTTTACTTAAAAAGGTATAATTATTTTAAAGGGAATAAAAAGATATAGGATTTAAAATAATTTTTTTTTAAATTAGGTCATTTAATTTAAACTAAATAAAGACACCGCTAGGTATTAAAAAAAAAATTTCATTTACAATTATACATACATACAGATGTACACACATACATACATACACATACACACACACACAATTCTTCAATTATGAATACAAATATACATACATACACATACACACACATACATTCAATTACATACACACTTATATACGTATATACATATACATGCGCATACACACACATATATGTACACACATATACAAAAAATCTACCCACACAATATATATGTACACACATACATATGTATACATACACACACACACACACACACACACACACACACACACATATATATATATATATATATATATATATATATATATACATCATACATATGCACACACACATACATATAAAAAACATAAAAATTTAATGAATATTATAAAAAGAGCATTTAAATAGCTAAAAAACTTTTACACATATAAATACATATATACACACATACATATATATATATATACACACACATATATATACAAATATACACATACACGCACAAACATACAAATATACATAAAATTATAAAAAGAAAAATTTAAAATTTAAAATTTAAAATTTAAAAATTAAAATTTAAAAATTTAAAATTTAAAATCCGCCCTATGACGGCACTTATTAATGAATTCCTTTCTAAGATTCAAAAGTAAGTCCTGATGAGGGTACTTCAAAATCAGAATCTTCTCCAATAAACATAGACGGCACCTATCACGAAATTTTTTAGGGGTACAGGCTGAGCCTATTAGTTTCCAGCTGATTATAGGGTCCTGCCCTCTGGAATCTTTGGTTAGGGTTAGAAAACGAGTACCTGTGGTTGTAAAGTCTTATACATATATATATATATATATATAAGCAATCGGAGTCTAACCGTACTGATGAGCTGTGATACAGCGAAACAGTTCTGTCTGCGGATGACTAAATATATATATATATATATATATATATATATATAATAGTTTCCACTTTGATGTACCTGTTTTTGCATATAAACATTCTGAAATCTCTTAGTCCCAATCACTCCACCTCTTCGAACACATATAGTCATGGACGAATCTTCCCCGTTTCTTACATATTCCATTAATATGAAGGAAGTTCAGTTCTGATTAAATCCAGTGAGGGTGCTTTCCAAGTTATTTATCTCAGGTTGACTATTATCCTCCCTTACGAATGTGCATAAACTATACTTCATTCTCTTATATTTATCAAACAATCTCATTCAGTAACTTTCAAGGGATGCGCGTTATAGTGCAGTGGATTATCAAATCGGAAACAGAAATCTGAGGGCCGAGTTCGAATTCCAGTTGAATTCCTTGTATTCACTTATAAACAAATGCCTTTAAACGAGTAATAAATCCGTCTCTTTTCCCTCCAGCTCTTGATCAAGGACAGATTGGGTTCTATAGCCTTGGTTGTCAACCAGTCAATTGCAGAAAGATTTGACAACCTACTGCGGGAAAATCCTTTTTTGAGATGTGATCGCCCAAGCGTGTATCACGTATGGCACTCTCGAGTAGCCTTGTATTTGATAAATAATTAGGAAACCAAAATAATTATGAGTTAATTTACAAAATTATTATTTGCTATTTTTTGCTTGATTTAATTTGAATATTATTGATCTTGATGCAATTTTTCGAGATATTTTGGTAATGGAGTGTGTTTTAGTTTTGTGACCTTTGCATTATTATTTCTCTTATATTTTCTTTCGAATATCATCTGTCTGCTAAACTCCCGATGTCGTCCACATTTTTCTTTCATTCTTGAAGCCTTTAGGATTTATTTGTTTGATAACACTTTATTTCTCGTTGCACAATTCCGAAACGTTTTTCATATTTTCTCTGACCTTTTGTGCACGATTTTCAATCTGTTTTTTATTTCATCACTCTCCTTGATGTCGGTGTGTCGTCTTCGTTACTACGTTTTAATTATCTTTTTGGCATGACAATTTGAAGTCCTCTAGTGTCCAGTCTAGGAAGTGTCCAAGTTTCATCTATTTTTAAAAAGTAGTTGTTTGATTTCAGATCTCTGTTTGCTTAATTGAGGCCCTTCTGTTTTCTCCAAAATATTTTTGATCGTAATAAGTTTATAGCCTGAAAATACGATTTTTGTTTGTTTTCACAAGTCTTTCTTGCCCCCCCTAAAAACAACAAAGTCTCAACTGCAAGGTAATTAGATCATAAGAATTATGATTAGCATTCTTGAATACGAAAGTTGTTGTCAATTGATATTCTGTAAAACTAATCGGTTATTATTCTCGACTAGCAATATAGCCCGGCGTTGCTCGGGTGTAATGAAAGCTTTAAAACTAATCCATGGTCTTGGAGCACAGACTTTACCTAAAAAATATTTGTGTGAAATTTGGTGACAATCGGATAAAAATTGTGGATGTGTATAAAGGATATACAGGCAGATAAACAGACACACACAAAAACATCTTGCCTTTTATATATATATATATATATATATATATATAACCGATTTTCTGCACTATTGTAAGAACTGCAACCTTGAAACTTCTGAATATCGCTTTTTAGGTCTTTGTCTATGAGTGTATCAAATTTGATTAAAATCGGACCACTCCTTCTATCACCTGATTTTTCTGGATTGTCGATTTTCGATATTTATCGGGGGGGGGGTATCTCGATACAAAACCTAGCTAAGAACACTTGCAGACGCTTATAGTACAACTGTGTAAATTTTCAAGAAAATCGGTTCAGCCGTTTCGGAGTCTATAGGTAACGGATACATAGACAGAGACACACACAAAAAGTTTCATTTATAAATAAGTTTAGATTGGTACAGATGAATTTCAATAATGACAATGACAGCTGACTGTTAATTTAGCCAGTTTCGTATTATCGGAGTAATAGGTATATCATCGTTCCTCTGAGATGATGTAGTCGTGGAGTTACTGTGCAGAAGAGCAAATGTCATGGATAAGTAGGCCTAGAGGAGTCTCTACCTCTCTCGATCAATCCAGAGCCAATATCGTTCAGTATAAAGGCTTCTTTATCATAGAGAAGAAGATGTACCCGCTTTTAATGCCGCCTGAACGTCGGGCAAAACTCGGGTTACGGCTATAACATTGGTTTTCGTTCGATCATCAAAGTTAAGAAACGGTCAGTTCCTAGATAGATGACAGCTTGGGAATACCAGAAGTTGTCAGTTTGGATGTGGTGGTGACGAAATGCAATTTGAAATCGGAAATCCGAGTTCTAGTTTCGGTTTAGTTCATTATATCAGTCTGTTGTCATATGTGATACACGCTTGGGTGATCATGTCCCTAAAGAGACATGACTAACTGGGAAGATAATTTTTTGTACTAGGTTGCCATTAATTTTTTGCCGTAGACCTGCTGCCAAACAAGGCTATATAACATAATTTCTTCTGTTATTTAATCCATAGCTGGAGGGAAGATTTGTACTAATATCTTTTCTAAGGGTGTTTGCGCTTAATTGAATGTAACGAATTCAACTCGAATTTGTACTCGGCTCTGCGACTTCTCGTTCCGAGCCGATATCCACTGCACCACAATACGAGTAAATCTGTAAGATAGGTAACGGTCTAGCTCTTCATCATCCAGTAATTTTGTAATTAGTTGTATTGTATCAGGAAATCATTATTTTCTCCCCAAAAGGATTATACATTCCGAAAATATTTTCTGGGTTTTAAATTACCAGGAAAAAGTCGATAAATCAATCTAACCTTGTGACTCACCTGAAAATTCAATTAAGGGAAAGGGTTTGCTCGGCGATGATCGATCCACACGGCAGGTAAAACTGGTTTACTTGTTACCTGTAGTACCACATTTCATTATTTATCTTCTTCTTCTATGTGCCATTTCCCTTGAGGACGTAAGTGATCATGGACTTCCGCATCTTCCTATTTCTTAAGAACCCTTTTTATGTTATACCACTCAACCCCGTTTTGCCATCCATCTGCTCAAGTCCACCAAATATTCACGCATTTCTTCCCCTTCTTTTATTTTCCGTCTCGTGAGCATCAGATTCTCCAAGCCCATTTTCCTCATTTTTATACAAACGATAAACAATTCCGACGATAAGAGGCGATTCGCTCATAGTATCTATGAGATTTTTCTGATATATAAAAATTTAATTAATTTGAAACTTACTAAATGAAACGCTATTTTTTTTATTTCGCAAATTTATAGATAATACTTTAGTAAGAATTAGGATTTGCATTGTGGGCGTAATGGGTAAGTGCTCAAAACGAGAAACTGGATAGAGTTCGAATTTCAAATCGGGTGCGTTATTTTTACTTACGCGCAAATACCATTGGGAACGTTATGTAGCCATCAGCTCAGCCAGCTATTTTTGAATAGCAGCAGAGACTGGGTCACATTGCTTTGATTTGCAATCAATATACCGCAGAAATAATCATCAACCTACTCTGGAAAAATATTCTGCCTAGTAAGTCATGGACCGAGTACAGCAATTAGCTTCTTCTTCTTCTATGTGCCTTGTCCCTTCAGGACGTAGGCGATCAAGGCATTCCACGTTTCCCTATCCCTGGTGGCTCTGAGCACGCCTTCTCCTGTTACACCATGCAATACTCGTTCCGTCATCCACCTGATTAGGTCCTTCAAATATGTTATCCGTTGCTTTACCCTGTCTCTTTTTTCCTCTATCTAGCCTGTTAGTATCAGATTCTCCAAGCCCTCCTTTCTCATTGCGTGTCTCAGGAACTTCAGCTGTCTCTTCCTGATGCTCAGTATTAATCTCCTTTTTGTTTCCATCATTTCCAAGACCTCATCATTGCTCACATGCTCGATCCATGATATTCGCAGCATCCTTCTGTAGAACCACATTTCAGTTGCTTCAAGCTTTTCCTTCATCTTTGATGGTATTGTCCAGCATTCACTGCCATATTGAAGGACGGACATCACGTAGCAATCTAGTACTCTCTTCCTAGTTTCTAGCGATATTGTCCTGTTTCTGACAACTTTACTCAACTTCTGAATTGCTTCCTTTGCCATGCCAATTCGCCTTCGGATCTCTGTGTCGCATTTTCCGTCTTCCCAGGTATTTAAATTTTTGTACCTGCTTGATTCTGGTATCCCCGACCTCTTTTGACATTTTGGGCTGCTCTTTTTACTGATGACCATGCATTCGGTTTTCGTGCAGTTTATTTCTAGACCTTTCTTGTTACTTTCTCCAGCTACCTTCTGTAGGTGGTCTTGTAGTTTCCTTTCTGTGTCTGCTATCAGCACTGTATCATCTGCCTACCTTAGGTTATTTAAATTTAGCTGCTTGACTGAATTATGTTGTTCCAAAAACAATGTCCGATTTGAAAATAAACCTGTTACGTTCTAATATATTATTCTAACCGAAGCACAAAATTGTACGACGAATTCCTAATTTTTATAGTGTCCTTTCAGGATTTAACTTAAAACATTATATTACCCACATCTTATTAAAAAAGAGGCTCTTCATTTTTGTTGCATGAATACAACTTTGGTCATAATGCTTCATAAACAGCTAGCAATATTACCAGAGAATGGGGTGAAGAATTCAATTGTGGTCGGAAACCTAGTGAAAAAACTTATTAGATCTGTCAATCAATAACAGTTAAGTTTTGTATCTGTAGATGTCTTAAATAACTATTATTTAATTGATGTTTTAGTTTTTGATTATAGATCTTGTTACTGTATCTTACGAAAATGAGTTTCGTTAAAGCAAATTTCTTTGACATTAAGTCTTTAAACTTAATCTTTACCCTATTCAAAAGTCAGTGTCTAAAGTTGCAATCAAATCTTTATCTAGCGTTTAGTAAGCTACAAATTTTTCGTGTAATATTTTCGTGAAAGGCGTTTCTTTAAGCAAGAAAGCCGGCATTGATATCAGAAATTAAATTTTATAGTTCATATACAACAAAGCAGCCGACTGCTGATTTCGTCTCTTGATTTGACGCCTCTACAGCAAATTATTTTGTTTCATTTTGTTTTTAGCCTCATCTTCTTGCATTTGCTAAAACCGAACTACCGGCATACAAATCAGGTTTAAGCATCTTGCGTTTCGTTTTCCAAAGAATCCATTCGTTTTGTTCGTTGATTTTGGCCTGGAGGCTAACACATTTTTTGTCAGCGCATGTCTGCACGCGTTTCGGAGATTTTGCGTGCGCATGCGCAGAAATGAATGTTTATTTTCTATTTTTTTAACTTTTAAAGGCGAGAAACATTTTACAATTTCTAGTTTCTCTTCCTTTCAATTGCATTTCCCCTTCCAGTATTTAATTGTTCATTTATATTTTCTCTTTGTTGTTGCATCATTTATTTTGGATTTTATATTTTCTTTTTTTTTTTTTTTTGCGAAATTTAGTTGCTGTGTGATTCAATACAACATTCTATGTATTCACATATACGAACTTCTAAATTATATATATATATATATATATATATATATATATATTACTTTTGTTCAACCAATGCAAGGCCCGAGGACCACTGAAGGTAGAAAGTTACTGATTGGAAATGAGGAAGAAGTAGTCAGAAATGAAACATTATGAAGATATGTAAGTATACTAACTGTTGACTCTAGACTCCAGTTATCTGGGTGGAACTTACTCCTACGAAAGAAACACAAAAGCAGTGGCAATAATCTGTAACCGTGAAAATAGCTTGTCATGCCCTATCTATGACGGTTTGAACTGGTGTACCCAGAGAACGAAACTCGTTAATAGAATTTGCGAAAAATGTGTGAAAAATATACTTAGTTGAAAATGTATAAAGTCGGATTGCGGGGTTTCTTGACTGTACAAGTAGCGTAATGGTTATTGGTGCACAAAATAAAAAAGACATGCCTAGATAAAAATGTGGTGTTTGATCATGACAATCATTTTCGCGCAAATACATTTGGGAAAATATGAATCCTTTTTTTTCCAGTAGCTATGGGTTAAATCTTAAGGCATACTGGTAATTATAGACTTGATTGGAGAAATGCTAATAGTAATATAAGCCATTTTCTTATAAAGAAACGTTTGAGATACATGCACCGAACCGAGACAGTACTGTATATCCGTATTTTGCTGCTTGCAATTTTTCCTTTTCAAAAGTCAAATCCCACTCAAGATTTCAAGACGGTGATTAAAATCAACAAGAATGTTACTAGATTCCCAAGAAATAATTCCGAAATATACTTGCATCATCTGAAAAGTTTGTAGATTCAGAAAGATGATTGTTTTAGATAAGATTAAGAATTGATGTGTGTTGTCGTTTTTATTTGAGAGGGCCGATCCCGGTACTTTTTGATCAACCTCACAGTTTTTGACGAATCGAATTGAACCGTGACATCATAGCTGATTCAATAATTCTTCGAGACAATTAAATTATAAAATAATTTAAACCTTTTATCTTTTTTAAAATGGAAAGGATTGTCTGTATATTGTATATGGGAAAATAAAGAATTTACAATATCTCAGTTTTTAATGGGTCCTTTCTAATTAATCGAATTTAACCGTCACATTATAGTTGATTCAATAATTCTTCTATTCGATTTACAATAAAATAATTTAAACCTTTTAGCTACTTTAATCCTTTGTTGCATATTGGTTACAATTGTCACCAATATGCAACAAAGGTAAGAGAAAGGCAACAATTGTAACAAATAAGCATCAAAGGTTAGACGAAGGTCACAATTGTAACCAATAGCAAAAACGTTAGAGAAAGGTTACAATTGTAACCAATATGCAACAAAAGTTAGAAAGGTTAAAATTAACTAAACCAATGAGAACAAAGGTTAGAGAAAGGTTGGAAATTGCAATCAATATGGGTCAGGTTAGATATACACACACACCAATTAATAAATACATACATAGATATACACACAATCATAGAACTAAGCAGGCACACACAGAGAGGGGGATAAATAAATAACTAATATGTACTAGGTTAGTTAGAGAGAGAGACAGACCGAACTATATAAATACATAGAGAAAGGGCGACTAACTAATGCGTCGGGAAGGGAGAGAGAAAGAAGACTAACTAATAAAATAAAGAAAGAGAAAGAAGACACTAACGTACACACACACACACACACACACACACACACTAACTATATAAATAAAGAAAGAAAGAAACAATTGTAACTAATATAAAATAAAGAAAGAAAGAAAGAAGACACCCAGAACGTACATAAATAAAGAGAAAGCTAGCTAAATCAATACAAACAGAAGAGAGAGACACACAGAACCAGAACCAATATGCAACAAAGGTTAGAGAAAGGTTAACAGAAATCATTATAAATAAAGAAGAAGGAAAGGCGCCAATTGTAACTAATATGCAACAAAGGTTAGAGAAAGGTTACATCAACTAATATGCAATAAAAGAGAGAAAGGTTACAATTAAACTAACATGCAACAAAGGTTAGAGAAAGGTTACAATTGTACATGAAAATAAAGGTTAGAGAAAGGTTAAATTGTAACCAATATGCAACAAAGGTTACGAAAGGTTACAATTGTAACCAATATAAATAAAGGTTAGTGAAAGCGTTACAGTTGTAACCAATAGCAACAATAATAGAGAAAGTTACAACGGTAACTAACATAAAATAAAGAAGAGAGAAAGGTTACAAATTGAATTAAGTGCAACAAAGGTTAGCGAAAGGTTACAATTGTAACCAATATGCAACAAAGAAAGGAGAAAGGTTACAATTGTAACCAATAGCAACAAAGGTTAGAGAAAGGTTACAATTGTGTTCAATATGCAACAAAGGTTAGAAAGGTTACAATTGTAACTACTATAAATAAGAAACAGAAAGGTTACAATTGTAACCAATATGCAACAAAGGTTAGCGAAAGGTTACAATTGTAACCAATATGCAACAGTTAAGTCAGAGAATGTCATAGAAATAAAGTCTAATATGCAACAAAGGTTAGAGAAAGGTTGCTAAATTCGTAACTAATATGCAAATAAAGAAGAGAGAAATATAATTGTAACCAATATGCAACAAAGGTTAAAGGAAAGGTTACAATTGGTAACTAACATAAACATGGTATGTTAGAGAAAATACAAATTGTAACCAATATGCAAATAAAATAGAGAAAGGTTACAATTGTAACCAATATGCAACAAAGGTTGTAGAAAGGTTACAGTTGTAACTAATATGCAATAAAGGTTAGAGAAAGGTTACAATTGTAACCAGTATGCAACAAAGGTTAGAGTAAAGAAATTGTAACCAGTATGCAACAAAGGGTAGAGAAAGGCTACAATTGCATCCACAGGCAACAAAGGTTAGAGAAAGGTTACAATGGTGGAACTAACATAAATAAAGGTTAGCGAAAGGTTACAATGTACCAATATGCACAAAAGGTTAGAGAAAGGTTACAATTGTAACCAGTGTGCAACAAAGGTTAGAGAAAGGTTACAATTGTAACCAAGGAGGTAAAAGCCAAAGGTTAGAGAAAGGTTACAATTGTAATCAATATGCAACAATAAGAGATAAAGGTTACAATTGTAACCAATATGCAACAATAAGTGAGAAAGGTTACAATTAGAATCAATATGCAACAAATGTTAGAGAAAGGTTATGGAATGTATCCAATATGCAACAAAGGTTAGGAGAAAGGTTACAATTGTAACTACAATATGCAACAAAGGTTAGAGAAAGGTTACAATTGTAACCAATATGCAACAAAGGTTAGAGAAAGGTTAGAATGGTAACCAGTATGCAACAAAGGGTAGAGAAAGGTTACAATTGTAACCAATATGCAACAAAGGTTAGAGAAAGGTTACAATTGTAACCAATATGCAACAAATGTTAGTGAAAGGTTACAATTGTAATGAATATGCAACAAAGGTTAGCTAAAGGTTACAATTGTAACCAATATGCAACAAAGGTTAGAGAAAGGTTACAATTGTAACCAGTATGCAACAAAGGTTAGAGAAAGGTTACAATTGTAACCAATATGCAACAAAGGTTAGAGAAAGGTTACAATTGTAACCAATATGCAACAAAGGTTAGAGAAAGGTTACAGTTGTAACCAATATGCAACAAATGGTAGAGAAAGGTTACAATTGTAACCAATATGCAACAAATGTTAGTGAAAGGTTACAATTGTAACCAATATGCAACAAAGGTTAGCGAAAGGTTACAATTGTAACCAATATGCAACAAAGGCAAAGGAGAAAGGTTACAATTGTAACCAGTATGCAACAAAGGTTAGAGAAAGGTTACAATTGTAACCAATATGCAACAAAGGTTAGAGAAAGGTTACAATGGTAACCAGTATGCAACAAAGGGTAGAGAAAGGTTACAATTGTAACCAATATGCAACAAAGGTTAGAGAAAGGTTACAATTGTAACCAATATGCAACAAATGTTAGTGAAAGGTTACAATTGTAACCAATATGCAACAAAGGTTAGCGAAAGGTTACAATTGTAACCAATATGCAACAAAGGTTAGAGAAAGGTTACAATTGTAACCAGTATGCAACAAAGGTTAGAGAAAGGTTACAATTGTAACCAATATGCAACAAAGGTTAGAGAAAGGTTACAATTGTAACCAATATGCAACAAAGGGTAGAGAAAGGTTACAATTGTAACCAATATGCAACAAATGTTAGTGAAAGGTTACAATTGTAACCAATATGCAACAAAGGTTAGCGAAAGGTTACAATTGTAACCAATATGCAACAAAGGTTAGAGAAAGGTTACAATTGTAACCAATATGCAACAAAAGTTAGTGAAAGGTTACAATTGTAACCAATATGCAACAAAGGTTAGAGAAAGGTTACAATTGTAACCAATATGCAACAAAGGTTAGAGAAAGGTTACAATTGTAACCAGTATGCAACAAAAGGGTAGAGAAAGGTTACAATTGTAACCAATATGCAACAAAGTGTAGAGAAAGGTTACAATTGTAACCAATATGCAACAAAGGTTAGAGAAAGGTTACAATTGTAACCAATAAGCAACAAAGGTTAGAGAAACGTTACAATTGTAACCAATATGCAACAAAGGTTAGAGAAAGGTTACAATTGTAACCAATATGCAACAAAGGTTAGAGAAAGGTTACAATTGTAACCAATATGCAACAAAGGTTAGTGAAAGGTTACAATTGTAAACACTATGCAACAAAGGTTAGTGAAAGGTTACAATTGTAACCAATATGCAAGAAAAGTTAGAGAAAGGTTACAATTGTAACCAATATACAACAAAGGTTAGAGAAAGGTTACAATTGTAACCAATATGCAACAAAGGTTAGAAAGGTTAACAATTGTAACCAATATGCAACAAAGGTTAGAGAAATTTTACAATTGTAACCAATATGCAACAAAGGTTAGAGAAAGGTTACAATTGTAACCAATAATGCAACAAAGGTTAGAGAAAGGTTACAATTGTAACCAGGTATGCAACAAAGGTTAGAGAAAGGTTACAATTGTAACCAATATGCAACAAAGGTTAGAGAAAGGTTACAATTGTAACCAATATGCAACAAAGGTTAGAGAAAGGTTAAAATTGTAACCAATATGCAACAAAGTTTAGAGAAAGGTTACAATTGTAACCAATATGCAACAAAGGTTAGTGAAAGGTTACAATTGTAACCAATATGCAACAAAGGGTAGAGAAAGGTTACAATTGTAACCAATATGCAACAAAGGTTAGAGAAAGGTTACAATTGTAACCAATATGCAACAAAGGTTAGTGAAAGGTTACAATTGTAACCAATATGCAACAAAGGTTAGTGAAAGTTTACAATTGTAACCAATATGCAACAAAGGTTAGTGAAAGGTTACAATTGTAACCAATATGCAACAAAGGTTAGTGAAAGTTTACAATTGTAACCAATATGCAACAAAGGTTAATGAAAGGTTACAATTGTAACCAATATGCAACAAAGGTTAGTGAAAGGTTACAATTGTAACCAATATGCAACAAAGGTTAGTGAAAGGTTACAATTGGAACCAATATGCAAAAAAGGTTAGAGAAAGGTTACAATTGTAACCAATATGCAACAAAGGTTAGAGAAAGGATACAATTGTAACCAATATGCAACAAAAGTTAGATAAAGGTTACAATTGTAACATATATGCAACAAAGGTTAGAGAAAGGTTACAATTGTAACCAATATGCAACAAAGGTTAGAGAAAGGATACAATTGTAACCAATATGCAACAAAAGTTAGATAAAGGTTACAATTGTAACCAATATGCAACAAAGGGTAGAGAAAGGTTACAATTGTAACCAATATGCAACAAAGGTTAGAGAAAGGATACAATTGTAACCAATATGCAACAAATGTTAGATAAAGGTTACAATTGTAACATATATGCAACAAAGGTTAGAGAAAGGTTACAATTGTAACCAATATGCAACAAAGGTTAGAGAAAGGTTACAATTGTAACCAATATGCAACAAAGGTTAGAGAAAGGTTACAATTGTAACCAATATGCAACAAAGGTTAGCGAAAGGTTACAATTGTAACCAATATGCAACAAAGGTTAGCGAAAGGTTACAGTTGTAACCAATATGCAACAAAGGTTAGAGAAAGGTTACAATTGTAACCAATATGCAACAAAGGTTAGAGAAAGGTTACAATTGTAACCAATATGCAACAAAGGTTAGCGAAAGGTTACAATTGTAACCAATATGCAACAAAGGTTAGAGAAAGGTTACAATTGTAACCAATATGCAACAAAGGTTAGAGAAAGGTTACAATTGTAACCAATATGCAACAAAGGTTAGAGAAAGGTTACAATTGTAACCAATATGCAACAAAGGTTAGAGAAAGGTTACAATTGTAACCAATATGCAACAAAGGTTAGCGAAAGGTTACAATTGTAACCAATATGCAACAAAGGTTAGAGAAAGTTTACAGTTGTAACCAATATGCAACAAAGGTTAGAGAAAGGTTACAATTGTAACCAATATGCAACAAAGGTTAGAGAAAGGTTACAATTGTAACCAATATGCAACAAAGGTTAGCGAAAGGTTACAATTGTAACCAATATGCAACAAAGGTTAGAGAAAGGTTACAATTGTAACCAATATGCAACAAAGGTTAGAGAAAGGTTACAATTGTAACCAATATGCAACAAAGGTTAGAGAAAGGTTACAGTTGTAACCAATATGCAACAAAGGTTAGAGAAAGGTTACAATTGTAACCAGTATGCAACAAAGGTTAGCGAAAGGTTACAATTGTAACCAGTATGCAACAAAGGGTAGAGAAAGGTTACAATTGTAACCAATATGCAACAAAGGTTAGAGAAAGGTTACAATTGTAACCAATATGCAACAAAGGTTAGCGAAAGGTTACAATTGTAACCAATATGCAACAAAGGTTAGAGAAAGGTTACAATTGTAACCAGTGTGCAACAAAGGTTAGAGAAAGGTTACAATTGTAACCAATATGCAACAAAGGTTAGAGAAAGGTTACAATTGTAACCAATATGCAACAAAGGTTAGAGAAAGGTTACAATTGTAACCAATATGCAACAAAGGTTAGAGAAAGGTTACAATTGTAACCAATATGCAACAAAGGTTAGAGAAAGGTTACAATTGTAACCAATATGCAACAAATGTTAGAGAAAGGTTAGAATGGTAACCAGTATGCAACAAAGGGTAGAGAAAGGTTACAATTGTAACCAATATGCAACAAAGGTTAGAGAAAGGTTACAATTGTAACCAATATGCAACAAATGTTAGTGAAAGGTTACAATTGTAATGAATATGCAACAAAGGTTAGCTAAAGGTTACAATTGTAACCAATATGCAACAAAGGTTAGAGAAAGGTTACAATTGTAACCAGTATGCAACAAAGGTTAGAGAAAGGTTACAATTGTAACCAATATGCAACAAAGGTTAGAGAAAGGTTACAATTGTAACCAATATGCAACAAAGGGTAGAGAAAGGTTACAATTGTAACCAATATGCAACAAATGTTAGTGAAAGGTTACAATTGTAACCAATATGCAACAAAGGTTAGCGAAAGGTTACAATTGTAACCAATATGCAACAAAGGTTAGAGAAAGGTTACAATTGTAACCAATATGCAACAAAAGTTAGTGAAAGGTTACAATTGTAACCAATATGCAACAAAGGTTAGAGAAAGGTTACAATTGTAACCAATATGCAACAAAGGTTAGAGAAAGGTTACAATTGTAACCAGTATGCAACAAAGGGTAGAGAAAGGTTACAATTGTAACCAATATGCAACAAAGTGTAGAGAAAGGTTACAATTGTAACCAATATGCAACAAAGGTTAGAGAAAGGTTACAATTGTAACCAATAAGCAACAAAGGTTAGAGAAACGTTACAATTGTAACCAATATGCAACAAAGGTTAGAGAAAGGTTACAATTGTAACCAATATGCAACAAAGGTTAGAGAATGTTACAATTTTAACCAATATGCAACAAAGGTTAGAGAAAGGTTACAATTGTAACCAGTATGCAACAAAGGTTAGAGAAAGGTTACAATTGTAACCAATATGCAACAAATTTAGAGAAAGGTTACAATTGTAACCAATATGCAACAAAGGGTAGAGAAAGGTTACAATTGTAACCAATATGCAACAAATGTTAGTGAAAGGTTACAATTGTAACCAATATGCAACAAAGGTTAGCGAAAGGTTACAATTGTAACCAATATGCAACAAAGGTTAGAGAAAGGTTACAATTGTAACCAATATGCAACAAAAGTTAGTGAAAGGTTACAATTGTAACCAATATGCAACAAAGGTTAGAGAAAGGTTACAATTGTAACCAATATGCAACAAAGGTTAGAGAAAGGTTACAATTGTAACCAGTATGCAACAAAGGGTAGAGAAAGGTTACAATTGTAACCAATATGCAACAAAGTGTAGAGAAAGGTTACAATTGTAACCAATATGCAACAAAGGTTAGAGAAAGGTTACAATTGTAACCAATAAGCAACAAAGGTTAGAGAAACGTTACAATTGTAACCAATATGCAACAAATGTTAGAGAAAGGTTACAATTGTAACCAATATGCAACAAAGGTTAGAGAAAGGTTACAATTGTAACCAATATGCAACAAAGGTTAGTGAAAGGTTACAATTGTAAACACTATGCAACAAAGGTTAGTGAAAGGTTACAATTGTAACCAATATGCAACAAAAGTTAGAGAAAGGTTACAATTGTAACCAATATACAACAAAGGTTAGAGAAAGGTTACAATTGTAACCAATATGCAACAAAGGTTAGAGAAAGGTTACAATTGTAACCAATATGCAACAAAGGTTAGAGAAATTTTACAATTGTAACCAATATGCAACAAAGGTTAGAGAAAGGTTACAATTGTAACCAATATGCAACAAAGGTTAGAGAAAGGTTACAATTGTAACCAGTATGCAACAAAGGTTAGAGAAAGGTTACAATTGTAACCAATATACAACAAAGGTTAGAGAAAGGTTACAATTGTAACCACTATGCAACAAAGGTTAGAGAAAGGTTAAAATTGTAACCAATATGCAACAAAGGTTAGAGAAAGGTTACAATTGTAACCAATATGCAACAAAAGTTAGAGAAAGGTTACAATTGTAACCAATATGCAACAAAGGTTAGAGAAAGGTTACAATTGTAACCAATATGCAACAAAGGTTAGAGAAAGGTTACAATTGTAACCAATATGCAACAAAAGTTAGAGAAAGGTTACAATTGTAACCAATATGCAACAAAGGTTAGAGAAAGGTTAAAATTGTAACCAATATGCAACAAAGGGTAGAGAAAGGTTACAATTGTAACCAATATGCAACAAAGGTTAGTGAAAGGTTACAATTGTAACCAATATGCAACAAAGGTTAGTGAAAGGTTACAATTGTAACCAATATGCAACAAAGGTTAGAGAAAGGTTACAATTGTAACCAATATGCAACAAAGGTTAGAGAAAGGTTACAATTGTAACCAATATGCAACAAAGGGTAGAGAAAGGTTACAATTGTAACCAATATGCAACAAAGGTTAGAGAAAGGTTACAATTGTAACCAATATGCAACAAAGGTTAGTGAAAGGTTACAATTGTAACCAATATGCAACAAAGGTTAGTGAAAGTTTACAATTGTAACCAATATGCAACAAAGGTTAGTGAAAGGTTACAATTGTAACCAATATGCAACAAAGGTTAGTGAAAGTTTACAATTGTAACCAATATGCAACAAACGTTAATGAAAGGTTACAATTGTAACCAATATGCAACAAAGGTTAGTGAAAGGTTACAATTGTAACCAATATGCAACAAAGGTTAGTGAAAGGTTACAATTGGAACCAATATGCAAAAAAGGTTAGAGAAAGGTTACAATTGTAACCAATATGCAACAAATGTTAGAGAAAGGATACAATTGTAACCAATATGCAACAAAAGTTAGATAAAGGTTACAATTGTAACATATATGCAACAAAGGTTAGAGAAAGGTTACAATTGTAACCAATATGCAACAAAGGTTAGAGAAAGGATACAATTGTAACCAATATGCAACAAAAGTTAGATAAAGGTTACAATTGTAACCAATATGCAACAAAGGGTAGAGAAAGGTTACAATTGTAACCAATATGCAACAAAGGTTAGAGAAAGGATACAATTGTAACCAATATGCAACAAATGTTAGATAAAGGTTACAATTGTAACATATATGCAACAAAGGTTAGAGAAAGGTTACAATTGTAACCAATATGCAACAAAGGTTAGAGAAAGGTTACAATTGTAACCAATATGCAACAAAGGTTAGAGAAAGGTTAAAATTGTAACCAATATGCAACAAAGGTTAGAGAAAGGTTAAAATTGTAACCAATATGCAACAAAAGTTAGAGAAGGCTTACACTTTTTACCAATAAGCAACAAAGGTTAGAGAAAGGTTACAATTGTAACCAATATGCAACAAAGGTTAGAGAAAGGTTACAATTGGAACCAATATGCAAAAAAGGTTAGAGAAAGGTTACAATTGTAACCAATATGCAACAAAGGGTAGAGATAGGTTACAATTGTAACCAATATGCAACAAAGGTTAGAGAAAGGATACAATTGTAACCAATATGCAACAAAAGTTAGATAAAGGTTACAATTGTAACATATATGCAACAAAGTTTAGAGAAAGGTTACAATTGTAACCAATATGCAACAAAAGTTAGAGAAAGGTTACAATTGTAACCAATATGCAAGAAAGGTTAGAGAAAGTTTAAAATTGTAACCCATATGCAACAAAGTTTACAGAAAGGTTACAATTGCAATAAATATGCAACAAAGGTTAGAGAAATGTTACAATTGTAAAAAATAAGCAACAAAGGTTAGAGAAAGGTTACAGTTGTAACTAATATGCAACAAAGGGTTAAAACGGAAATGATGGTTTGTATGTTGTATATGAGAGAATAAAGAATTGAAAATATGTCCATTTTTCATTGGTTGTTTTTGTTCATAGATTATTTCTTTTCGAATTTCATTGCATTTACTTACGCCAAAAATACCGTTAAGAAGAGGTCACGTGCAGACATTCAGTGTTCCAAGTCTCATTCTGATTCTGTAAACATAAACCTGTCTTGAATTCGAATATTAGCAGAAATTACTGCCAAAATTCATGAGTTTTGCTCTGGAATTCACTCGCCCAGACCTGACGCCTGTTCTTGTTAACTTTTGAAATCAAGAGCGTCTTTCTTGTAACTCTTCTTTGATAACTTAGCTCTTTCAGAGTCTTTCTTACCGGTTATGGCGACATTTCGATGCTGCTAGTGACATTTTTGACAGTCTGGCGATGGTTTTTGATGACTTCTCTCCTCGGCGCCCTTTTCCTTGGCTTACACACGATTCTTGGTCTTCCTGAACGTTGTTCCCCACAACAATGTCCTTCTTCATTAAATTTCTTGACAATATTGTTTACCATTTGATGATTAACATGAAAAGACCCAGCAATTTCTCTATTTGATTTGCCAAACTAATGGCCTTCTATTTTTTGTCCTTGTTGAAATTCACTAATTTCCTCACTTCCGCGAACTTTCTTTGCAAAATATAAGCCTACTATCGTCCATAGATCAGAGTAGCTTGATACTAACATACTACTGTCTGATAAAAGGAGACGTTATTACCCAAGCCAAAATTGCTGTTATCACGAGTGGTAAAACTTTATCATAGCTCACTGTACATGCAACACCTGTAGTAGAGTTTTTTAAAAAACAAAAAAGAACTTGATATTCATCTGAAACTTCTATTCAAAATAGGCGACGTTGAAATCCATCTACAACTATTTAGAGGACATCTGTGTCAGATCTATGAGAAATATGTGTGTTAGTAATGGGTCTGGTTTAATTTGATTTGAGTTATTAGTTTTTGTATGATTTGTCAACGCCTCGCTGGTTATTTAACCCGAAAATGCTAACCTTGGGTATATAGTCAGTCAGTTAAGTGCCGTACGTGATACACACTTGGGCGATCATGTCTCGAAAGAAACATGACTGACTGGGCAGAATATTATCCCGCAGTAGGTTGCCATTGCTTTCTGCGGTAGACTGGTTGCCGACCAAAGCTATAGAACCCAGTCTGTCCTGCTATTTAACCCATAACTGGAAGGAAGAGACGGATTAATACCTTTCCCAAGGGTATTTGCGCGTAAGTGAATACAATGGATTCAACTGGAATTCGAACTCGGCTCCCGCGTTTCTCGTTCCGAGCTGATATCCACTGTACCACAACGCACATATACCCATCGCAAATGACGCCATTTTGATTACAATTTAATTAATATTTCAGTACCTGATTTTCTTGCCTAAATAACATGTTTTTCAGTTCGTATTAATGTTAACTCAAATACAAATTTGGAAGTTCCTGCATGTAAAATATTTCAAATACAGTTTTATGTTTAGTAGTGGTGTAACTTTAATTGATAGCTATTGTTCCAGGGTTAAAGCCAGAAATACTTTTAGAATACAATGCATAGAATACTGTTGCCATACCTGGTCAGCCGTTCATCTGCTGTTCATCTCAGTGTTCTCGACATGCTCCAAACGTGAATCTGTAATTTGATCTGTCCAGACCTGGTAGCTTCACCCAGCAACATTCTCACTGCGGGATGTGGCTTCCCTTTGTCTCTTCTGCAATTATTTTCATGGTTTCTGCCCCCCAAAACTTAGATCACTGGTGCCCCCTCCACAAGAATTTACTCGAGCAAGCAGCAACAAGGTCGCAAACTTTTACAGGTTAAATCAACCAAATGCAGCCGGTATTTCTACACAATCAGCTTCTTTTCTCACCCTTCTCGCCTGTGGAACTCCTTTCCGTATACTTGCTTTCCTGACGGCTACGTATCTTGTTCTTTTCTTTTCTCTCTACCATCGCAACTGTCTTCACACCTGTGTTCCCATCCTTCTCTTTCCCTTTCTCTGACACCCCCTACAATTGGTTCTTTCTCTTCACTCTTCTTCCTTTTACTCTCTGTGCATCTGTGGTGGTACCGCCTTGCTTTTAAAGCAATAATTTTTAGGGAGGATAATGATGATTAATGATAAAAGTCTTATTATTTAATTCATAGCTGGTGAGAGAAGAAGTCGATTCATATCGTTCTCAAGGGTATTTGCAGCTAAGCAGATACAACGGATTAAAAGGCGTCTCACCAACTAACAAATTCGTGTCAGTACCCATTACACCATCAACACATTTGCTATTCCCAAAAGGTCATCCACCGAATTACTGGCAGAGTTCGACGTTCGGTGATTTTACAGGAACCGGTGTTTTAACGTGATATGTCGTAAACCCCGACTATTTACAGATATGTAATCAGCAACCGCTATTTCCATGCGGCAATACATTAAGGTACTGACAAGTTTCAATGTGGCTCAATTTAAGTAACTGTACGAGATTCGGTGTTACAAGGTGACTTAGCTCTAAACTCCGGCTATGATCACCTATGCCATCAGTATCGTGCCCTCTTCAGTACATTGTCTACGGGAAAAAAGAGCGTTTTGTTTTCTGTAAGTAGATTCGTTTGTAATAGTACCCATCGTACCCTGTATATATGCTGTATTTATATATACACTACCGGCCATAATTATTAGGAAACACCAGTTTTTTAAAAGAAATGATGTTTAATAATATTTTAGTGTTTATTGCCAAGTGGTTAATTCTAAATGAAAATAGAATGGTTCTTTTGTTATTATTATTTTGCAAAATATTACAAGGCAAATAGCTACAATTTACCCATCGTACCCTGTATATTTGCTATATTTATATATACACTACCGGCCATAATTATTAGGCAACCGCAGTCTTTTAAAAGAAATGATGTTTAATAATATTTTTAGTGTTTATTGCCAAGTGGTTAATTCTAAATGAAAATAGAATGGTTCTTTGTTATTATTACTTTGCAAAAATTATAAAGCAATAAAGAAAAGATGAACTCGTCCAAATCACCCTAAATTTTCTTCATTCTTTCATTGAGAAAAAACTGCAATATAGGTAATTGTTAAATATTTATAAGTTCATTTGATGCACATGTTATTGTGCAGTATTAACAAAAGAAGCATTCTATTTTCACTTCGAAATAAATACTAAAAATTAGTATGGAATACATCATTTTTTAAAACATTGGGTTGATCTAATACTTATGGCTGGTAGTGTCAATTCTCGACGTTGCTTAGCTTTGGTTATCGCAGGGGGAACCGATGCTGCAATGCTATTTGTTCGTAGGCTTGATAGTAAAGACGAGCTTATAGGAATACAAGCCCAAGACAATAAAACAAGTGTTTCGTCTGTCATCTATGCAGGAAAGACTTTAATAATGAAACCGGCCTTTTGCGTAATATGCTTCATTACCAAATTTGAAGAGATGACCTTTTCACACTAGAAGTTCTTTTCCTTAACATCAATTAAAGATACATGCTCCTTGTGTTGCGATTAACATTGTGTTCAAGTGCAATTTTAAAGCTTAACTTCACGTAACAATAAAAGCGCGTTTGATCGATGTTTTATATATTTCTTTATTTCCCTCTCTCTATTTATGTAATTTTTCTTAATTGTTAAAGTATTTATATTTAATCAGATATTTTATTTCTTCGAACGTTATTTTTATGGCTGAGCATAGAATAAGACAAAATTTAGAATCCTGATGGAGAGCACAATTTCTTAATTCTGTTTTCCTGAGTGCACAAGCCAATAGACACACTGGGACGTCTATTTCAAACATGAGCATCCACTTAAAAACAAAGTTTGAAATGTAAAGTCAATAGTAATCTCCTGTCTCACTAACTTACATTCTCTCTATCATGCTTTTCTACATCTACCCCACTCTCATCAGTACTCTCTTCCCTTTCCTACTCTCTTCCTGACACTCCCTGCAAACTCTTACTCCTCAACATTCCTCCTATGTAACCCCCTGCACAACAGTGGCAGTAAAATGCCTTGCTTGGGGCGACACGATTATAATATATATATATATATATATATATATATATATATATATATATATATGTCATCCACATACAAGCCTGTTTTGCTGTATCACAGTTCTGACTGATTTAGCGTCAGATGGAATCTCTACTCCCTAATCCATATAATGACAGAGAGGAAATTTTAGCATGTTATATATAAGATGTGTATATACACGCCAGTCACCGGAAGAATTAAATATATATATATTTCTACTAGGCAAATTTACGATATATTTTGTTACGAAAATGTGCGTCATTCGGCAGGATTAGAACCTGCGACCCCTATCAACAAAGGAAAAGCCACTAATTTATCTATTCATCCAGACACGGCTAAATTTCAACTTTTAAACTCTAAACTCAGTTAAGAAAAAGAAGGGCTTCTAAAAGTAGACATAGGTATCTGTCTGCTTCCCGGTTTAATTATTAATCCCACCCCTTTTAATTTTCTGTGATGAAAACGTTTTTGGGACTTCTGCCGGTATAAAATCTTTTGTCATTTGAATTTGTTGTGAATAAATATTCGTTGCTGAAGACGCGAGATTTTTCTCGTAGAAATGGCTATTCAACGAATTTGAACATTGAAATTTTGTTTATTATATATATGAAGAGATAGAGAAAAAATGAAAATATCGGTCATTGCAAAATTTTTTGCATTATCTTTCGGCATTAGGTTCACTATAAAATCGTTCTTCAGATGCCAGGACAGTCAATTGAATATCATTTTTTTTTATTTAAACAGACAATAACATCAAAAGGTCTGTACAGAATAATATTTTAAACGAGTCTCTAGGGTTTTTAAAAATGATTTTAAAGAAAGTATCATTGCTTGTCTATCCAGATAATTGTCCCTTTGGACCACCTCCTCCTTATCTCACATCACACGACTCATTATTATTTTAACTTATACCCTGAACGGCTCTTGTGGCTTGTACTTTGTGCAACTTTAGTATTGCAGAAAAGATAAAGAATTCCGTTCACTCATTACCGGTAACTTTCTTCTTCACTGGGTTCAGTTTTATTAAATCTGGTGATTTGTACTGGGGGAAATTTTAGTATTAAAGAAAAGAAGTCAGTCAGTTAAGTTCCATAGGTGATAAACGCTTGGGCGATCATGTCTTTTTCGTGACATGACTGAGTGGGCAGAACATATTCCAGCAGTATGTTGCCATTGCTTACTGCGGTAGAATAGTTGTCAACCAAGTCTATAGAACCCAATCGTTTTGCTATTTAAGCTATAGCTGGAGGGAGAAAGACGGATTATATTATTTTATTATATTGATGTCGTATTTAGTAGGGGATCAGTTTATTACTTCATAAGAATATAAAACTGATCCTCCACTTTATACCCAGTAGAAGATTTACTTATGTTTTCGACTATTATATTTAGTCAGGCAGACAAGTGCTATACGTAATACACGATTAGGCGATTATGTTGTGGTAAATAGGAAGTTAAGAATTAAAATCAACATTCTTCACTTTTACAAAAATTCAGAATGACGTGTGAAATTCTGGTTTTTCCCAATTAGAAAAGGACTGACCATGTGCTTAAAGAAAAAGTCGAAACCGAATTTCCCAAGAAGGTGTTACATTGATTTTCTAACCAATGGAGGTGAGTTGTGGGACCATAGGGACTTCGCGATCCAGTGCGAAAAAATCTAAACGCTATAAATACTTGGGTCAGCGTTAACCAGTCAGTCAGTCAGAAGGGATCAGCTAGACAAAACAACTAAAATGTAACAGGAGAAACTTCAACCACGACCCAGGCACAGGTCACGTCCCACATTTTCCTCCTTCTCCTTCTTTCTCGCGTGCTGATTACCTTTACTTCTTCTTCTCCATTCCTGCTGAATCCTGCTCATACATACATACGTACGTACGCATAAACACTTTTCAACAAATTACTACTACGAACATTTCTTGATACCCTTAACTTTCTCATTGAACATTAACTGCTACCTATTCTTGTTATTCTTTTCTTTTAATAAATTTCTATTTTAACATGAAAAATATATATTTTATTCTTTGACTATTCCATACTTATTCACGCATTCCAACCTCCTACCAATCAAGGTTGCCATTACTTTTTGCAGTAGACTGGTTACCGACCAAGGCTATAGAACCCAATCTGTCCTGCTATTTAACCCATAACTGGAAGGCATAGGCGGATTAATACCTTTCCGAAGGGTATTTGCACGTAAGTGAATGCAATGAATTTAGCTGCAATTCGAACTCGGCTCCCCGGTTTCTCGTTCCGAGCCGATATCCAAAGGCTTTGATCAAATCAGCACCAGTCAGTCAGGAATGGAAGCAGCAGAGACAACAAGCTAAAATGTAACAGGAGGAGCTTCAAGTGACCAAACATTTGGACATTTGTCCTCTTTTCCCTTTCTTTCTCGTGTGCTGATTTCTTTTACTTCTTCTTCTCCCTAAAAAGACACTTTTACGAACAAACGCTCATACATACATACATACATAAACACTTTCCAACAAATTACTACTACGAACATTTCTTGATGCCCTTAACTTTCTCATTGAACATTAACTGCTACCAATTCTTGTTATTCTTTTCTTTTAATAAACTTCTTTTTTAACATGAAAATATATGTTTTATTTTTCCACTATTCAACACATTCCAACCTGCCAACTAACCTGATGACGAAAACCTGATAAATCTGATGATAATTCTGGATAAAACTTGTAAGCTGTAGAGAGGTCGGTTAAGAACACAAGGCCGAATATTAAAAAAAAACATTAACCATCTCCCTATAGCTACAGTGGTGACCCCCGACTGTTAAAAAGGACACGCACCCCATTCTTCAATGTCTCGTTCGTGACATTACTGATTGGGCAGAACATTTTCCAGCAGTATGTTGCCATTATTTTCTGTGGTAGACTGGTTGCCAAGCAAGGCTATAGAACCCAGTCTATAATGCTATTCAAACAAAACCTGGAGGGAGAAGAGGTGGATGAATACCTTTTCCAAGAGTATTTGTTTGGAGGAAATGAATTCAACTCATTCCGAGTCAATATCCATTACACCATAATGCACATCCGTAAAAAAATACTGTTTGATAAAGGATTTGAATCCTTCTTTTATATTGACGTCATTTCTATTTGAGTCTAGCTTTGGTTTAGCTTGATTTTAGTTCGTTTCAAAGCTGGTTTTATACTCTAACGATCAGCAAACAAATTACAAGAAGACGTGTTTGTTTTAATTATATTTTTTGTTTTAATCCAAAACCCAAATAAGAGGGGAGAGAAATAAAAACATTGGTGCAGTAAAGCGTTCAACAACTCAGAATCGAAACATATTCTTTCAATTGGAATTAAAAGTAAACACAAACCAACTGAAATGCCGAAAGGGAAGGAATTGTTAGCCACAAAAAGAAGGTCGACAAATACGAAATGGAAATAAATAAATACATATAAATGCAGATTATTGGGAAAGACAAACGAATGTGACAATGAGAAAGCAGTGCCTGGATTCGAGTTTCTGAAGAGAATTTCCGTTATTTCATTGTGGCAAAACAAAGCGATCACAGGTGTCACATTCACACCAACAGAGAATCTGTTGTAGAATTTACAGAAAACATTGCACCTACGGCGAAATTGTAAATTCTTGAAATTCTTCATTCAAGGCATGAAAGAAGTACTTTTATTGAAAAAAAAAAAGAAAAGAAAAAAGAGTTAATTTTTGGCAAAGAAACATCCTTCTATAGTAATAAATGCATGCAAAATATCTATCTATCTATCTATCTATCTATCTATCTATCTATCTATCTATCTATCTATCTATCTATCTATCTATCTATCTATTGTTTATCTGCTCACATCTATCTATCTATCTATCTATCTATCTATCTATCTATCTATCTATCTATCTATCTGTTGGGGACTCACCCCTATTTACACACTCTATGGACTCTTCAATGGTATACAAATAATCCTTTCTACACAGAACGGGTTGTTGTTGTTGTTAGAGTTGATGCTTGTCAGAGCAGTTGAACCGCCGCTCGTTGGTCAGCAAGAATATAGACTTATTACCCGGACTTAATTCTTTGTATATATTTGACTCCTACTATGAAGTATTCCTGAATCTACTAACCGTGTACAGGTTGTATATCTTTTGTTCAATATAGTTACATTTTCCTCTCATATCTTTTTTGTGTTGTTCTTATATTGTGTAGTTTTCTAAACAAGAATCCACAACACTATCTATTGTTCATCTGCTCACATCTATCTATCTATCTTTAGACATTATTGAGAAATGATTTCAGTTTTATATGTGACTGAATATTTGTAATATTTATGTGTGTAGAATCGGAAAGCCCACGGCAAATCAAAATATTTAGACAATGTTTATATAATTTAAGTTCTGAAAAGAAATATAATTATCAGAACACATAAAAAATTGCATTGAAAAAATTTAACATAATACCTTGTCTTTTTTTAACATAATACATTGTCTTTTTTTTTCTTATTTATTTGATTTTATTCTATCTTTTTCTTTTTCTTTTTTGTTTTCTTTTTCTTTTTCTTTCCCTTTATTTTTATTTTTATTTTATTTTATTTTATTTTATTATTTATTTTTTAATTTCTTTGCAATCTATTTAAAAAGGAAAAGTAGACTAATTTTTCTCCAGTTTCTGAAAGGTTTTTTTCTGTTGCTGAGGTGATGTGTCGTCCCCCGTGGGGATCTTCATATCGAAATGGCCATCCAACATCTTTGAATTAATCCTTTTTTAATATATATTTGCTCTGTAATATTTTATTACATGGAGCTCTCTTCCTGTATCATTTTTAATATTAAAATAAATTTTTAATATTAATTAGGATCGGTTTTTGGGAATTTACCTTCCTGCTTAAAATATATATATATATATATATATATATATATATATATATAGATAGATAGATAGATAGATAGATAGATAGATAGATATATATGAAAATACAACCCATCATCTAAAGTGGTTATAAATTAAAATCCATTTTAGTGTACTAATAAGTTCATCTCATTAGACAAAACTTTTTTCGCTGTAAAAATTTACCCAGAATATTCAATAAATTTTTGAACGAAATAGAAATCATGGAACATAAGCCAAAATAAAAATCTTTAGCCTTATCTTGCAATGGATCACCAAGGTTAGGAATGAAACAGTTTATTGGGCTGAATGAGTAACCGTAAATACATTACAAGCCCACTCACAAGTACATGCATACTTATAAACCTGTATCCCTTCATATAAACATACATACGCATGCACACACACACACTTTATATAAATATATATATATATATATATATATATATATATATATATACAAACAAACGTATGAAAATATTTGTTTGAGCATTTTGATCAATACTCGTACTTAAGTAGATATTCTGTTTATAATCAAACAGTATATATATGTTTTTTTCTTACGATCATTTTTTTTACGAAAATGTGTGTCAATATTTCGAATCCTGCCGAATGACACACATTTTCGTAACAAAAAATTATCGTAAATAATCAGGCCGGTAGAAATAAATATATATACTGTTTGATTATAAACGGAGTATCTACTTAAATACAAGTAGCGATCAAAAATAATGTTAAAACAAATAATTTCAAATTGTCGGTTGTTTATAACAATTTCGTTAAACAAGATATATATTTTGTTTATAATCAAACAGTATTACATATTTATTTCTACTGGCAGGATGATTTACGCTGATTCAAACCTGCGACCCCTATCCACATAGAGGAATCCACCAATTGATCTGGTACATCTTAGACCTCTCGACCACGAATGATCAACAGTCTAAACGATGTCAAATCAAGCCTATATAACAAAATTTTCGATTCATCGTAATACCTATATCTGCTCTGAATTATATGTTATGTCCATCAATCTAAACATGTTCGGGAAATTAACAAAGATTAACAAAATACTTATAAACAAACCAACAATTTGAAATTATTTGTTTGAACATTATTTTTTATCGATCCGCGCATTTAAGTAGATATTCTGTTTATAATTAACATACTTAAATACAAGTACCGATTAAAAATAATGTTGAAAGAAATAATTTCAAATTGTCCGTTTGTTTATAACCATTTCGTTAATCTGCGTTAATTTACGTAATATATATATATATATATATATATATATATATATATATATATATATATATAAATGGACCCAAGGTTTTACGATTTTGAGTTCCCCTGCATATTTTTTATAAAAGTGCCTAATACAATAAATATTGTAGAGCATAATATAATCATAAAAACTACATTGCCACACGGAAATTTTTATGTTTCAGTATTTCTATCTTGTCATCAGGCAACGTTGGATGTTAGTTGTGAAAAAAAAAACTAAAAAACTAACATTAACATTTTTTACAACTAACATCTAACATTGCCTGATGACGAGATAGAAATCTTGAAACATAGAACTTTTCGTGTCGCAAAGTTTTTTGAATGTCTCGAAGTTAATAAAATGACCAAGAAATTAAAAACAAATCAATATATATATATATACACACACACATATATATATATATATATATATATATATATATAACAAAGAGACTATCGAAGGCAACGCAAGGTGTATAATTTACCAAAAAATGAACTTACCCAACAATTTAATAAAAAATTGATATAAAATGAAATCAAAACAGGTATATGATTGCTATCGAATTATACCTAAAACATGTTTTTGGAAAATTCGCATACCGAACATTACAGTGTGTACCATTATTTCTTATATAAGTTGCACTTCTCTCCAATTAGAATTGACTGATTTATTACGTTTTATTAAATCTTTGTGGTTGATTTAGAGCTGTAACATGCGTTGTCAGAATATTTTTATTGTGAATACTGCATGAAAAACTTTCTTGAGAATAAAAATGTTTTTTTCCAGATCCAAATCTTACGATTTGATCTATAGTTGGTGGGGGCGAGGCAATAAAATCGTTCCTCTCAAATAATATTTGCATTGATTCTAATAAAATATTACCTTTTATTTTCATCAAAATAATTAATGAGTTCTGCATAATCTTTAATCTTATAAATAACATCAACGTTTTGACGATGAAACTTTACTTTCAATAATTTTGTAGCCTTCTTCATTATAGCATGATGTTCGTTAGAATAGATTATAAAAAGTTCAAAACATAATTACAAAATACTCTGGGCATCTCAAATGCAAAATGAAGTAAAATGAAATACTAGAAGTATAGGCACATAAACATACACACACATAAGCACATAAACACACACACAGACATACAATAGTCACCAAAGACCCTCTTCCATTTTGGCAGGGGTGAAACTAACAGTCAGGTCAACACATACGTGGATAAACGACATATCAAAGCAGACTGATACCATCAGACCATAAAAATCCCCACTATCAATCCCACATATACACACCATAAACACACACACACATACATGCTTTAGCACACCTACACACACACACAGAGACATGCTTTAGCACACCTACACACACACACAAACACAGACACACACACAGACACACACACTACAATTAAAAACAGGACCAGCAGCCAGGAAGGACCATTTGTTGAAAGCCGCGGACTCAAATACAATCCCTCTAACATTCTGAAGATGAGATTTTAATCTCGAAATATTAATGTATGATAAATAGGTAATACCCAACAACTTCTTTACCTTCCTTTATTTTACTAAATGAATTGTAACCATATTCATAATTTTTATAAGTGTGCATGACGATATACATTGCAGCGTCACAGCGATGCAAAGAAAGTTGAGACTGCAAGCTTGGTGGCCAAGATGTTCTAAAGATATTGAAGAACACATTAAAAACGCCCCAAATGTATGGAAATTCAAATACATTTAAACAAAACAAATAACACACATGGCACAAAGATGGACCGTACCCAGATTAGAGATACTGGTTTATTTTTGATCTTGGTAGACTCATTCTCAGGCGGGTCAGAAGTAATAAAGGTGAGAGATAAGAAAGCCGTCACATACTGAGAATAATATTTGCACGAAACAGTGTACCTGAGACCACTGTCACTGACAGTGTAGCAAAATTCTGCAATGAAAATTTAATGACTTGGTAAAAAAAAAAAATGGAGGCATACCATATAAAATGCCATCATATAAACCCACAATTGAATAGCGAAGAGGAAAGGATGGTCTAAGCAGGAAAAATTGGGACTAAAGGCCTTTTTTTACCTTTTAAGGAGAATATCAAGGTACTTCTCCTTAATCTGCTTTTAAGCTATCGAGCAGTCTCTCATGCGGATAAAAAGCAAATCCCATCAGCTTTAATGGGCAGGCAATTTAGAGCCCCAATAAACAGGTTGTTGGCCCCAGAGGAGAAAGTCTGGTACAAAAAAACAAAAAACAAAAAAACAAAACAAAACAAAACAAAAAAAAAGCAAGAAGACAGAGCCAAAATGAGCAGGACCGCCGCTTGTGAGTAGGGAGTTACATACAGAAAATAAAAACTGTGTACATGTTTATGTTGAAAACAGGATAAATGATGGGTGGGTTTCAGAGAGATAAAAGATTTCAACTGACGTTTCATTTACATTTGGGTAAATTGTTGCTATCAGGGAAGCAAGTAAATGGAAGGGAGGTAACGTGCGTTCAAGGAAATTCTTAGAGTAAAAAAGGCGGTTGGAACCTAGGTGTCAATTTAGTAGCACGCTGAAATTTATGTGGCTGGAACATTACGGAAAATAGCTCTTCAGAGTAGATGCCATGAAAATATTTGTAGAAATCGGTCAACGCGCACATATATAAACAATAAATTAAAGAGATATAAAACCAGATCGTAAAACGGCGCCCACTAGCACTTTAACAAAGGTCCGTAAACGCCAAATCATGCTATCGGTCAACGCACACATATATAAACCATAAACACACACACATACATGCAGAAACACACTTACAGGCATACACACACACACTATAATTAACGGCAGGAATAGCAGCGAAAGATAACCATTCGTTGATGGGCACGCTCCACAAGCGGACATGAAATCAAGCTGAATTTGAGACTTTGATCTCGAAATATTAACGAATAATAAATAAGTAATACACGACACTTTCTTTACCTTCCTTTATTTTACTAAATCCATTGTGATAGCTTTCAAATACATAGCCATACACGGTATATACACAATGCTTCAAGAAAACTACAAAACTCTCCAATTTGTAGAAGATTGTGAGGTTAAAATACCTACCATATCATAAAGGTTGACCAAAATACAAAGGTAAATGTAATTGTAAAGAATCACTCTTTCATTTGGAATTAGAGATTACATTCGAAAAATGTGATCCCTTATCGCCATATATTAAACAGCCCACAGAGGTTGATATGTTGTCAAAGAAAACTCAACCTCAATCTCCAACTCTTCGCCAAATCCTTGCTTTCTTTTCTTCTATATGCCCTGTCCCTTCAGGACGTAGGCGATCCTAGTTCTCCACGTCTCTCTAGCCCTTGTGGCTCTTAGTATGTTTGCTCCTGTTACACCTCGCAACCTTTCCGTTATCCACCTGATCAGGCCCTGCAAATATGTTATCCGCTGCCTTCCTCTGTCTCTCTTTCCTTCTATCTGGCCAGTCAGTATAAGGTTTTCCAAGCTCTCCTTCCTTATTGCAAGTCCCAGGAACTTCAGTTGTCTCTTCTTGATGCTCAGTATTAATTTCCTTTTTGTTACCATTCTTTCCAACACCTCATCGTTGCTTGCATGCTCTGTCCACGATATCCACAGCATCCTTCTGTAGAACCACATTTCTGCTGTTTCAAGTCTTGTCCTCATTTTCGATGATATTGTCCAGCATTTATAATCGTATTGAAGAACTGACATCACATACCAATCCAGCACTATTTCCTTTGTTTCTAGTAAAATTTTCCTGTATGTTAGTACTTTACTCAACTTTTGTAATGCGTCCTTTGCCATGCCAATTCGCCTTTGGATCTCTGTGCCGCACTGTCCTTCTGTTAGAACACTTCCTAGCTATTTAAATATTTGTACTTACTTGATTCTGGTATACCCCAAGGTTTAATTTTAAACCTTTACTAGGTGTGTTTGAGCGCTTTTTAAGTTTTCAGGTGAATTTTATTTTAAGCGCTGAAGCTGTGGCTCCGAAACTTTCAATCCGTAGCTGTATCGATTTTCTACCTGGAACAGTATCATTCCGACGTAACCTGAAATAAGCACGAAAAGCTGTTAAAGATTTCTCAACCTTTAAAAAACGCATAGTCAGCACCAATTTAAGTAATGATTGTAACTGGTTGTACAAACAAAAAATGGTAAGGCATCAGCCAAATAAAGACACCATTGTTATTTGTCTAAAGTCTATTAGCGTCAAAGAATTCTCAGGTTTAAATGTGGGAGGTCTTTCAGCTGCATTCTATATTAATGACTGGCAATACTATTCTGTGACTTCTTTGTTTTATCACTCAGTATCTCGTAGCAAATATGATCCGTAATACTTTGTAGAGGTGTTTGTTTAATGGAGACGAGAATAGCTTCAGAATTCTTTCAATCTCTCTCTAATTGTAATAAAATTTATTTTAGAAACACCGGTTGTTAATTTTTGTTTTCCTTGAAGGAACCTTCTACCAATTTTTTTGTTGATCATCACTTTCTGATTCTTTTATACATGTACAAAAGTTGCGATAAGATAACAAAGAAACAAATGTTAAAGACCAAGACGTATAAGGAGGAAAGGAACGAATGAGTAGTTAAAAGTAAAGTTACAGAATGCTAATATATTCTACCTCTGCGCACAGAAATGATGAAAAGTCTATTTTCTGTCGTCACGAATTACGGTTATTTTCGCACTGACAATTCGGGGGGAAAAGGATTAAATTGGCGACAAAGAAAAACAAAAACCTATCAAAATGGTGCCTCTTTGTTTATTCAAGACGATAAAAAAGACCGAAATCCGAAGGTGTTAAAAATAAAGATGAACACAAATACAAAAAAAAAAATGAGAATAGAAACAAGAAAAGAGTTTTTTGCGACATTATCTAAGCCAAATATTTATTCACGTTTCTTCGACAGACGCCGCTATTATCTAAAAAGCTAGATGATTTAAAAAAAAAAAAGAAAATAGCAGAACAAACTGCAAACTTTTCATTCAATCTTGCATTTTTCATTCAACCATAGCTGGCCTCTTGTAAGCCTGAATTTTAGGGTGGCTGGCAATGAACTGCAGCTGTCTTAATATATTTTGGTCAGCAGGAAAAGAACCGACATGTAAAACTATGATGAGCTCATCTTAGTTACAGTCTCTGAGTACATAATCTGGTGTGATCAGTTCGCTCAACAGGTTTATTACACTTGGTCTTGGTTACTTTTTGATTCGTGCCAAAAAACATCGAAGTAGGTCCTTGAATTTAACAGGTTAAAATTCCAGTGTTTTGGACAAAATTCTCACATAAGTCTGTTCCACAAAATTGTTGTTCTTTAGAAATATCTGTCTGAGAGGAACGTTACATTTGAAATAAGGTACTGGACATGACGGTAAACATATCTGGTAGCAAGGCCTCTGATTGGGAGCATGGAACCATCTCTTAATTGCTGTTGTTCTCAGGTCCACCCTAGCCCGGAGTGGTAGTACATTTTAGGGTCCCAGCTATGGGCAAATAGTTAACACCCAAACTGAGATCAAAACACTACAAAAGAATAAAAATACACTTTTATAGAAATATATAAATAAAAATAGACTTTTATAGAAAAATATACATTTTTGAAGAAAAAATTATTTCAATAACACATTTGTGATGGAAAAAAATTATTTTCAGCAAAAATCTTTAATACAAAACTAGAAGACATTTTCAGTTTTCTAAAATAAGAAAGAATAAAACAAAATATTTTCATTAAAATCTGACTAAATCAACCTTCTCACTATAACCGAAAATTAAAAAAATACCTTAAAACTTCACATTTTTGGCATTAAGTAACCCTCAGTGGCTGATATACCGTTAAACAAAACTCAAAATTGAACTCAAACACTTAGAATAAGGGAGATAGGATTATGATTTGACACTTTGGAAATAGCATAGAAGGGCCTAGTTGTAAAGGTCTGAACTGGTAGAAATTTTTACATTTACCATGGAAATTGTTTAAAGACAGCAAATCTTTTTTGGAAATAGGTATGATAGACAAAAGAATTGGGAATATGATTTATGTAATTAAGGGTCCATAATTCATGCATAAAATATACATCAATCACTTTAGGAAACGCCTAACTGACGAGATTGATAACAAGTTTCATAAGGAAAAAACGATGGATAAAATATAGGACACTTTTAATATTCAAATCCCTCTAACGGCTCTCGAAATACGTCGTTCGAAAATGAAAAGAAAAGCAATGGAGTTAATTGTGGTTAATCACACGCCGAAAAGATACTAAGACCACAAACAGTTAAAAATTGTCGAAAGTGCGGAGTTGACATTGTAGGATGGGGGTGTTATGATGCCCTTCTACGAGGAATGGAAGCGACTGTTAGCACTAACGACGTAAAGGGGACGCTTTTTCCCAAAATGTGCCCCTAGGCCGGGAAGGAAAGACTTGAGCAACAGATGTCTCTTGACCGTTACTTTGCAACTGTTCACAACAAAGAAAGAATTACATTAGGGACATGGAACGTCAGGACGTTCAACAACTGTGAACAACTTGAGAATGTCAAGCAGGAGAAGAAGAAACTGAACATCAATATTCTGGGAATATATATATATATATATATATATATGTATGCGAAACCAGATGGCCAAACAATGGAGACTTCAGCAGCGACAATCATAGGATAATATATGCAGGAGGAAAAATAAGGAAAATGAATCCGGCTTAATACTAGAAGGATAAATAAAGAAATGCATTCTAGGATATTGCCAGTTCTCTGAAAGAGTTCTCCTGGTCAAACCGAAAGAGAGACATTTTAACATAGCAATTGTAGTTGTCTATGCACCAACAACGCAAAGCACTAAGGAAGAAATAGATTCTGTTTACTCTACTCTAGACAATGGCAATGTAAAAGCCAAGATATTAGAATCATCATGGGAGATTTAAATGGCAAAGTAGTCAAGGAGAAGGAAGGTATGACAATTGGCAATCTTGGATTATAAACGAGGAGAAAATGGGTCCAATGGTGCACAGCAAATGACTAGGTAATAACTAACACCTAGTTTCAAGAACACCCACGACGTCTATGGACAAGGAGAAGCCCAGGAGTCCTCACGAAAAACCAGATAGACTACATAACCATAAACAGGAGATTCAGAAACGTAAGGGTTTAAAGCAAAGCCTATCCAGGCGCCGACTGTGGAAGCGATCACGTCTCAGTCATTTTTAAACTAAAGGTGAAACTCCGGAGATTGAAGAAGTTTCGTGTAGCACCAAAACTGAAATGCAACATGCTCCTGAATGACCTCAATGTGCAGAAATAATACACTAACAGCGTGAAAATCAAATATGGAGAAAAAAAATGGAAAAGGACAATCGAAATGTGACTCACTGAAGAAAGCGATAGTGACATCAGCAAACAACATTTGCCCCAAAGGAAATCAGGCGCAGTAAAAATGAGTGGATGTTAGGGCGCTGCTCCTATTTGACTACAAATGGACTGTTCCTATTGCTATATATAGCAATGGTGGATTCTCTACAGGAGAGTCGGTAGAGAGTCACTTGAGAGTCTCTAATGAGTTACTGAAAAGTCAGTACGAGTCAGTGAAGAGTTAGTCACACTTCCGGTGGCGTACCGGAAGTAATCACGTATACACACGTCTTACGACGGATTGGACTCTTGTATCTTTCTATTGTAAATAGTACTAATCACTTCTGTACATACTAACCGTCTTTCCGCGGAATACAACTTATATTCTGATTCTGTTGTTGAGTTATTCATTTATACTTGGCGACATAACAGTGGATGGCTGAACAGATTCTGGACATGATGCAAAGGAGGCAGAAAATGATATCAAGACATGGAATGGAGTACAGGGAACTACACAAAGAAATAAGTAGAAAATGCAGACAAGCTAAAGAGGAATGGCTCAATGAAGAATGTGCTGAAGTAGAGAGACTAAGCAGGCATAATAAAGCAGACATGCACAAAGAAATAAACGAACAGGAAAAACGAACAGGAAAAACCTGCTTTTCAACAGGATGTATAAAATCCCATAATGGAACAATCATATTGAAGAAAGAGGAAATAATACAACGATGGGAAAAATATTTAAATATCTTTTCCACAACAAGAGAGAGCAACCGATAAAACACAAAGATGTGGACGGACCGGAAATAATAAAGTCTGAAGTGGAATCTGCAATAGCCAAACTGAATAGAAACAAAGCAGCTGGACCAGACGGCATAGTCATAGAGTTGCTGATAGCCCTAGAACAATTTGGTAGAGAGAAAATTATCGAAATAATAAATGAAATATATAATAGTGGTTTAATACCAGCTGACCTCAGAAAGTCGACCTACATAGCACTGCCTAAGAAGCCAAGAATAAACGAGTGCAAACTCTACAGAACCATCGGAATAATAAGCCATATAACAAAACTGATCGTCCAAATCCTGATGATAGAGCGAGAAGCAGAATCAGGACAGAGGCAGGACAATAACTTGAAGAAGGACTTCTACATATGTTTTGTTGATTATGCAAAGGCGCATGACAAAATACGCCACAAAGAATTGATGAAGATGCTTGGCAGCCTCGACATATTTGGGAAAGACCTAAGAGTAATCAAGTATCTCTACTGGCAGCAAACTGCCTGCATACCCACAAGTAACGAATTCAGCAATTAAACTAAGATTGAAAGACAAGGATGCGCCTTTTCACCGGATCTATTCAATTTATACAGCAAGACAATTTCGAGAACCCTAGAAGTTATGCCTGGATTCGTCATCAGAGGCCATATTTGAAAAAAATCTAAGGTACGCAGATGATACAGTGCTGATAGCAGACACAGAATGGAAACTACAAGTCCTCCTACAGAAGGTAGCTGAAGAGAGTGACAAGAAAGGACGACAAATAAACTGCAAGAAAACAGAATGCACGGTCATCAGCAAAAAGGGAAGCCCAAAATGCCAAATAGAGGTGAGGGACACAAAAATCAAGCAGGTACAAAAATTTAAACACCTAGGAAAGGTTGTATCAGAAGACGGGAAGTGAGACACTGAGATCCGAAGGCGAATTGGCATGGCGTCAGAAGCATTCCATAAGTTAAGTAAAGTATTAAGAAACAAGAGAATTTCGCTAGAAACAAAGAAGAGAGTACTGGGTTGCTATGTGATGTCTGTTCTTCAATATGGCAGTGAATGTTGGACAATATCTTCGAAGATGAAGGAAAAGTTTGAAACAACTGAAATGTGGTTCTACAACAGGATGCTGCGGATATCATGGACCGAGCATGTGGGCAATTGTGAGGTTTTGGAAATGATGGAAACGAAAAGGAAATTAATACTGAGCATCAGAAAGAAACAACAAACGTTCCTGGGACATGTAATGAGGAAGGATGGCTTGGAGAACCTGATACTAACAGACCAGATAGAGCTGAAAAGAGACAGAGGAAAGCAGCGGATAACATATTTGAAGGGAATGATCAGGTGTATGACGGAACATGGGTTGCATGGTGCAACAGGCGAAAGCGTGCTAAGAGCCACCAGGGATAGGATGATGTGGAAAGCCATGATCGCCTACCTCCTGATAGGACATAGCACATAAAAGAAGAAGAAGTTTGGCATTGCTTTCTGCTTGCTAGCCAAGGCTATAGAACCCAATCTGCCCTGTTATTTAACCATAACTGGAATAAAGAGACGGATTAATACCTTTCCCAAGGGTATTTGTGCGTAAGTCAATGCAAAGAATTCAACTGGAATTCGAACTCGGCAAACCATCACTACAGCAAAAAACATTACTATTCATTTTTGTAATAAAAATTACTTTCACAATCTAAAATATATTCGGATTTGAATAAGGGTTGATAAACCGTAAAAAACAAAAAGCAATCAAAATAATAAAATCTTGTGCTTTTGTGTGTAAGTGGGTCCCCTAACATCCACATCTGCCTTCATTCTTTGCGTTAATATTTGCTCTTCAATAAATATATTTGTATACATGCACATAGGTCAGGTCGTTTTTGGAACCATCGTATTGCACTAAATTTTGGAAGTTACAGTTTTCACGTATTAAATAAAGCAGAAAATACTTTTTCTAAACTATAATCTTTTTTTTTGGGGGGGGACGAGTTTAAATATTAAAGAAACGAGGTTAAATAATATGTTAAGGATCAAAATTGCAGCGTTGCAATTTCATTCCGGTAATCATTAAAAGCCTTATAACACAACCTTATATCAATTATAATTAACTGAAGCTTTACAAATTCTATATGGACACGATGCAAGGTACACGCTTATTATTACTAAATCATTGCGCCATCAAATCAGACCATAATTTCCTTTAAAGGGAAATTATACTGAACAATTTAGTTATACTGCAAAGTGATATATTATACAGTTCAGTAGTTATAGCGTGATTTTCAATAAACAATGTAAATTAAAAACATTTATTTATAATAGTGTTGCCTCAAGCAAGGCATTTTACTACCATTGTTGAGCAGGGGTTTACATAGGAGGTAAGATATGAGAACGAGTGACAGGTTACAGGGCGTGTCAGGAAGATGGTAGGAGACGGATAAGAATACTGACGAGAGGGGAAGAAGAAAGGAGACAGAGAGGATGCAAGTTAGTGAGATATGAGATGACTATTGCCATTCCATTTGAATTCTAGAGAATTGTGGCTGTCGGGAAAGCAAGTAAACGGAAGTGAATTCCACAGACCGGATTTGCGAGAGAAGAAGCTGTTGAAGTAGAATTTGCGTTTACAATTTATTGTTGCTATTGTTGCTAGTTGCTAATCTTGTGACTCGAGCAAATTCATGAATAGTGGGTATCATCTGAGCAGAAGCCATGAAAGGATTTGTAGAAGAGACATAGGGAAGCCACATTGCGCCGGTGAGAATGTGACGGTATCCGAACTGCTAAGTCGGGATCGATCATATTACTTATTCTCCGTTGGATTTTGTCAAGGACTCCTAGATGGATAGCAGGAGCACCAGACAAGATATGGCAGCAGTATTCAAGGCACGAGTGGATGTAGATTTGTATATATGCAGGATTGATTCAGACGGGAAAAATTTCCTGGCTCTGCACGGAAAGCCGACATTCTTAGCAGCGGATTTAGCGATGGATTCTATGTAGTCATTCCACTTGAGGTCTGTTGTGAGAGTTAACGTTAAAAGGCGCAGCGTTTTATTTAAGGGAGACTAGACTAATTAATGTTAATGAGGAGTAGGAGCGATTGTCTGTAATGGTTAATAGATAGCTGTTTCGTTTTGGAAGCATTAAAATTCACAAGCCATTTTGTCTTAAAATTTGTGTCTAGAAGGAGGATATGTCTATATACAATTTTATGTTTTAATTTTACTAATTAGGATCTATGAAACATAGATTTTAATAATCGAATACATTAAAAATATTAGCATTTTGAAGTATGTTTCTAGACAAAAGTCTTCGAATATTAGGTATCTCCGTACATGTTTTAGATGGTATTTAAAACTAAATGCTCAAAAAGAGTAAAATCTATGAATCTACGTTTTGGTGTCATAACTTTTTACATCAAACCCGTTGCTTTTATATCTAGTGCAATGTTAATTATTTTTAAAAGTGAAAAATCAACATACCCTAATATATATTTGCCCGTGTTTTTGCGTTTTGATTGGTTCATTGGGTTTTACTGGATCCCAACACTTGTTCAGATATTTTAGTGGTGAAAAGGATTTCGGCCATTGTCGGTTTATAGCATCTTTCTAACTGCAGATTGTTTCTTTAGAGTAGTATGATGCTATTTTTCTTGTCTGTAGACTGCAGTTTGAAAATTATTTTACTATTTCGATTAAAATTCATGTTTTACTCAAGTATTTTGTTTCTACATAGGTATATGTTTTCGGTTGTTGCTATTTGGAAGGCTATGTATATCTTCTCCGATATCATTCTAATCATAATCTAGTGCAAGGCATTAAAAAATGGAGAAGGATGCGATAAGACAGCGTATTAAGATCTATATGAATTGTTAGGAAAATTAAATTTATTTTTTAAAATTTATTTTAATCATTTTACCCCAAGCAAGGCATTCCACTGCCACTGTTGCGCAGGGGGTTACATAGGGGAAAATGATGAGAAAGATTGATTACTTACAGGAAATGTCGGAAGGAGGGTGGTAGACGGATGTTGATACCGACGATGGGGGTTGGGTAGATGGGAAGAATGTTTGAGGGAATGGATGCGGCTAGTGTGATAGATGTCTATTGACCTTACATTTAAATTCTTGGAGATTGTAGCAGTCGGGAAAGCAAGTATATGGAAGGGAATTCAACAGGCGGTAAGTGCGAGAAAAGAAGCTGGTAGAGTAGAAACTGTGGGTATATTTTATCTGTTTCATTGTAAAAGGGTGGGACCTTGTTGCTAATCTAGTATCTCTTGCAAATTCATTCCTAGGGGACACCAGTGAGCTAAGTTCATCGGAGCAGAAGCCGTGAAAGTATTTATAGATGAGGCACAGGGAAGACACATCAGGCCTATGAGAGAGTGACTGCTGCCGGGTTGCCAAGTCGCCATCGATCACATTATGTTAGTATAATCCAGAACTTTTGAGTAAAGCAGCTGCACGCAGATGTAAAACGAATTGAGAAGGTACACAAAAATGGAACGGGGCATAAGGAAGTGTTCTTTCAACTGATTTGCACGACATTTACAGTGAGAGTGAAGCTATATTCTGAGTCTTGGATATTCGAAAATGTTCTATTATTGGTAGATACAGTCTTAACAATATCAGATATGCTAATGTTACCATGTTAATGGCAGTCACAAAAAGGTAACGACAGCACAAGAAAAGCTAATTGTATTTGTCTACATTTCTGAGGTGAGGTAATAGTTACTCTTTTTACATTATTCGGACTATTGACCTCATCCTTGTTGCCATTTGTGTATATTTCTGAGAGGAGATAATATTTACAGTATTTACATTATTCGGACTATTGTCCTCATCTTTGTTGCCATTTGTGTATATTTCTGAGAGGAGATAATATTTACAGTATTTACATTATTCGGACTATTGTCCTCATATTTATTGCCATTTGTACGACGTGTGTCTATATATCTGAAATGAGGTAATATTTACTCTATTTACATTATTCGGACTATTGTCATCATCTTTGTTGCCATGTGTCTACTGGGCAATGTGTCTTTAAAGACATATGGCCCAGTGGATATAGACGTTGGTTAGTTCCTGACTTGACCCAAAGAGTTGTGAGTTGAATAATGCAGTGGCGAACAGTTAACTTAGAGTCGGGTTAAAGGGAGATAACTCATGAATACCAAAGATGCTTCGCACAAAGATAAGAGAATGATAAACACTCCAGTGATCGTAATAAAAGGTTCAATTCGAAATTCTTATTACTTGAAGAAGGTTGAAGCGTACAATGGCCGAAACGTGGAAATCGTTAGCGCGTCTCAAATAACATGCATATAGAGGTTAAGTAAGAAGAATGAAGGTTATGGGGTTTATCTTTAGATTAAGAAAGATTCTGAGGTACAAGGAATAGAATCTTTAAGGGCAACATGCATAAAACGGAATATAATGGGATGAAAGTCAATCTGATAGGTTCCGACTTGGCTGCTCGACTCCAACCACTTTCTATCCGACGGGATGTGGCTTCCCTCTGTTTATTTTACAAACATTTTCATGGCTTCTGCTCTGAATAACTTAAATCACCGGTGCCCTCGCCACAAGAATTTACTCGTGCAACCAGACTGGCAACAAGGTTCCACTCATTTACAGTTAGATCAATCAGGTTCAGACAACATTTCTACTCCATCAGCTTCTTTTCTCGCACTTTCCGCCATATACTTGCTTTCCTGACGGCTAGAACCTCCAGAAATTTAAATGCAATATCAATACCCATCTCTTATTCACTTGACTCCAGTCCTTTCTACATCACACCGTGTATCATGTTCTTTTCCTTTCTCTTTACCTTTGCAACTATCTTCACAGCTCTTCCCATCCTTCTCTTGCCTTTTTATCTGACTCCTCTTGTAATTGGTTCGTCTTTCTCTTCACTCTCCTGCTGACTAAACTTTTACTCTTTTGTAGTCCCCTGTACATCAGTGGCGGTACAGGCCTTGTTTGGGGTGAAACGATAAAAAAAAGCAAAAACAAAAAAACAAAAAACAAAAAAACAAACAAGCAAACAATTGTCTAATTATATAAGACGAAACTGAAGATGTCGCTTTTACATTAAAGCAAAATCAGACTGGTCGAATGATCATTCTCAGGGATGAAATTTCTCACTGACAGCCCAGTGGTAGCTTAAAGGATGCGGGATAAGTGACTTTCCGCTGGCTTTTTATACGGGACCAGCAGTCATTATTTGTCACGTAAGTATCTACGGGAGATAACTCTGAAATGAGCATTCAATAAGTGACAGATGTAATTCAAAGGCTAAGCAAGGTATTGAAAAATAGAAAAAAATTACTAGAATCTAAGAAAACAGTTCAATCATTTTTAACACACACAAATTGTAACTCATTTATTCTCACTTCATTTGCTCTTTTTGAACTCTGCTCTCTGTTGACCAGCCTGGGTACGAAACGCTATGGTAAGACAATCTGTTAATACCTAAATGTATAAAGATAAAAACAAGATATTAGAAATGGCTGTTCACAAATACTAACACTTCAAATGTCCAGAGGAGTTAACTGAAGTAATAAATTAATTTAAATAATTTTAACTCATGACAAGTATTTGTGATTTGGTTAAAATTAGTGTCATCTCTTAGAACAAGCAATCAGTGATACGGCCCAAACAAAAAACCTTCACAACTATTGCTTTTTAAGGCAGATAAATTAATTGGGGATGTGAAAATCAAACAGGGACAGAAATTAAAATTTCTGGAAGTGTTACGATAGAGGATAGAAAATGCGACACCTGAAATACAAACACGCATTGCATTAGCAACAGACGCAACCGAAAGCTAAACAAATTAAATCAAAAGAGCAGATTTTCGTTAGAATCAAAGAAAAATGTGATGAAACACTGTGTCATACCAATTATCTTGTATGGCAGAAAATTCCACACAATCAATCCAGAAATGTAGACGAAACTGGAGGCTGATGAAATGTGGGTCTAATGAGGTAAGCTGTGGCTTCCATGGACGGAGCGCGTAGATACCTAAGAAATATCAGAAAAATGGAAACAAAAAGAAAGCATATACTCAGAATCAAAAAGAGACGGCTGAAATTTATTGGACTTATGTCAAGCGGGGCGGGTTTTAGGAATGTGACATTTACAGAAACATATCAAAGTCAAAAGACTCAAACAAAAGCAGCGGACCACGTACGTGAAAACATGGTGGAAAAAATAGGAGAGATTGGAAAAAGAGACATGTTATTAAAAGCTTAAATAGATATTGGGTTAGGTATTGAGCGAGCGCAGAGAAGAAGAAAAATAAGACTCTCTCTCCATGTAGTAATTATTATTATAAAAATATCTAACTGCAAATCAATAGCTATAAACAGTTTTGTCTATATTTCGCTTCGAAATTCCTAGCACCGGAAGAAGGCCGGATGGGACAACGGCCGAAACGTCATAAAATGGCAAAAAATGAAGACAATAGTCTGAATAATGTAAATGGTATAAACAGTTTTACTCCCAGATGATGATGTCTTAACATCGAAACTTTATAGCTACTGAGTTGCAGTATGGTATATGTGTAGTTTCTTTGAAGTCATTCAATGAGTATGCAATCTGGATTGTATGTACATGAATGGATATTTCTTATATGGTATTAATTAGAGGACGCAATTTTCACTTATTTTTCATCTGTGACATGATAACTAGGCGTATTTTAAGGTAGATTTGTAAAATATGTATTTTATTATAATAGATTAAGAATAGAAAATCGTTAAGAATGGAAAAACAGTTTAAAAACGTGTTTCGTTTAACAAAAGTACTAAGTGAAAAGGAAAAGGGAAAATAAATAAATAAACGCCTTTTCTTTTATAAGTAAATCTAAAATATTTGACTAAGTGATTTGATGTGATAACAGATAAAGTTTAGGAAATAGATTTTTGAGTGACCAGGTCAAAAACTGTCTTTATTGTATCTTGAGCACACATAAAGAAAAGATAATAGAATTTTCCCTTTCTCTAGGCAATAAAAAACGCCTGGTTACGGCTAAGGTGTCAGGGCTATAAAAACATCCGACAGCCTTCACCCGAAGCTTTATTAAGATAAAAAGATAAAAAAAATCCTGGAAAATACTAAGACTAAGTGCAGGCGTGATGTCTGCGAGATGTTTACACATCAAAAGAGGAAAATTTAAGTACCTTAAAACTTTGGACTTACAGTCGCCAATGCTTATCGCCCGGTGGTGTAGGAATTTCCGATTATTTCAATATAAATACAAGTGATTTTTCCGAGTTAGTTCGGCCGGGAGTTCAGTTCAACCGGGCCTGTGCTTAAAGTAGGGAAGCTCCGTTCGTCTGAGTCGGTCGGTTCGGCATTTGATCTCCATTAATTAGAGTTAGAGCTGAGTGTCACATCGCCTGCCCCAACTACAAGATTAACACTGAACGAAATAAAGCATCAATTTAACTTATCCAAGTTGTGGAAGTTCGTTCCTTATAGTTTATCTTGTATCCCCAGCTTGAGACTCCGACTTTTTCAGTCAACCCCAGGCAACATCATAGCGTGGAAAACGGCCGCCGGAGAAACTGTTCGGACCTCCAAAGGGGTGTTACACATCATTTAGATCTCAGAAAATTTGACTCATTACACGTGGCAAAATCTTCTCGAATGTTTACCAGATTATCAACTGTTTTGGCGGTACTTCGTTGAGAGTTTATACATTATTAATCCAATATGCATGCATTCTGATTTTTTGCCAATAAATAAAAATTATTTTTATCTTAATATTTACGGCAAGCAAACTGTTCATGCTTTTCAAAAATTTAGATTTCTAAAAATTTGACTCAATTTTGCTAGGGAATTATTTCGAATTTTATCCGGATTATTATTCTGATTAGCAGTAGTTTCTTTGAAGTCACCAATCATTCATTAAATACGCATATAAACATATAAATGGATGTTAATTTTATCTTAGCCATTATAGGACGCACAATTCTTTTGCTTTTCAAAATTTACTTGACTGAAATGTTAATTCATATGCTTTGCAAATTCTTTCGAAAAATATCTGGATTACCAAGAAAATTCGTGGTTATTTCACTGGAATCACCAACTATTCATCCAGTATGTATGAAATCTAGGATCTACGAATATAAATTGAAGTTAATTTTGTACTAGCAATTTTAGGACGAACACTTATCTTGTTTGTTAGCATTTAGATGATCGAAAATTTTATTCAATATGCATTGCAAAAATGTGTCAGTGTTATCAATCGGATTACCGGTAGATCTTTGGAAGTCACCTATTATATGCATGAAATTTAGGTTTTATGCATTCTATCGTAAGAATTAGATGACGCACATTTCTCTTACATTTAAACATATATATGACGGCATAGTTGTTTCAATATGCCTGGCAAAATGTTTTGAAGATTGTCCAAATTATCGATCGGATTAGTTATAGTTCATTTGAAGTCATCGATTATTCATCCATATTCATGCAATAGGTTTTTTATGAATATGAAACTCAATATGCGTGACAAAATATTTAGAAGGATGTCCGGATTATCGATAAGATTAGTGGTAATTCCTTTGATGTCACCAATTATTTAGTCTATATGTAAGCAATAAAGATTTATGACATTTCTCTTGCTTTTTAACGCTTATATAACTGAAAATTGAATCAATTTGTTGACAATTTTCTCGGAAAATGTCCGGATTAGCGATTGGGCTAGCGGCATTTCCTTTGGAGTGAATGGTAATTCATCCAATATACATGCAATTTTGGCTTTATGCATATAAATGGAAGTTACTTGCAACAAATATATTACGCAAACATCTCTTGCTTTTCAACATTTAGATGGCTGAAAAGTTGACTCAATATGCTTGGGAAAATGTTTCGAAGGATGTCCGGATTATCGATCGGATTAGCGGTCGTTCTATTCAAGTCACCAATTGTTCATAAAATCTGCTTAGAATCTAATCTTTTATAAATAGAAACGTAAGTTAAATTATCCTCGCAATTATAAGATGCAAACGTTTCTGAATTTCCAACATTTAAATGACGTAAAACTTGACAAATTTGTGTGGCAAATCTTTCAAATGATGCAGGGATTATCTGTCGGATTAGCGGTTATTCATTTCAAGTCAGCGATTATTGCATGTAATCTAGATTTGCTGCTCATAAATTGAAGATAATTTTAACCCAGCATTCATAGAAGGCACACTTGTTTTGCTTTTCAATATTTAGAGTAGTGAATAGTTGAGTCAATATGATTGGTAAAATGTTGTGAAATATGTCCGTGTTATCAAATCGATTAGCAGTGGTTCCTTTCAAGTCACCGATTATTCATTCAATATGAAAGCAATGTAGATTTTATGAATATAAAAGGTAAATTGTTTCATACTATCAGTCATATAAGAAACTCTTCTTTTTCATATGATCATTTAGAAGACAGAAAATTCGACTCAATATGCTTGGCAAAATCTATCGAAGGTAAACCGGATTATCGATCGGATTAGCTACAGTTCTTTTGACGTCACCGATTATTCATCCAGTATGCATGAATGTAGGTTTTACTCATATCAATGGAAGTCAATTTTATGCTCGCAATTATACAACATAAGTTTCTCTTTCTTTTCAACATTTAGATGAGTAAAAAGTTAATTCAATATGCTTGTCAAAATGTTTTGTTGGTTGTCTACATTAGCAGTATTTCCTTAGAAATCACCGGTTAATTATCCAATATGTATGCAAACTATATTTTATGCATAAAATAAAAGTTAATTTTATCCAACCAATTATAGGTGACACTTCACTAACGTTTCAACATTTAGATGACTAAAAGGTTGACTCAAATATGCTTGGCAAAATGTGTTAGAGTATGACCAGGCTATCGATTGGATCAGTAGTAGTTTTTTGGAAGTTAGCGATTATACAACCTTTATGCGTATAATCTAGGTTTATTGCATATAAATGTAAGTTAATTTTATTTAAATCTTAGGATGCACACTTCTCTTGATTTTCAATATTTAGATGACAGAAAAGTTTAATGAATATGCTTGGCAATATGTTTCGGATTAATGATCTATAAGTGGTAGTTCATATGAAGTCACATATTATTCACTTATATGAATGAAATCTAGGATTTATGCATATTAATGGAGGCCGTTTTATACTACTAATTATAGGACGTAAGATTGTCTAGTTTTTAAGATTTAGCTGACTGAAAGTTTGTCTCAGTGTAATTGTCAAAGTGTTTTGAAGGATGTCCGGATTATCGATCAGATTAGATGTAGTTCCTTTCAAGGCACCGATTATGTCCCCATATGTATACAATGAAGTATTTGCTTTTTTTTTAATCATTTCATCCCAAGCAAGGCATTCCACTGCCACTATTGCGCTTGGGGCTATATAGGGGAGATAAATAGGAAGATTGGTTAGATATAGGAAATGTCAGAAGAGGGGTGATAGATAGTTGGGTGGGTGGGAAGAGTGTTTGAAAGAATGGAAGTTATTGTGTTAGGAGGTGTCTATTGACCTTACATTTAAACTCGTGGAGATTGTAGCCGTCGGGGAAGCAGTCATGTGGAAGAGAATTCCACAGTCGGGAAGTGCGAGAAAAGAAACTGATGGAGTAGAAGTTGCGGTTGCATTTTTCGGTTTCACTGTAAAATAATATTTTTAAATTTAATCTAACAGTTACAAGAGGCACACATCTCTTGCTTTTTAACATTTAGATGACTGAAAAGTTGACTCAATATGCTTGGCAAAATGTTTCGAAGGTTGTCCAGATTCTCAATCGGATTAGTGTAGTTCCTTTGATGTCACAACATATTCACCAATATGCATGCAATCTGGTCTTAAACGAAAGTGATTTTTACTCTTAGAATTAGAGGAAAGAAAACTTCTAATATTTATTCAACGTTTAGTTTCCTGAAAATTGGCCTCATTTTTCTTGACAAAATGTTTCAAATATTTCCCGCTTATCGATCGGATTAGCTATATTTAATTAGAAGGTACCGGTTATTCATCCAATATCAGTCAGTTAAATGCCATACATGATACACGCTTTGGGCGATCATGTCTCGAAAGAAACATGACTGACTGGCCAGTAGATCTTCCCGCAGTATGTTGCCATTGCTTTCTGCTATAGATCGGTTGCCAACCAAGGCTATAAAACGAAATCTCTTCTATTACTTAACCCATAACTGGAAGGAAGAGACGGATTAATATCTTTCCCATGGGTATTTGTGCGGAAATGAATGCAAGGAATTAAACGTAAATTCGATCTCGGCCCCCGGATTTGTCGTTCCGAGTCGATATCCACTGCACCACAACGCACATCCTGTATACACAATCGGTTTTTGTGCATATAAGCGGAAGTGATTTATATCCTATCTAGCTGTATAGCTTGGCGTTGTACGGGGTTTTTAGTGGTTATGTTGAAATGTTAAGGTCAATTTCTTAATAAAAAGCTCCAGTATGAATTTGCTGTGACGTGCAGGTTAAAAAATACAAAGTAAGTATTGCTTTTGTTGTATTTGTAAAACGGGATTCATAATTAATCAATTTTGCCTGTTCACAGGAAAGATGTATATACAATTGGAAGAACCGGGACAAGCGATACAGGAGCCTGTAATGTGATGCGATGACTTTGTGACACAGAAGAAGTGGATACATTGTCCTTGCAACGACCGGGAGAGTAGCACCGTGTAGAAAATGTGAAAATTTAATGGCATTTTATAGGGTAGAAGTTACAAAAATGTTGAAACATACCGTTTGTTTTCATAGATTATCCCAGCATACGAAACGACCAGCTTCAGCTAAAACCACATCCATCAACAATTATCGCTTGAGTCAACAAACCAATCAAAATGGTTCAACCATTAAATCTGCACATGCAATTGAAAATGACAAGTGGTCATTTAGATGTTGACTTCGTCGTCTTCATCATCGTCTTTTTCGAATTCTTTGTCTGCGTTTTATTCTTCGTCATCTTCGTCTACATCATTTTCTTCGTTCTTTTCTTCTTCGTATTCTGTTTCTCCTTTTTCGTCTTCGTCGTATTTTTTGTCTTTGTCGGCTTCGTCGTATTCTTCGTCTTCGTCGTCTTCGACCTTTTCGTCGTCTTCGCCATCATCTTCGTCAACTTCTTCATCTTTGTCGATTTCTTTGTCATCGTCTTCGTCGAATTCGTCGTCTTCTCAGTGGTTTTCTTTTTCTTCTTTGTTTCTTCTTCATCCTGTTCTTCTTATTCTTCGTCTTCTTCATATTCTTCTTTTCGTCTTCTTTTTATCTCCTCTTCGTATTCTTCGTCCTCTTCTCGTTCTTTTTGTTCTTTTTCTTCTTTGTTTCCTCATTCGTCTTCAACTTATTCTTCATTTTCTCTTTTCTAATTTTCTTCTACTTCTTCTTATTGTTTCTTCTTCTTCTTTTTCTTCTTCTTCTTCTTCGTCATCGTCGTGGTCGTGGTCGTGGTCATCGTCTTCTTGAAATTAACCTTCCTACCTCCATGCACAAATTCTTTTGCTGCTGGAATTAAATTATCGTTTCTGCTCAAACGATGATTGTGTTTCCGCAGCTTTTATTGCAGAGCCTCTTTGTTCCCATGAAAGTAACGTTGAACTTTAATCTCTTGAGTCCGCGCAGTTGCCGTAGACGCAGCGCTTGTCGGCTCAGCTGCCGATGACATTTACACGGTGTATACGTGTCGGCTAATTTTAAATTTTAGACTTTCGGGGGTCCTTTGGCAAATTTGTAGGTTTCTTTTGAATTCTGGGCTCAAATTTTAGTCATTCCTGGCCATTTTCCGATTTTTAAGGGCTTTGTTGAATATTTTATAATAATTTCACAGTCTAAAATTTTTGCGACAGTTTTAGCAACATTTTCCTTTTTTACATCATTTTACAGTTATCACTGCAACAGCTTGTATAGATTTGTCTCTATTTTCTTCGTTTTACCATGATTTTTATCCAATTTTCTGTTCATTTTTGTAGGTTTTAGTGTATTTGCTGATTCTTTTATGTTTCAAAGATTCGTATACACTCAATTTTGGTTGAAATCGTACCAAGATTTTCGGAGGAGTAGGTTTCGTAGAATAGAGACATAAACTGCCAGAAAGACATATCCATTTTTATATAATTAGATAAACACAAACTTCTCTTATTTTTCAACATTTAGATATATGAATAGTCGACTAATCATATTTGACAAAAAGTTTCAAAAGATTTCTAGATTATCGAACGGATTAGCGGTAGTTTCTTTGAAGTTACAGAATATTCAAGTAATATGCATGCAATCTAAGTTTGTGCATATAAATGGTTGTGAATTTTATTTTAATATTTAGAGGAATCATACTTCTTTTATTTTTCAACATTTAGATGTCTGAAATGATGACTCATTATGATTGGCAAAAAAATTATTGGGTTTTTGGTGTTATAGATTGGTGTAGCGGTAGTTCCTTTGAAGTCATCGATTATTCATCCAACATGCATGCGTTTATATATATAAGGAAGTGATATATATCCTAATAATTAAAGGACTCAAAATTCTCTTGTTTTTCAACATATCAGTCAGTTAAGTGCCATACGTGAAACACGCTTCGGCGATCATGTCTCGAAAGAGACATGACTGACTGGGCAGAAGATTATTCCGCAGTAGGATGCCATTGCTTTCTGCGGTAGACTGGTTGCCGACCAAGGCTATAGAACCCAATCTGTCCAGTTATTTAACCCATAACTGGAAGGAAGAGACGGATTAATACCTTTCCCAAGGGTATTTGCGCGTAAGTGAATGTAATGAATTCAACTGGAATTCGAACTCGGCTCTCCGATTTCTTGTTCCGAGCTGAAAATTTGAGTCATTTTGCTTGGCAAAATGTTTCGTGAGATTTCCGGATTATCGACTGCTTTAGAGGTTGTTCATATAAAGGCTCCCATTATTCATACAATACGCATGCAATTTGTATTTTGTGGAAGTAAATTATATTCTACTAATTATAAGAAGAAAACTAATCATGTTTGTCAACATTTACTGGTCTGAAAAGTTGACTGTTTTCGTGATTATCGATCGGATTAGCGGTCGTACCTTTTCAGTATGTATGCAATTAAGTTTGACTAAAAATATGACTCAATATGCTTGACAAAATGTTTTGAATGATGTCCGGATTATCGTTTGGATTATCGTTTTTTCCTTTGAAATCACCAAATATTCAACGAATATTCACGTTATCTGTGTTTTCTGCATACAAACGAAAGTGACATATACCCAATAATTAGAGAAAGCAAACGTCTCCAATTTTTAACATTTAGGATTCTGAAAGGTTGCCTTATTATTCTTGGCACAATGTTTTGCAGAATGTCCGGATTATCGATCGGATTAGCGGCAGTTCCTTTAAAGTTATCGAATGTTAATAAAATATGAATGCAATCGAGTTTTTGTGCATACAAATGGAAGTGAAGTATATCCTAGTAATTAGAGGACGGACACTTCTTATATTCTAATCATTTTGATGCCTGAAATGTTGATTCATTGCACTTGCCAAATGTTATGAATATTTTCCGGACTATAGATTAGCGGCAGTTCCTTTAAAATTATGCATTATTCATCTAATATGCAGGTAATCTGGGTTTTGAGCATATAAATGCAAGTGATGTATATTCTAATTATTAGAGGACGCGGACATTTAGATGTCAAAAAGTTGACTCATTACGCCTATTAAATGTTTTGAATTATATACGCATTTTCTTTTAGATTAGTCGTATGATTCCATCTGAACTCACCCATGATTCATCCAATTTGCATGCAATATGGGTCTGTGCATGTAAATGGAAGTGATTTATATCCTAATAACTAGAGGACTCAAAACTATCTTATCTTTTAACATTTAGATGTCGAAAAGTTTTACTCATTATGATTGGTAATGTTTCGAATGATTTCCGCATTATCGAACAGATTAGCGGAAGTTCCTTTGAAGTCACCGATTATTCGTCAAATATGCACAATCTGAGTTTTGAGCATGCAAAGCGGAAGTTATTTATATCCTAATTAGCAGTTTATTCCGGCGTTGTTTGGGGATTGTTAATGGATTTGTTGAAATGGTAAAGTCAAATGCATATTCAAAAAGTTTCCAGCATGAGTTTGCCGTTAAGCGCATGTTAAAAAATGTGAAATAATTATTAGTTTTTGTTGTCTTTGTAAAATAGTATTTATCCTTGATCAATTTTTCCAATAAACGGAAATTATGTACGTACAATTAGAAGAATTAGGGTGGGCGTTACGGGACACAGAAGAATCGGATGCATTGTCCCTGCAACTTCGACAGGGTTGGCACACAGGGAAAAAGTGAAATCGTTATGGCATATGATAAGTTATAATTTACAAAAATGTTGATAGACAGCCCCAGCATACGAAGAGACCAGCTTCAGCTAAATGCACATCCATAAATAATTGTCGCTTGAGTCAACGTTGTGGGATCTCCCCTTTGTACAAGATACGGAACTCGACAGTATATATATATACTCCTGTCATAGAGAGAACAGGAGCGGCCATATAGTTGCATTTGCAGTTGCAGTTGCAGTTGGCAGTGGAGAGTAATCGTAGAGATCCCTTACAGTTATCGGAGAGTTCCGATAGATACCGAAGTTACCCAGAAACCAGACTAGTTCTGAGCTCCACTCAGCTAGAATAATCTACACGGATATATTATTTCCAACGATTTCACTTTAAGACTTGTATCAATTTATTTTCTTACTAATAGTATTAATAGATTTACTAACCTGCGTTCAAGTTTGTATATTACGTTCAATATAACCTACTTTTTCTTATCTCACTATATGTTTTGTTGTTCATTATTTTGCGCGGTTCTTCATCCGGAATCCACAAAAGAATCAACAAACTAGAAATGCTTCTATCAATTTTGGTTGAAATCGGAGCAAGGTTTTCAAAGATGTAGGGTTCGTTATAATGGAGACACATAACCGTGCACGCACACAAACAAACATATTCATTCTTATTTATAGAAATTACATTGACTGGAAAAAAACTTGTAGACATCAAATGTTCGGACCTTGATCAACAATTTACCTGATTTGTGTTGAATTCGCATAAGGCGTCTAAGAAGAGAAGACTTCATGAATTGTAAGGATTTCAGTAATTTCTGTCGTATCCTCCAAAGTGACTCGAAAACTTTTTACGTCCATCAAAGGTTCATGTAATGATCAACAAGTGACCTAGTTATGATTGAAATCGGACGAAGGGCTTCGGAGAATTATGATTCCTTATAATGGAGACATTCAAACACACGCACACAGAGAGAAATATCTATTTTTATATTCAGATATATAATTAATACAAATACAATTTTTCACTTAGCCGGTTGATATGATATTTAGCACCTTGACTACAGAGTTTCGGAGACGATCTTTTTTTAAATGTCTAGCTGCGACTGTGCGCAACAAAGAAAGGATTACCTTGGGGACATGGAACATCAGGCCGTTAAACAGCTGCGGACAACTAGAGAATGTCAAGCAGGAAATGAACAGACTGAAAATAAATATTCTGGGAATATGCGAAAACTGATGGCCAAATAATGGAAACTTCAGCAGTGACAACCATAGGATAATATATGCAGGAGGAAAAATAGTGAAAAAAGCGTCGGCTTAATACTGGACAAAGAAATGAAGAAATGTGTTTTGGGATACTGCCACTTCTCCGAAAAAGTTCTCCTGTTAAAACTGAAGGGGAGACCTTTGAACATAGGAATTGTAGCCATTTATGCACCAACAACACAAAGCACCGAGGAAAAAAAGAATCTTTTTACTCCACTCTAGAGAAGGCCAAGGTTCAATGTAAAATCCAAGAAATCAGGAACATCATGGGAGATTTGAATGCCAAAGTAATCAAGGAGAAGGAAGGTATGGCAGTTGGCAAATTTGGTTTAAGAATTCGGAACGAACGATGAGAAAAATGGGCCCAATGGTGCATAGCAAATGACCAGGTAATAACTAACACCTGGTTTCAAGGTCACCCACGACGTCTATAGACATGGAGAATCCCAGGAGGTGACACGAAAAACCGGATAGACTACATAACCATAATCAGCAGATTCAGAAATGCAGTGGCCTATCCATGTGCTGACTGTGGAAGCGACCACGTTCCAGTCAACTGCAAATTAAAAGTGAAACTTCGGAGAATGAAGAAGCATAGTGCAGCACCAAAACTGATATACAACGCAATCGTGAATGACCTCAACCTACAGACAGAATACACTAACAGCCTGAAAACCAAATACAAAGAACAAATTGGGGAAGGACACTGGAAATGGGATGCGCTAATGGAAGCAATAGTGACATCAGTAAACAACATAGACCAAAGGAAACTAGGCGCAGAAAGAAAAATGAGTTGATGACTGAAGATATTCTGGACATGATGCAAAGGAGGCAGAAAATGATATCAAGACATGGAATGGAGTACAGGGAACTACACAAGGAAATAAGAAGAAAATGTAGACATGCCAAAGAGAAATGGCTCAATGACAAATGTGCTGTAGAAGTAGAGATATTAAGCAGGAATAATAAAGCAGACAAGCATAAGGAAATAAAAGAACTGACAGTATAAAAAACCTGCTCTTCAACAGGATGTCTAAAATCTAAGGATGGAACAATGATTTTGGAGAAAAAGAAAATACTATAACGATGGGAAGCATATATAAAAGATCTTTTCCACGACAAGAGAAAGCAATTAATAATACGCAAAGATGAGGACGGACCGGAAATATTAAAATCTGAAGTGGAATCTTCAGTAGCCAAACTGCATAGAAACAAAGCAGCTGGACCAGACGGCATAATCATAGAGCTGCTGATAGCCTTGGAAGAATTTCGTATAGAAAAAATTACTGAAATTATAAATGAAATCTATAATAGTGGAGTAATACCAGATGACCTCAGCAAGTCTATCTTCATAGCACTAACTAAAAAACCAGGAGCAAACGAGTGCGAACTCTACAGAACCATCGGTTTAATGAGCCATATAACAAAACTGATCATCCAAATCCTGATGAATAGAGCGAGAAGCAGAATCAGGCCAGAGATAGGACAAGAACAGTGTGGTTTCGTTAAAGACACAGGAACAAGGAATGCCATATTTATGATTAGGATGCTCTTTGAAAGGGCAATACAAATGAAGAAGGACTTATACCTGTACTTTATTGGTTATGCGAAGGCGTTTGACAAAATACGCCACAAGGAATTGATGGAGATTCTCGGCAGCCTGGACATATTTGGGAAAGACTTAAGAGTAATCAAGAATCTTTACTGGCAGTAAATCGCTTGCATACGGACAAGTAATAAATTGAGTAGATATAAAACGTTAGAAAGGGGCGTAAGACAAAGATGTGCCTTTTCACCAGATCTGTTCATCTTGAACAGAGAGAATATTTTGAGGACCCTAGAATTTATGCCTGGATTCATAATCGGAGGCCACAATTGAAACAACCTAAGATACGCAGATGATACAGTGCTGATAGCAGACACAGAAAGGAAACTACAAGAGCACCTACAGAAGGTAGCTGAAGAAAGTAACAAGAAAGGACTAGAAATAAACTGAAAGAAAACCGAAGGCATGGTCATCTGTAAAAAGGGCAGCCCAAAATGCCAAACACAGGTCGGGGATACTAGAATCAAGCAGGTACAAAAATTTAAATACCTGGGAAGTGCGACACAGAGATCCGAAGGCGAATTGGCATGGCGAAGGAAGCATTCCAGAAGTTGAGTAAAGTATTAAGAAACAGGACAATTTTGCTAGAACAAAGAAGGGAGTACCGGATTGCTACGTGATGTCCGTCCTTCAATATGGCAGTGAATGCTGGACAATATCATCAAAGATGAAGAAAAAAACTTGAAGCAACTGAAATGTGGTTCTACAGAAGAATGCTGTGAGTATCATGGATCGAGCATTTGAGCAATGATGAGGTCTTGGAAATGATGGAAACAAAAGAAAAATTAATACTGAGCATCAGGAAGAGTCAGCTGAAGTTCCTGGGACAGGCAATGAGGAAAGAGGGCTTTAAGAACCTGATACTAACAGGCCAGATAGAGGGGAAAAAAGACAGGGTAAAGCAACGGATAACATATTTGAAGGACCTAATCAGGTGGATGACGGAACGAGGGTTGCATGGTGAACAGGAGTAGGCGTACTCAGAGCGATCAGGGATAGGGAAACGTGGAAAGCCATGATCGCCTACGTCCTGAATGGACAGAGCACATAGAAGAAGAAGTTCATTCTTCATGAGGTTTCACTTATTGAGTCTCGTTTTTCTCATTTTTGTTATCTTTTATTTAAGAATCGTTCATTGAGTAATGAATTTGAACACCCATGGCTACAGACGTGTGTCTACCTTGCTAAACACACATTAACACGCTAAAATCTACTTCCACTCTACGCCCTTAGATTAGAGGTACAATCGCCGAGTAATGTCAGTTCGGTCGGGTTTCAATGTCGAAGTAATCGCATATCTAACCGTATTGATACAGCGAAACAGGACTGTCTGCAGGTAACTATATATATGTATTTTTCTCTAAACACATACTGTTAATTATAAGAGACAATGAATGTATATTATGTTTAATCATGAGTCGTTCTAAACATCGCATTTTGGCTTTATTTAAGGTGAAAATAAAGACAAAATTTTCTCCAACATTTAGATAATTTTTTTATTAATGTGGTTCTAAGCTTTCGGTTCACATGAGCCATCTTCAGAGAGGTTACAAGGATGTTAACATAAAAACATCCACCATCAAAGATGCTTTTATCTTGTGTTGATATAAACCTTTGCTAAGCAACGTAAACAGTTACCAAATAGCAAACGCAGTTCGTAAAATTGTGATGCAACAGCGCCTGAAATCTCAGTATGTTAACAGAACCATATATATATATATACAACCTGGTTACAACACATTACATTGCATTTAGACATATCGTTCTCTGAAAGTAAAAGCAAAATACGATATTTAGAACGGCTCATGATTAAACATAAACATTCAATGAAAATATATGTTTATAATATATATATATATATATATATATATATATCCTTGTCTTTGCATGGAGAAACCTAAGTGCAGGTTCGAGCTATGTGTATCTACATGCGTTTGCAAGATTGCATTTTAGTCTTATTTTGGTTTCTCTTCTTCAATCTTCTTGTCTTACAAAGAAGCGAAGTAATATTGCAGGGCGCTCAAAGACAACCATATCGATTATCCAGAAGTTTACTCTTGAGTTCGCGTCAGCCAGTCAATAAAAAAAATGCATTTCACTATTATTTTGTTAATTGTTACTTGCTGCTTTATCTGTTTTATCTGTTCCGTGAAATTCCTCATTGAAATTTCTAACTTGATCTAGAAAAATAAAATGTTTTATATATCAAGGCGTGAAAATTATGGCTCTCCTTAATTTAACGTCTCTAGTTTCTCTAAGCAACTCTTTGATTCTTCGACATCTTCCTTTGTTCTCACTGTAATCCATTCGCAAAAAAAGTATCAGTAATGCTACTTCCGTTTCTTTCAAAATATCCTTCGAGCATTAAATTTTCTAAGTCATACTTTATCATAACATGTCCAGAAAATTAAATTATTTTTTCTGATTAAACTGGCCGTTACATAACTACAACTCTGATATTTCAAGTCTCTTATATTTACAAGGTGTCCCTAAACTCTAAACACATGCAAAAATGCGTATTGTTTTTAAAGAAAGTTAATTTTCAACATTTATTGAATTAAAATATTAACAAATAACCGCTTAAATATGATTTCCATCATTTGTGGTGCGAAGTCTGATGCACTTTGCAAGGTCCACGTGAACTTATAGTGGGGTAACTTATCTTGTTATTTGTTTGGGTTTGTGTGTTGGTAAAGAGAACGGTAGTAAGTGTCGCGAAAAGAAAAGCAAAAGGAAGAAAGAAAAGGAAAAAGAGGAAAGTGAAAAAGAAAGAGAAAAAAGAAAAATAGGAGGAAAATGAGGAAGAGGGAGGAAAAAGTGTGCCAAATTTGCAAACAGATAATTTGATAGATACATTAAAATAGAAATAAATATGTATAGAAAATAAAAGTTGTTGAGCTATAGTGGGTTGCTTATCTATTCTTTTTCTGGTTGTAGTGGGAGAGAAGGGTAGTTGTATATTGTTGCAGGTTAACGGAATTTGGCCTTGTTGTAGATAGCCCACTATAAGTCATAAAATGATTATAAAATAAAGAAAAGCAAATTGAGTTGAAAAATAATATTTTTATATATACACATATCAGTTATGTTTTTACAATTAAAGCAATACTTGAATATAGGTCCAACGGAGGTTAAAATGTTCATGGCAAATAATATGCTGTAAGAGAATCCAATGCTTAGGAATGTGGGGAGCGTGTAAATGAGGAATGTCTTTGATGTAGTCGTTCCTTAGGTCAGTAAGTAGTTTTGAGACAGGGGAGAAGGAAAGAGGCAAGCGTAGTAGTCACTTGACTAAGTTCAAGGGGATATTGATTACACTTTTCTCCTCAAGTTCTGCCTGCTGGGGTCTGTCTGTATCCTCTTTTTATATCTGCTTTTTGGATCACAGCAACTCCTTTGGGATTTCATGCTTGTATTTGATTCTAGACTTCCCATTGGCTGATAAATAAAATTCGCGTAGGCTCTACAAATGGAAATTTAATATTTGATTAATTTTTATTTTTCAACCGGAACATCTGCGCGAACCCGGATGCACAGCGACGACTTCGGTTCATCGCTTTTGCTCGGTATCACTACAAACTCTACAGAAAAAATCCGCATTGGGGTCAATTTTAGTACATTCGTTGTTTCTGCGTTCAGTCAAGTGTGGGTTGCATTTGTAATTCACATTGAGTACAGCTTTGCTATTAGCATACCCCAGAAAAAGAAGTCAGCTCAATAGCAAGAAACCCAGCCCCGATGCGTGAAGGCATCATACCAGTGTCCTCCAGAAACTTTAAAGTAGCATTAACCTGCTTAAAGTGACAAATCTTTTGCACTTAAAATATCAACACTTAATCTTCACCCCAATATCGAGCATTTTACGATAAAACAACTTACTTGCCAAAATAACCATATCAGTAAATCTACCAAAAACAAAACTACAATCTTGGCTCTAAACATTATCATAAATCAACAAATATCTAATTAATATAAAATATTAAATAGATGGATATTATGCAGCGCACTTTAATGGACAGAAAAGAAAACCCTACACATAATTAAAGCGATTATAACTCCTGAATAAATAAACATATTGTCATAGTGGCATTACCCATTACAACGGATTGAGCTCTTCCTTCAACTGCATATACTTCCCCTCACAATAGGTGGTAGAGTAAGAGATCCTCAGGAGATCAGCATAAGCAGATCAGCGGAGAGCGATAAGTAAAGATAGCCAAGACTGTTACCGTACGACTATTGCGAGTCCCAGTTCTAGTATTACTTCATAACCCTATTTATTCGTTTTACTAACAGAGTTCCACGTATTTGTATTTTGCTGTGTTAATATATATTCGTTATTTCCTATTTTGGTTGTTGTTGTATTATTTTCTTGCTGGACATCTTAACCGGGTCCACGACAAATATAAAGACAAAAAAAAAAAGTAAAGATATAAAATACAAACGTAGAATAAAACAAAAGATGATTATTTTAGGGTTTTTGTATATTGCGTGTAAATACGAGTTTCTTAGGTGCATGTTTGTGTGCATGTTTGTGTATGGTAATATTTCAGTCAGTTAAGTGCCATATGTGATACACGCTTTGAGCGATCATGTCTAGAAAGAGACACGACTGACTTGTCAGTAGATTATCCCGCAGTAGGTTGCCATTGCTTTCTGCAGTTGACTGGTTGCCAACCAAGGCTATAGAACCCAATCTGTCTTATTATTTAACCCATAACTGGTGTGAAGAGACTGATTAATACATTTCCCAAGGATATTTGTGTGTAAATGTCTATTTACTTATGCTGATTTTGTATATTGAATTGCTTTTTTATTTATGGTTTATTTATGTATATGTTTGTGTTGGTATAAGTGGATTTTTGATTTTTGGGACATTTCCAGTGGGATCTCTGCATTTTAATGCTAAGCTGTATATTTCTCAACCATTCATCCAACCTCAATCGTCGTAAATCTCTAATCCACGCTAACGGATTTTTTTGAATAGTCTGAATTAGATTAATCCATTTTATTCTTCGTAGCTCACGAGACGGGCGCTTATCTACCTGTCAAAATAAATAAGGATTTATAATCGCTTTAAATATATTTTGAGTTCTCTTTTCAACGCACACACACACACACACACACACACACACACACACACACACATATATATATATATATATATATATAATCATATAATTATGAATTAAAAGTACATTGCAATATCAAACATCCGACATTGCCTGATGACGAGATTCTATCTCAAAACATATACATTTCCATGTCGCAATGTACTTTTAATTCATATTTATATGATTATATTATGCTCTACAATACTTATTGTATTGAGCATTGTTTATAAAAAAATAAATGCCAGGGAACTCAAAATCGTAAAACCTTGAATCCTCTTCGCCTGGATTTGTATATATATATATATATATATATATAAAAGTTATTATTTAATATTTTATATTAAGTTAATCTTGTTTGATTATCCTCACCGTTTACGGACTGGACATCTATATATATATATATATATATATATATATATATATATATACGTGCAATTTAACTTACAAATGACATACATAATGTAGTTAAGTTTTTTTAATAGAATTTTTTGTGTTCTTTTAATATTTTTAGTATACAAATTATATTAAAATTGTCAATGTTTTATATATCCAAGCGTTTTCGGCTATTCTTTTAACCAGTATTTAATTTGTCTTTTAGCTGAATATATGGTTTGTTTTATCTATGTATATATTGTGCTAGGAATATTTTATTTTTCAAACACGTGTTCATAGCTGATATTGAGTACTGGCTCTTTCATTTTTTATTAATAATTCTTCCATTATTTTAGTCTTTTGTACACGTATATGAGACTATTTGTATTATCAGCGAGTACGTTAGGCATAGAGCTTGGCAGGTCCAAATGTGCATTTAAATGAGACCTTATTGAGACATGTTCAGAGATATATAAGGAGAATCTTTTTGTTAAACATGTTGCAATATATCCAATATACTTATTCACTAATTTGGTTTGGTCAAGAACTCAATTTGAATCGGTCTTTCTTTGTTCAGAATTAATCCACGAGGATTCGGAATGATTTTGTTCTCGTGAATTCTGTATAAATTTGTCAAGATGACTCAGTTTCAATTGGATCTGACTTTATCTATGCTTTACGTCTGTAAATTCGTTCTCGGCTCGGTGATTATCAAATTGATTCGGATTTAAGCACGGTGAATAGTTTCTCTGTAGAAGTTGGGTGCGGTTGTTGAATAGACAGCACGTTGCTAGTGTTAGGTCACTAGGAATGAACGCGAAAGGCGGGTAATGTATACGAAGAGTGAATAAGCATTCGTTCGCATTTACTGCGTCAGACAAGAACTAATATAAGATGTCAATTTTTGAAAATAGCGTGGAAGTGCACTTTTCAGTTGTACGCTTCAGGACTTTTTGGAGAAAAAAATTGTTCAGAGGATAAGCGTGTTTAGTGAGTGAGAAAGAGAGAAAAACGCAGGTAACCTCATCCTTTTCACCACCCGACAAAAAAAAAAAATAATAAAAAAATAAAAATAGAACAAAATAAAAATAAGCAGATTTATCTGGAATAAGAAAGGTGTGTTGCTGAAAGAAAAAAATTTGTAAAGAAATTTAACTAAGATAAATAAGTAAATTTTTTTAAAAAGAAATCTGAAAGAACAAAAGATAAACTGAAATAAAGAAATAGAAAATTATTTAGTGCCTGGTTTATGCATTGACCCTCCAGGTTTGGGGTTCGATGCAGGGCTAACAACCCTGCCCTATAAAAAAAACATTTTGTGTTTGCTGGATTGCTATGTGATATCAGTTCTTCAATACGGTAGTGAGTGCTTGACAATATCATCGAAAATGAGGACAAAACTAGAAGCAGCGGAAATGTGGTTCTACAGAAGGATGCTGCGGATATCGTAGACTGAACATGCAATCAACGATGAGTTGTTGGAAAGAATGGCAACCAAAAGGAAATTAATACCGAGCATCAGGAAGAGACAACTGAAGTTCCTGGGACACGCAATGAGGAAGGAGAGTTTGGAGAACCTGATACTGACTGGCCAGGTAGATGGGAAGAGAGACAGAGAAAGGCAGCGGATAACATATTTGCAGGCGGTGGATGACGGAACGGGGGTTACCAGGAGTAACGGGAACAAACATGCTGAGGGCCACAAGGGATAGGGAAACGTGGAGGGCCATGATCGCCTACGTCCTGAAGAGACAGGGCACATAGAAGAAGAAGAAGAAGAAGAAAGAAACAGCAACAAAACAAAAGTTGCTGCCCTGTACACCATTGGGTGTGATGGATAAATGATGATGATTATGCATTGCCATTACCTAAGATAACTAACTGACCATTCCTTTATGATTTTGAGGAAGATGTAAGAAAATGTATTCGTGACGCTTTTTTGGTTTTGTGAAAAACGAAAGTATACATGATAATAATAAGAAAGGAAGACAGAAAAGAAAGAAAGAAAAAAGAAAGAAAGAAAGAAAAAAAGGATGAACAGAAAATGCGTAATTTTCTCTATAAGAACTAAGAAAAATGTTTTCTTTTTGGCATGCATTTATGTAACATCAGTCTACCATGGTATCCTTCGATGGCATTCATTCCATCTAAAATTTTCTTAAAATACTGCTGGTTGATGCTCTTTCTTGCGTTTTAAAAATGTACAATTTTTTGTTTTGTTTAAAAAGGAAATGTTACCACCAGTAAAACATTTTACTTTTCTAAGGTTAGATAAAAAGAGACAGAGGAAAGCAATTGATAACATATTTGAAGGACCTTATCAGGTGGAGGACGGAACGAGGATTGCGAGATGTTACAGGAGAAAGCGTTGGAGAACCTGATACTAACAGGCCAGGTAGAGGGAAAAAGAGACAGAGGAAAGCAACGGATAACATATTTGAAGGACCTATTCAGGTGAATGACGGAACAGGGATTGCATGGTGTAACAGGAGAACACGTGCTCAGAACCAACAGGGATAGGGAAACGTGGAAGGCCATAATCGCTTACGTCCTGAAGGAACAAGGCACATAGATGAAGAAGAAGTCAGGGATGTGCATTGCGGTGCTATGGGTATCCGCTCGGAACGAAAAATTGACAGTGCCGAGTTCGAATTCATTGCATTTACTTACACAAAAATACCCTTTTGAAGGGCATTAATACATCTGATTTCCCCAATTATGGGTTAAATAATAAAACACATTAGTCTCTGTAGCATAGGTAGGCAACCGGCCTACCGGAGAAAGGAATGGCGAATTGCTGTGGGAAAATATTATATCTCACCAATCTTAAGAGGGTGGACCATAAATTTTCGACAGGATTGAAATCAAGTGAATTACCAGGCCGGTTTTGAAGAACTCTGAATTTATTTTCATCGAACCACTTCATCACAGCTTTTGCTTTATGGCAAAGTGCACCTTCATGTTGAAACACCGCATCTCGATCAGGGTAGAGTTCTATCAAAAGTTGTGGTAGTCTATTTTTGATACTGTCCATGTACCATTCCTTGTTCATTGACGTACCTTTGGGTACAATCACTAATTCTCCGACGCCATGAAAGGAGAAGCACCCCCAGATATGAACGAGGTCCGGATGTTTGACTGTGGATACCACACAGTTATGGTGGAATCTTTCACTGACTCATCTTTTGACACGAATTGAACCATTGTTATCGAAGCAGCTAAAAGGTGATTCATCAGAGAAAATCACCTTTTTCCAGTCTTCTACAGTCCAACTTTTATGAATTCAACAGAAATGTAGTCGATCTTTTATTTTTTCATGTCAAAAGTAACTTTCTTGAAGGCCTTTTTGACATCAATCCTTTCGTCAAAAAACGCCGCCGTACTGTGCGATCTGAAGCTTCCACACTACTGCTGGACCATTCCTTCAGTAACTGCTGACTACTGGCCTGTCGATCAGACAAACTAAGTCACACAAGTCGTCGTTCATCATCGTTCATCATCGTTCTCTGTAGACATTTTTGGACGACCACTTCGAACCCCAACTTCGATTTTACCAGTTTTCTTCCCCTTCTGAACCATTCTTGTGACCGTTGATGCATGAACCAGCTCCTGTTTGACAATCTGACGACAGCTAAGACCGGCTGTGTGTAAAGCAACGATTGCAAATCGTTTGGATTCGGAGTAATGACCTTTTCCAATTTGGATCACAATTAGATGTGCAGAATGAATAATGTGGTTTTAAAAAAAGAATTACTGTCCAATCTCTTCTCACTGCTTTGGTTTTCACTTCACTCTGTCTGCCGAATATGCAGTTTAAAAAGAAAATAGGGTCCAACCTCTACGCTCTTCTTTTTACTTCTCATCAGAAAAAATATTCCTTCTCATTTCATAGAGTATAGAACTCACCCATGCAAATCACTTAAAATTTGCATAAGCAAATTAAATACATCCTATTTATTGATTATTCATAGTTCCACTCACTTTAGGTATTCAAAAATATCTGAAACTATACTTTTACATAGAATTGCCAAACTTTTGGCCAGTGCTGTACAAGATTTGTAAAAAATCAACAACAAACACAATTTCGGGTGCTCTTTTGCACACTCTTATGCATTTCTCAAACGCTTCACTCAAACTCAACCAAAATCGAGTCACTTGTAGATAAAGGTCTGATGCTTAATATGCAACCAAAACTTTCAATTTACACACAGGGTACGGCAAAAATTAATGGCAAATTCTTGCTTTTAGCGAAATGCTTAGTTGTATTCCAACAAAAATCGGGTCTTTTTTGTAACTTCTACCTTATCATATGCCATAATAATTTTACGTTTTCTACAAGGTGCCAACCGCTAAGACGTTTCAGGAAGATGGCATCCACTTCTGCTTCACAACGTCATCGCATCACATTACAGATTCCCATAAAACCCGCCTCCTTTTTCTAATTGTACATACATCATTTCCCTTGATGGGCAAAATTGAACAATCAGAAATCCCGTTTTACAAATACAACAAAAGCAATACTTATTCCGCATTTTTTTTTAAACTTACGCGTCATGGCAACATCATGTTGGAACTTTTTGAATAAGCACTTGACTTTACCATTTCAACATAACCACTAAAATATCCCGAGAAGCTAGCCATACAAAACATAATAATAATAATGATAATAAAGGGGACAACAACGACGAAGAAGAAGGAGAAGAAGGTTTTTAGGTGTGTACTCGAAATAATGTGCGTTGTGGTGCAGTGGATACCGGCTCGAAACGAGAAATCGGGGAGCAGAGTTCGAATTCCAGTTGAATTCATTACATTCACTTGGGAAAGGTATTAATCCGTCTATTCCTTCCAGTTATGGGTTAAATAACAGGACAGATTGGGTTTTATAGCCTTGGTCGGCAACCAGTCTACCGCAGAAAGCAATGGCAACCTACTGCGGGATAATCTTCTGCCCAATCAGTCATGTCTCTTTCGAGACATGATCGCCCAAGCGTGTATCACGTATGGCACTTAACTGACTGACTGAATATAATAGTTGGAATAATGATTAAGGCTTCTACTGGTCATAAAGTGGGGGATCAGTTTATTACTTCATAACAATAGGAAACCGATCCCCCATTTATTAACTACTTAATAATATAACACATCTTTTCCGCCTCTAGCTATGAGTCAAATAGCAGGACAGATTGGGTTCTATAGCCTTGGTCGGCAACCAGTCTACCGCAGAAAGCAATGGCAACCTACTGCGGGATAATCTTCTGCCCAGTCAGTCATGTCTCTTTCGAGACATGATCGCCCAAGCGTGTATCACGTATGGCACTTAACTGACTGACTGACTCGAAATAATCTTTGAAAGAAAGATAATGAAGTATTTGGATAAACCCGAATATATAATTGAAGTCATCGTTAGCAGAGATTGTTGCCGAGGATCGTGTCGGTTCAATGGATGAAGCGTTCTGGCTTTTCTTCCGATTTTCTTCGTCTCTTCGATTTGTCTCTTAGTGTGTTCGAAATGGAGTCCCAGAAGGTTTTTAGATGTGTACTCGAAATAAACATTAGAACAAAAATCTATAAAATGGTATCATTTTGATACAGCTGATTATATTAAATTACTATTAATATTAATAATGTAGTCGAACGATACACAGTCCTGATATGTGTACTTGAAATATGTTTTTGACTGAAGGTTTGTAAAAAACCCAAAAAAGAAGAAACGATTGAAACACCTCGACAACAGTATATATATATATATATATATATATATATATATAGGAACATTCTCAGCTACACGCGTATGTTATACATTGTATATAACATACAAAAAGTCTGTCTCTATCTACTGAGCGCCCATATCTCAGTGGTAGAATCACCGACTTATGTCAGTTCAGTTGGGTTTCAATTCTGAAAGAAATCAAGTGGCTAAACGTACTGATGACCTGTGATACAGCGAAACAGATCTGTCTGCAGAAGACTCTATGTATATATATATATATATATATATATATTAAAACTTTTTATCTTTAAGACAAAAGGAAAAGCAGGAAGGGAAATCCCAATGACCCGATCTTAATTAATATTAATATTTTAATATTAAAAGATGATACAGGTGGAGAGCTCAATGGAATTAAAATTACAGAGCTAATTATAAAATAAAATAAATTTCGATGTTCAAAACTGTTGAATGATCATTTCAACTTGAAATCCCTAAAAGAGATTTCACATCTCATCGGCAACTACCACATTTCAAAATTAAATAAAAAAAGAAATTTCTTTTTTATTTCATGTCCGTTTAATACCACCTTCAAAGTACGGTTAGAGAGGAATAACTGGATTAGGCCCCAAAAAAGTCCAGTTATGCCGTAGCTTCGCAGTTTCCGTACAAGGCCGGCATGCCATACTATGTCAAACGCTTTAGATATGTCCAAGGCGACAGTTCACGCTTCACCATTCTTGTCGAGAGCTCGGTATATATGCTCGGTCATGGTCGTTAGCATATCAGCAGTGTGAAGTGGAAGCCATATTGCTTGTCCGAGAGTAGCCTGTGGGCTGTGAGATGTTGAACGACCTCGGCGTTGATAATGGCTTCTAACACTTTGCCTAAGATTGGAAGAAGGCTGATAGGGCGGTAATTTGCGGGGTCCGAGGTTTCACCAGTGTTCTTAAATATTGGAACTACAGAAGAAGACTTCCAACAGGCAGGAAAGCAGGAGGAAGATAGGCAGAGGTTGTAGAGTTTAGAAAGGACAGAGGAGAGTTCAGGGGCACATTTCTTCAAGACTATGATAGGGATTCCATCCCCGCCGCACGCTTTGTGATGGTCAAGTTTTGAGATTATGTTAGAAATCAGCGAGGGCGTGATGTGGATGTCATTCAATTGGGCCTCTGTTCTAGGTGGGAAGTCGGGTGTATAGACTCCAAACGAATCCAGGTCGAGAATCTACGGGCAAAGCATTCAGTCTTGTCCGCTGGGGAGATGCGGACCTCAAACTCGTTGATTAGTGGGGGTATTGAGGACTTACACATACTCCATTTTAGAACCAGAATGCTAACATCTACATACAAACTAACGGTGTCAGTATAGGAAACCCATTACGTCTTTTTCTTTTGTTATATGCCATGTCTTTTCAGAACGTAGGCGATCATGGCCTTCCACTTCTCCCTGTCCCTGGTGGCTATTAGCACGCTTTCTCCTATTGCACCATGCAACCCTCGTTCCGTCATCCTCCTGATCAAGTCCTTCAAATATGTCATCCGCTGCTTTCATCTGTCACTTTTTAGATCTATCTGGCCTGTTAGTAACAGGGTCCCCAAGCCCTTCTTCCTCATCGCATATCCCAGGAACTTTAGTTGTCTCTTGCTGATGCTCAATATTAATTTTCTTTTCGTCTCCATCATTTCCAAAACGTCGTCATTGCTCACATGCTCAGTCCATGATACCATCAGCATCCTTCAGTAGAACCACATGTCAGGTGCTTCAATTTTTCTGTGATCTTCGAAGATATTGTCCAACATTCACTGCCATATTGAAGAACCGACATCACATAGCAATACACTACTTTCCTCTTTGTTTCTAGTGAAATTGTCCTGTTTCTTAATACATTACTCAACTTCTGGAATGCTTCTTTCGCTATCACAATTCGCCGTGAAATCTCAGTGTCTCACTTTCTGTGTTCTTTTAGAACACTTCCTAGGTATTTAAATTTCTGAACCAGCTTGATTTTAGAGTCTCTCACCTGTAATTGGCATTTTGGGCTGCCCTTTTTGCTGATGACCATGCATTCGGTTTTCTTGTAGTTTATTTGTAGTCGTTTTTGTCACTCTCACAGCTACATTCTGTAGGAGGTCTTGTAGTTTTTGTTTCTGTGTCTGCTATCAGCACTGTATCATCTGCGTATCTTATATTGTTTACATTGTTGCCTCCGATGATGGATTGTGGCATAAACTCTAGTGTTGTCAGAATAGTCTTGCTGTATAAGTTGAATAGATTCGGTAAGAAGAGGCATCCTTGTCTTACGCCCCTTTTAATCTTAGTATAATTGCTGAATTCGTTACATGTCTGTATGCAGTCAGTTTGCTGCCAGTAGAGATTCTTGATTACTCTTAGGTCTTTCCCAAATATGTCGAGGCTGCCAAGCTTTGCCATCAATGTTTCATGTCGTATTTTGTCAAACGCCTTTCCATAATCAATAAAACATAGGTGCAAGTACTTCTTCATTTGTATTGCCCAGTTAGAGAGCATCGTAATCATAAATATGGCGTTCTTTGTTCCAGACGTGTCCCAAATTGTTTAAAACATATGACAAACAGGAGGTTTTGTTTTGATAAAAAATATGGACGAAATTGTAAATCCAAATTAAATTTGAAAATAACTCTTTGCTGAAATTTACTTACAAGACCTTCTACAGGTAGCTGTGATAGTGACAAAAACGACTACAAATAAACTACAAAAAAAAAAAAACCAAATGCATAGTCATCAGCAAAAAGGGCATCCCAAAATGCAAATTACAGTTGAGGGACTCTAAAATCAAGCTGGTTCAGAAATTTAAATACCTAGGAAGTGTGCTAACAGAAGACGGAAAGTGAGACACTGAGATCTGACGGCGAATTGGCATGGCGAAAAAAGGATTCCAGAAGTTGAGTAATGTTTTAAGAAACAGGATAACTTCACTAGAAACAAAGAGGAAAGTACTGGATTGCTATGTGATGTCGCTTCTTCAATATGGCAGTGAATGTTGGACAATATCTTTGAAGATCACGGAAAAACTTGAAGCAGCTGAAACTTACTAACTCATGGACAATAACAAAATCCCGTTTCTTGATGCCAACAAAGCTAAAAACGAACGAATTTGTCATTTATCTGTATAATAAAAGACTCATTAGTAAGGACGCATGTCTTCGTTAATAGCCAATGCCCAGAAAAGTATAAAATAGTATTAATAACGATCTTCTTATATAGAACACATCAAAATTCCACCTCCCAGAGAATATGTTTGAGCAAACAAAACAAACATAAAGTCAACAACAGTCAAAAATAAATTTCTCAACTACATTATTGATAAAGAAATAAAAAAATAAACTATGACACTAGCATTAAAATTAACACACAAGAAAATGTCAACATATTTTACTGCAGCCAAATGAACATAAACAAGATGAATTTTTAACACATATTTCTGCTGTAATTCATCAAAAACATGTACATTTTATAAGACAGCAAACCTTGTTTCATATAATAATAATCCCATCAAATCTAAAATAGCGATGACTAATATGGTGTATGAATTTCAATGTCCCGTACAAGATTGTGTTTCTTGACATAAATCAATTACCTATATTGGCCTCATAACCACTTCTCTGGGTAAAAGCCTTATATGCCACCTATCAAGTAATAATAGTACATTAAAAAAGACATTTATTAACCCATAACATACAAGAACCTTTAAGAAAAACTGTGGTTGAAAATACAAAAACACTGTTTAAATCACAATGTCAAAGACAACTCGCTATAAGAGAGGCACTATATATCAACAATTTTTTCCACTTCCATCAACCTTACATTATTTAACAGTCGAAACCGATTTTTGAAAGTTTAAAAAAATAAAAATAAAAATGAAAAATAGATGCTCATGCCATCACTTGCGAGTAAATACCGTTGGAAAATGATTGAATCAAAATCCTTCTCTTCCCAGCTTGTCTTTAAATAGTAAGATTAAGATCAAGGGGTCATTATTTTCTCCAAATAACACTTAAAACCCAAAATCTCTTTCGGCTTCAAATAACCCTGAAGAGAAATACCAATAATGGACAAATCAACAAAATCTTCACGTGAAATTCTAGAATGTTATGAGGACGTTTTACAATTTTTCACGCGGTTATAGCGAGAAGATAGCTAGTTCTCTATTTCCCACTATAGGATTAAATTTCTTGTTCTTATGATATAAATTCTTTTCTAATATATATATATATATATATATATATATATATATATATATATATATATATATATATATATAATTCATTTGTAGACGAGTTATTACGTGACCTAGGTTTCTAGGTTTCTACCATGTGATGTTTTCAGGCGATTTGCAATAACTGATTTTACCGTTTACCGTTTTTACGTAAAGGTGGATGTTTTTTTTACGATCACGTGACGGGGATTTTTGAACGCTCAATTTTAAAAATTCCAACAAATTATAACGTTTTCATCCATGGTTGTATGAACCTAATAAGCATTTTTAGTATGGTTCCACTTAGTCACAATTTCCGTTCTTTTATTCAATATTTCATGTTTGTTTGGTAATAGCATAATTGCTAACTTTTCTTCCTGGTACAATCTACATATTTTGCCACCGTTGTAAGGCTTGGCTGTCTTCCTTATACTCTATTTTATGTCTGGGTTTTTTCCATATTTTGATTTCAATTTCCACACGTCCCTAGCCAGTTTTGAACAGTTTTTTAAGTTTTCTATTTTGAAGGTAGACTTGTGATTGAACCACTTTGTCATAAAGGTGTCTTTGTTTGTTTCTAAATATATTTTGTTTTGAGTCATGTTTCAAAAGTTCTACAATATAATTGTATTGGACACTTTTTAATACAAATAAGCACTGGTTTAATTTTATTATGTCCAAAAACTAAGTAATTAAACTATATATATATATATATATATATATATATATATATATATATATATATATATATACTAGGGTCATTCAATAAATAAGGTGAACTTTTCGGTATAAGGACTTCTAATACAGATAGTAGCTTACTTTTTTTTCAACGTAGTCTCCTAGCAGTGCCACACACCTTTCCCATCTGTGCACAAGCTTCCGTATTCCCTCAGCGTAATAATCTTTGAACTGATGTCTCAGCCAATCGCTCACAGCACTTTTGACTTCATCGTCACTTTCAAACTTCGTGCCTCTCATGAACGCTTTCAAGGGACCAATCAGGTGAAAGTCTGAAGAGGCAAGCTCTGGGCTGTAAGGGGGATGAGAGAACGGTTCCCAGCCTAGCTCGTTGATGACCATATCTTTGCTCTGCAGTAATCAACTTTGGCATCCACCAGCAGCTGACCTTCGAGTTGGCAAGTTCATCATGGGCAATTTTCTGTGCTGTCCCAACAGACAGGCTCAAAGTCCTTGCAATGTCATCCAAAGTCACCCTTCTGTTAGACTAAATGATGTCATTGACTGATTCGATCACCTCAGGAGACCTCACTTCTGTAGGCCTCTCAGGCCTGTTTTTATCCTCAACACTGCTCCGTCTTTCTTTAAACAATTTAGCCCACTTGTAGACATTTTGTGACTGAGACATGTGGCACCATACAGAGTTGAAATTCTTTTATGAATTTCAACTGGTTTGACCCTTCAGTACCCAAAACTTGATAATTGACCTCTGTTTAATTCTGAAACATCTTTGTTAATCTCCAAAACTCTCAAAGTTTTCTTCAATCTGCCAAAAATTCACCTTATTTATAGAATGACCCTAATATATATATATATAACCCTAATATATATATGTATATATAACTATCACATATAAGTATATATATAAAAAACTCAGTCACGACAAAAAATAACAAAAAAACATATGATAATATAACAGCGACCAAACGGAAAAAAATGACACAAGAAGCCCGCAAACATAAATGCACACAAGAACACAAAGACTTAAATATGACCTAATTTTTTCTAAGCGATCTTATATAATACTACAGTGAGAAAATGGTTAACTCAATAGAGTAAAAAGAGGTCAACCTAAAATTTTAAGAAGTGGTTATTAACTCAATATAAAGCAATTAAGCAGATATTCTCTGAAGCCCGCTAAAAGGAAGTTAAGACAATAAAAAGCAATTAAACCCCTGCAAACTATACAATACATTGAAAAAAAAGCTATTAAATTACCAAGTTCCATGTAAACACGACAACACCAGGAAGCCACAGTAGAGGAGGAAAACATCTATGAAGAGTGAATACATAACAATGTTGCCTACACACAACTTCGAAGTCGTGATGACTCAGCTCAGTTAAGTGACAAAATTTTCCACATTAATCCTATTAACGCTCCAACTCTAGATATCTAACATTTTATGATAATAAAAAAACCTGCTTGCCTATCTCGGACACTTTACTAGAAAAAAAACCTGCTTGCCTATCTCGGACACTTTACTAGAAAAAAAATACTGCTTGCCTCTCTCGAACACTTAACGGCAAAAAAACCTGCTTGCCTATCTCGAAAACTTTACGACAAAAAAACCTGCTTGCTTATCTCGAACACTTTACCAGAAAAAAACTGCTTACCTATCTCGAACACTTTACCAGAAAAAAAACTGCTTGCCTATCACGAACACTTTACGTCAAAAAACCTGCTTGCCTATCTCGAACACTTTACAACAAAAAAACCTTCCTACCTATCTCGAACACATTACGTCAAAAAAACCTGCTTGCCTATCTCGAACACTTTACGACAAAAAAACCTGCTTGCCTATCTCGAACACTTTACGTCAAAAAACCTGCTTGCCTATTTCGAACACATTACTAGAAAAAAAAACTGCTTGCCTATCTCGAACACTTAACGACAAAAAAACCTGCTTGCCTATCTCGAACACTTAACGACAAAAAAACCTGCTTGCCTATCTCGAACACTTTACCAGAAAAAAACTGCTTATCTATCTCGAACACTTTACCAGAAAAAAAACTGCTTGCCTATCTCGAACACTTTACGACAAAAAAACTTGCTTGCCTATAAATATCTTTTTATCGTTAGACTATAGAAAATTTTTGTTCCTTAAGGACATGTGGCCCAGTGGATATAGACGTTGCATTAGTTCCTATGATTGACCCAAGGAGTTGTGAGTTCAATATCAGCTACAGCAGTGGTGAACAGTTAGAGTGAGATAATAGATGACTACCAGAAGAAGTGTATGCTCGATGTTGATAAAGTATGTGCGTTGTGGTGCAAAGGATATCGACTCGGAACGACAAATCGGAGAGCCGAGTTCGAATTTCAGTTGAATTCGTTGCATTCACTTACGCACAAATACTCTTGGGAAAGGAATTAATCTGTCTCTTCTATCCGGCTATAGGTTAAATAACAGGACAGATTAGATCCTATAGTTTTGGCTGGCAAACAGTCTACCTCAGAAAGGAATGGCAACCTACTGCGGTATAATTTATATATATATATATATATATATATATATATATATATATATATAATCAGTTATGATCTGAGATTAAAAACAGAATGGTTAAATAAAAACGAGATAAGAGGAAAATGTATTTAACTTGCCTACGCGTTCCATCCTGTGATGGACTTTATCAAGGCAAAAAGACGAAATGAGTTTTATTACAAATTACATATCTATAAAAAAAACTGTGTTGGCAATGATAAAAAAGACGCTCGCAAATCACTCAAACAATTAACAGAAGATTTTAGTTTTAGAATTCCTTCATGTGTAATGCAATGTCAGGAGATGTTAAAATGAAGGGAATTCAAATGTTTTCTTTGGACTTTTTATTATGTATGTAAGTTTGTTTGACTATCGTTTTCAATAAGAAAAGTTGAGATTGGGAAATATATATATATATATATATATATAGTCATCCGCAGACAGATCTGTTTCATTATACTCGCCCAATAGCTAGAGCGCACTAATTCATTTCACTGAATGAGCGATGCGTAGCTACTGTTTATCAAATTGTACTATTTTTCCTGAGTGCTCATTCAGGATGTGAGAGCGTAAATATTGTCCTCCGCAGACAGATCTGTTTCGCCGTATCACAGCTCATCTGTACGGCTAGACTCCGATTACGTTTTTACCCAGGATTGAAACCCGACCGAAATGGCGTCCGTCGGCGACTCTACCCCTGGGCTATGGGCGTTCGGTGGAAGTCGGCAGACTTTTTAGCGCATATCATTATACGCGCTCAATAGCTAGAGCGCTCTAATTCATTTCACTGAATGAGCGATGCGTACATGCCAGAGTAGCTACTGTTTATCAAAGCCTACTATTTTTCAGGGTGTGAGAGCGTAAATATATATATATATATATATATATATATATATATATATATATAAGTAAATTATGTTAGGGAATGTGTGTGTGTGTGTATGTGTGTACTTGTACTAATGGATTTTTTTTAGATCTACACTTGAAGTAAAGATTTTGAATTTTAAATTTAAAACTTAAGATTTATATTTTTTTGTATGTCCAAATTTCTTTCTATAAAATTTGCCTCAGTCATTATTTATTTAAACTAAAATCTCTTTGGTTAATTTTTCAATGTTTTTTATCCATTGATGGTAGCAGTTTTCTTTTGTTTTTATGGGAACAAATTCTTTCTTAGCTTACTTCTCAGTCAACAATCCTCTCTCCTTTTTCCCTTTTTTACTTTTCTGCTGTTTTCTTTACATTCCCCCTACCACTTCTACCCCACTGACATGGATAAATTTTAAGTTTCAAATTCTTACCTCAGGAATGGGGGAAGGGATATGACTTCTAATATGGGACATATTGCTTTCTCTTTTTTACTTCCTTATATTCAAAAATTGTTAATCCCACCCCATTTTATTTTTCTGTAGATAGATGATTTATTTTAGACTTCTACCGGTAAAAAATCTTTTAATACATTTGTATTTGAGTAAATAAAATTTTCGTTTCGCCGTTGATGAAGAAGCGAGGATTTCCTCGTAGAAATGGCTATTCAACGGATTTAAATATCGAAATATTTGATATATTTTTTTATTTGGCGCTGTAAATAAAATATATATTTTATACTCTCTTTCTCTTTACTTATCATTAGAAATGCGGTGAGCCTGCTCAAAATAAATAGTAAACAGACGGGAAACGGTTATATATTTTTCACTATATATATATATATATATATATATACATTGTTCATTCAGCAATGAATTAGAACACTCTCAGCTATTGGGCGTGTATAATGATAATATACACGCTAAATGTATACCTCCTTTTACCGAGCACCCATAGCTCAGAGGTAGAATGGCCGATTGACGCCAATTCGGTTGGGTTTTAATCCTGGGTTAAAAATCAATCGGAATCTAACCGTATTGATTAGCTGTGATACAGAGAAAAAGATTTGTTTGCGGATGACTATATATATATATATATATATATATATATATATATAAGGGAAAAGTATATATAGCGTTTTATATACTGAGATTAAAGCTTTTGAAGAAAAATTTCAATGTAATTTACTCTGATTACATCGTAAAAGACAAAACGCTTCACCTAAAATGTTTTAGACTCTTATATATTCTTAGGGCCAATATATATATATATATATATATATATATATTCTTATTGATTTATCTTATATGTTATATTTACTCACTGTTTTCTCTCTGTCCTCATCATTAGGAATATGTTGCAAAAAATACCAGTAAACGCTACTAGGTCCATACCAGTTCATATAGTGAGGTTAATGCTCAGTGTCGAATTAATAAATAAAAGCCCACCCCTTATTTAGAAATTGCTATGTTTACGTTAGGGGACGCACCTGGATAGATATGGTTGTTTTGAGAGTCTGAGAAGGATTTTCAATTTTAAGGTATTATTCAACTTTCTTTGATTGACGACTCATTCTGTGACCGTGACGTTGAGAGTAAATGTTTTGTAATTACGAACAATAATGGTTGGAGACTTGGCGAATGAAGACATTAAGTTTGGAAGAAATTCTTTCATTAACGCTGTAACAGTGACGTCATCTCTTTTCATCGAAGTTGGAATCATTTTGTAGATTATAATAACAAGCTAACAATAATAGCAAGTTGTTAGACTACAGGATATTTTAAAGCAGCAAATTAATTTTTAATCTGTCAGACAGGGATAGGTTTGTCGAAGAAAATTTACGCATATTAGAAAATATTTTATTCAATAAATGAGAAATACATTGGTGAATTGCTAGGGGTGCTTTTTTTTCTTGTATTAAATAATTATTACATACAAAACTTCCCAGGGATGGTCGATTTCAAATGAACAAATTTAAAACATCATTTTTCATCATTAAGCAACTGAAATGTGGTTCTAACATCATTATTATTATTATTACGAATATATATGTTTGTAACTTTCAGTGTCTTACTGAAAATCAGCGTCGATACTGATCGCCAGTTTCTTTCTCGTTTGCTTCTTCTCCATTCATTCCACTAAACATAGTTTGATTTTTGAGTTTGCAAGCATGGGCAAGTGTCACAAACGTTTTAATTCAAGAGTTGCTGTTTTAAATTGATAATTCAAAACAATGTTTGTGCGACACAGAGATCCGAAGGCGAATTGGCATGGCACAAAGCATGTTTCAGAAGCTGAGTAAAGTATTAAGAGACAGGAAACTTTTGCTACGAAGAAAGTAGTACTGGATTGCTATGTGATGTCAGATCATAAAAATGGCAGTTAATGTTGGACTATATTATCAAATATTAAGGAAAAACTTGAAGCAACTGAAATGTGGTTCTACAGAAGGATGCCGCGGATATCATGGCTCTAGCATGTGAACAATGATGAAGTTTTAGAAAGGATGGAAACAAAATGGAAATTAATACTGAGTGTTAGGAAGAGATAGCTAAAGTTCCTGGGACATGTAATGAGGAAGGAGGGCTTGGAGAACCTGATACTAACAGGCCAGATAGAGGGGAAAAGAGGCAGTGAAAAGCAGCGGATAACATATTTGAAGGGCCTGAGCAGATTGAAGACAGAACAGGGGTTCTTAGTCATAATTTCTAAGGGCCACCATGAAAAGCCATGATTGCCTACGTCCTGAAAGAACAAAGCACATAGAATATGAAGAAGAATATAAGCGTGAATTTACAGAACTGAAGTGAAAGATGAAAAACTGGGTTAAAGTTGTTTTCCTTACATCACTTCACTCGAAGTGCGGATCACTTCACTCGAAGTGGATATAAATAAATCTGGAAAAGTTCATGTGATATTCTGCACTTCGGAACAGTCTGGTCCATGCAGATCAGTTTTGGAACTCAGTTTAATAATTTGGGGTTGGCATAATAAATGATGACACAATAATTTTTTTTAATTACTCACCAGATTTTGAAATATAAGTTTAGATTCAAAATCACAGCGTTGCAATTACATTTCGGTATCGGGCATGTGATGAGTTTTTAGAAAGGATGGAAACAAAAACGGAATTAGTGCTGTGCATCAGGAAAAGACAGCTAAAGTTCCTGGGACACGCAATGAGGAAGGAAGGCTTGGAGAACCTGATACTAACATGCCAGATAGGGGGAAATAGAAACATGGGAAATTGGCGCGGATAACATATTTGAAGGGCCTGAACTGGTGGATGGCAGAACGGAGTTTGGGTGGGGTAACAAGTGAGAAAGTCACATGAGATAGGAAAACGTGGAAGGCCATGATCATCTACGTCCTGAATGAACATTCCGTATAAAAGAAGAAAAATCGTGAAAGCCTTATAGCAAAACTTTATAAAATTTATATTTTTCTAAACTTTAAAATTTCATATGGACAAGAAGAGTGGCACCAATGCATCATTACTAAATAATTATATCATCAACTAAGGACTACATTTGCTTCAGAGGGAAATTGGATATTGTAGTTATGATGTTTTAGTGCCATTTACAATAAGCACTGCAAATTTAAAACTTCTTTCTTTCACAATTTGTACCCATCAGTATTATGGTCTTGCATACACTTTTCTTATTTTTTAAATTAATTACCATCTAAAAGGATGTGCGTTATGGTGCATTGGATATCGGCTTGGAACGAGAAGTCGGGGAGCCGAGTTCGAATTCCAGCCGAATTCATTGCGTTCACTTGTGCGCAAATACCCTTGGGAAAGGTATTAATCCGTCTAATCCTTCCAGTTATGGGTTAAATAACAGGATAGACTGGGTTCGATAGCGTTGGTCGGCAACCAGTCTACCCCAGAAAGCAATAGCAACCTACTGCGGGATAATCTTCTGCCCAGTCAGTCATGTCTCTTTCGAGACATGATCGCCCAAGCATGTATCACGTATGGTACTTAACTGACTTACTGACCATCTAAAAATTGATCAAACAAATCTTATTCATTAAGTAGCCGTTTTGCAGTCTTTTACATTTTTACAGTTTTTACTGATCGAATACAGGAAAGAAAAATGATTATTTGGCCTTAGGTGTTTCATAATTAGAATCCTGGTTTGAATATATATATATATTCCATTAAATATATTTAATGGAAGTTAAATTTAGGCCCACGTCTATTGAACAGGTGTAGAAGCTCATCTCTTGTTCCCTGTTTAGGATGTGGTTTCCGGTTTTCTCTTTTCCAATCTTTTCACTTTTCTTCTCTTTTTTTCAATTGGAGTAGATTGACTAAACTATCGCCCGGTTCACACTCCACCCTCGTCTATTGAACAGGTGTAGAGGCTCATCCCTTGTTCCCTGTTTAGGATGTGGTTTCTGGCTTTCTCTCTTCTAATCTTTACACTCTTACGTAGTCCCCTGCACATCAGTGGCGTTACCTCGTTGCTCGGGGTGATATGATTAAAAAAGGATTTATCAACTTTGTTTTGATATATTTTTGAAATAGTAACATTTTAAACTCTGTTCGTAAGCAAAAAAACATACGGAAATTAGGTATTTTGTATATTTTTTAGATAATATTTAAAATTAAATGCTCAAAAATCAATAAAAGTTGTAAATAGAGTTTTTAGGATTCTATCTTGATACTTTAAACCGCAACCTTCAGGGCTGAGTGCAATATTGATTTCAAAAAGAAATAAAGAAGCAATTACGCTACCTCTGCTGTACTCTACGGGATCTCGTCTTACATGATACTGAGAATAAAGGAAGCACTTAGACAACTTTGTAATTGGCAAACCGTTTGTTTTAAAAAATTATCAGCCAAACTAACTGATTTTCAGATTCCTAATGAATAGAGCGAGAAGAAGAATCAGGCCAGAGATAGGACAGGCTCAGTGCGGGTTCATGAAAGACACGCCATATTTATGATTAGGATGCTCTCTGAAAGAGCAATACAAATGAAGAAGGAATTTTACTTATGTTTTATTGAAGGTATTAGACAAAATACGACACAAAGAATTGGTAGAGATAATCGGCATCCTCGACATATTTGGGAAAGACATCAGAGTAATCAAGAATCTCTACTGGCAGCAACGATTTCAGCAGATTTACAAAAATAGAAAGAGGCGTAAGACAAGGATGTGTCTTTTCACTGGATCTGTTCAACTTGTACAGTGAGAATATTTTGGGACTCTAAATGGTAAGCCAGAATTCGTTATTGGAGGCCACAAATTTAACAATATAAGGTATGCAGATGACACGGTGCTGATTGTAGACACTGAAAGAAAAATACAAAACCTCCTACAGAAGGTAGCTGTGGAGAATGACAAAAAGGACTACAAATAAACTGAAAGAAAACTGAATGCATGGTCATCAGCAAAAAGAGCAACCCAAAATGCCAAATACAGGTGGGGGATACTAGAATCAAACAAGTGCAAAAATTTAAATACCTAGGAAGTGTTATAACAGGAGATTGAAAGTGCGACACAGAGATCCGAAGGAGAATTGGCATGGCGAAGGACGCATTCCAAAAGCTGAGTAAAGTACTAAGACACAAGAAAATTTCACTAGAAACAAAGAAGAGAGTACTGGATTGCTATATGATGTCAGTTCTTCAATACAGCAGTGAATGCTGGACAAAATCATCGACGATGAGAAAAAAACTTGAAGCAGCGGAAATGTGGTTCTACAGAAGGATGTTGCGGATATCATGGACCGAGCATGCGAGCAATGATGAGGTGTTCGAAAGAATAGCACCCAAAAGAAAATTAATATATATATATTTTTTTTTTTTAATCATCTCACCCCAAGCAAGGCATTCCACTGCCACTATTGCGCATGGGGCTACATAGGGGAAGGTAAAGAGAAGGAGTGGATAGACATAGGGAATGTCAGGAGAAAGGTGACAGATGAGTAAGGATAGCGAGGATGAGGGTCGGGCAGATAGGAAGAGTGCTTGATAGAATGGGAGCAGGTTAGTGTGTTAGGAGGTGTCTATTGACCTTACATTTAAACTCCTGGAGATTGTAGCCGTCGGGGAAACAATCGTTTGGAAGAGAATTCCATAGTCGGGAAGTGCGAGGAAAGAAACTGTTGGAGTAGAAGTTACGGCTGCATTTTATCGGTTTCACTGTAAAAGGGTGGGATCTAGTTGCTAATCTAGTATCTCGTGCAAATTCGTATTTAGGGGGCACCAGTGATCTAAGTTCATCGGAGCAGAAGCCGTGAAAGTATTTATAGAAGAGACACAGGGAAGCCACGTCTCGCCGGTGGGAGAGACTGCAGGCGGTCTGCCAAGTCGGTATCTATCACATTACAGACCCTCCTCTGAACCTTATCGAGAAGCCCGAGGAGAACAGCAGGGGCACCCGACCAGATATGGCAGCAGTATTCAATGCACGGACGAATGGTAGATTTGTAAATGTGCAGGATAGATTTAGACGGAAAAAACTTCCGGGCCCTACACAGAGAACCGACTTTCATAGCAGCGGATTTAGCAATGGATTCGATATAGTCATTCCATTTGAGGTCCGCTGAAAGTGTGAGACCAAGGAGGCGTAGTGTTTTACTCTCTGGGAGGCAAGCCTGGTCCATGCTAATGGGAGGTAGGTGAGATTGTCGATGATGATTAATTGACAGTAGCTTCGTTTTAGACGCATTAAAATTTACTAGCCATTTCTTACCCCAGTCCAATATGGATTGGAGGTCTTTTTCAATCTCGGCTGCGAGTTTAGCTTTGACGCCTACACCAGATTTTTGTTGGAGGCGAGAGTAAACTGTGGTGTCATCGGCGTACAAACCTATTCGGGTTCTTATGGAATCAGGGAGATCATTAATATATATCAGGAAGAGTGTAGGACCTAAGATGGAGCATTGGGGGACACCTGCGTTTGTGTGGTAGTTCTGAGAGGCATGTCCGTTTAATACCACTTTCATTGTGCGGTTAGAGAGGAATGACTGGATTAGTTCAAACAAATGTCCAGTTATACCATAGCTCCGCAGTTTACATAGAAGGCCAGCATGCCAAACTCTGTCGAACGCCTTAGATATATCCAATGCAACGGTTCGAGCTTCGCTATTCCTGTCGAGTGCCTGGTATATGTACTCGGTGATGGTCGTTAGCATATCAGCAGTAGACCTGGTGAAGCGGAAACCATATTGCTTGTCCGAGAGGAGCCTGTGTGCTGTGAGATGCTGAACCACCTCGGCGTTGATAATGGCTTCGAACACTTTGCCAAAGATCGGAAGAAGGCTGATAGGGCGGTAATTTGCAGGGTCAGAGGGTTCTCCAGTGTTTTTAAATATAGGAACTATAGAGGAAGATTTCCAACAGGCAGGAAAGCAGGAAGCAGATAGGCAGAGGTTGTAGAGCTTAGAAAGGATAGAGGAGAGTTCAGGGGCACATTTCTTTAAGACTATGGTTGGGATTCCGTCACCACCGCTCGCTTTGTGAGGGTCAAGTTTTAAGATTATCTTAGAGACAAGCGAAGGTGTAATGTGGACATCATTCAGTTGTGCCTCGGTTCTAGGTAAGAAATCGGGTGTAAAAACTCCAGATGAGTCCAGACTCGAATTGTTCGAGAATCTGCGGGCAAAACATTCCGCCTTATCTGCTGGGGAGGTGAGGACCTCAAATTTGTTGATTAGCCGGGGTATTGTGGACTTGCTCTTGTTAAGTACTCTTTTACAGAGTCGCCAGTAGTCTTTAGAGCCGAATTTAGAGCATGCTATGCGTTGCTTCATTCTGGCAGCAAACAACATCTTAGCTTCGTTAAGTATCCTTTTACACTTATTACGAGCTGAAGTGAAAAGGCGCCTGTTTTGTTCCGACGCATAGTTACGATAGAGTCGGAAGAAATGATTCCGGTGGGCAATGGCAGCCGAGCAAGCGGGTGAGAACCATGGAGACGAATGAGATTTAAGCTGGAATTTCCTAGCAGGGATGAAGGCATCGATGCCAGCCTTAACCCAGGAGGAGACCATGGATGCACATTCTTCGATGGGAAGACTAAAGACGTTGTTCCAAGGGATGTCACAGAGGAAGTCTCGGAACGAATCCCAGTCTGCTCTTTGATAGCAGTAGGATATTCTACTTGTCTGTGTTTCATGGGTCGGGCGGGAGTGGAGTGAAATATTGACGGACACTACAGTGTGGTCAGAGTTTCCAAGTGGGCAGAGTTGCCTGGTAGTGCAAGAGTCTGGGATGGAAGTGAAGCAGAGGTCTAGAAGTGAGTCCCTTCCGTTAGGGTTGTCGGAGAAACGCGTGGGGAAGTCCACTACTTGCGTAAGGGATTGGGTGATTGAAAAGTTCATGGTGTGGACACCAGCAGCGTCAGTGACAGCGTTCTTCAGCCACTTGGTGTGGTGGGCGTTAAAGTCACCAAACACGAATACATGGGCAGAGGGATGGGTAGAAATGGCTTTGTCAATATTGTCAGAAATGATGTCAAGTAACGAACAGTCAGGGGAGGAAGGAGAGCGGTAGAGAAAGAAGAGATAGCTAATCGAGCTGAGAAGTGAGAGGCGGAAGCACATGAAAGAATGATCTGGGGATTCAAAAGATGACACCCTAGCTAAAGGAAGGTGTTCGCTGACATAGACACCAAGCCCATGCATATGAACATTGGAGTCCTTCCTGAAGAGGGGAAGGTAGCCAGGAACGCAGAACTCAGATGAGGGGATAAAAGGGTTAAGATTAGTTTCACATAGGGCTAATATATCAGGTGAGTTATTATGGAGGAAAGAATCTACACTGGGGAAGTTGGTGCGGATGCCGCGTATGTTGGTGAAAGAGATGCAGACAGGTTTGGGCGTTTTCAAATGAACTGGTTTAGTTTTGTTATTATGTTTGATTTTTTCCATAGTAATTCAGTTAAGGAGTGGTCTTAGAATAGAATCAGTCGGTCAATCATTTGTGAAGGATGGAAACTGGCGCGGCCTACAACATAATGTGGCCTCGGGGTTGCCCACCGAACGTTCATGCAGGGACGCCCGTCCATGCGCGATATGGCACTACAAGAACCCCGGTATTATTCAACTGTTGATCAGAGCAGCCTCTCAAGACGCTACGCAAGAGTTCGGGGTCCTAACTACCAGTCGGAAGCAGCAACCAGGAAACTGCCAACCCGGTACCCTCAGAATGTAAAGACGTTGCCACCATACTACGTAACTGCAAAGAGCTTCCAGCTGAACTAACACCAAGACCAGAGAAAGGGGATGAACCGGGAACCCCTTCCTAAACAAGGTGATCACCTCTAAACTCATTCAAAAGAAGGGGATGGAGTGTGAGACCGGGCGATAGTAGAAACTATCTACTCCAATTAAAAAAAAAAGAAGAAAAAAAACCAAAAAAAAACAAAGAAAAAGTGACTGAGGTTTACAAAGTTTTAACTTAGTAAAAGTCAAAAATACCCTTGAATAGCAAAATTATTTACACAAATTAAGTGACGAAAAAAAAAAAATCAAAGACGACCAAAAGACGAAAAAAAAATAAAATAAATAAAATAATTTCCAAGAAATTTCACAAAAACAGACTGAAAAATGGACTGAATCCCGGTTGACTTACCACAAGCAGCTAACACTGTCAAGTTGATTTAATTCAATTTCTGAAGACAAAAATAGAAATTAAACCGTTTTTTACAGAATATAGTCGAGTTATGTTGCTTGCGTTCGCTTGCCAAACCGTTAAGAATTAAATCTCTCGAAGACAGAAATTTAAATCTTCTACAAGACAAAACTAATGGAAATAATTGAACCGTGATGCTATTTATCATTAGTCAAAAATACCCTTGAATAGCAAAATTATTTACACAAATTAAGTGACGAAAAAAAAAAATCAAAGACGACCAAAAGACGAAAAAAAAAAAAATAAATAAAATAATTTCCAAGAAATTTCACAAAAACAGACTGAAAATTTTTGAAATTGATCATCAGGAAGAGATAACTGAAGTTCCTAGGACATGCAATGAGGAAGGAGGGCTTGGATAACTTGATACTGACAGGCCTGATACAAGGAAAAAGAGACAGAGGAAGGCAGCGGATAACATATTTGAAGAGCCTGATCAGGTGAATGACAGAACGGGGGTTGCGAGGTGTAACAGGAGAAAGCATACTAACAGCCACCAGAGATAGGGAGACGTGGAAAACCATGATCGCCTACGTCCTGAAAAGACAGGGCACATAGAAGAAGAAGAAGAAGAAGAAGAAGAAGAAGAAGAAGAAGAAGAAGAAGAAGAAGAAGAAGACCAAAATTATTTCAGCATTTCTTTATTGGATGAAAATCCCATCTGCAGATAATAGATGCGAACTGGTGGCTATTGTGTGAAAATGATTTCGCCGTCTTTGCGTCTTTTATCGACTTCTCTCCTCCATGCTGTCGTCACTATGAGGCTTTCTCGACTCGCGTCTTTCATACCATTCCTTACTGCCTTCCGTGTACTCAGAGTGGAAGTTCTAATTTTTGTTTTCAATGAGATCTGTTTAATATTTCGGATCTTAGATTTGGTTTAATGCGATTTTGTTGAACGATATTAAATATATTTGGACTCCAACTGATAGAATATATTTCATTGAAAAACAGCTGTTCAGATATGAATATTTCATATTTCAGTAAGAATCAGAAATCATAATTATTAAAATTGTTCAAAGGATAAACAAAATAATCAAAACCATGATTCCGCTGTTGTTATTTAAACAATGATAAACTAAAAAGTGTTTCTAAAATATAACCCATATATATATATATATATATATATATATATATATATATATATATATAATAAAAGTGAAAAAATAAAGGCATATGAATTAATATATATATAATGAAAGAGAGTGACATAGGCTTGTGAATAAATAAATATATATAGTCATTTGCAGACAGTTCTGTTTCGCTATATCACAGCTCATCAGTACGGTTAGACGCCGATTGCTTTTAACCTAGGATTGAAACTCGACCGAATTGGCATCAGTTGGCGATTCTACCGCTGGGCTATGTACGCTTGGTAGAAGAAAGCAAACTTTTTTAGCGTGTATATTATCATTATACACTCTCAATAGCCAGAGTGCTCTAATTCATTAGAGAAAACACACACATATATATATATATATATATATATTGAGCGCATTAGTGTTACGGTTCTTGTCTCGGTTTTTTTCTTTCCTACGAGTATTTGGCGTATGTTCAAATACTTAGTTTGTTTCTTTTTTTACTTCCCCTCTTTTCCCCTCCGAGTTCGTTCTCGGTGGATTTTTCGAGACGAACTGAAATATATTATAACAATTATTAGTATTAGCATTATTATTACTGTTATTATTATTATTGTTATTATTATCATTATTATTATATATATATATATATATATATATATATATATATATATAATAAAAATGAGAGATATAGACATGTGATATAATATATATATATATATATATATATACATATTTGAGAATTTTTACACTGTAAATATTATTGCTAGCGCCTATTTTACGATCTGACAGTAGACTATCGTATTTTTTTCTAAAAATTATCTTCACATGCCCAGTATGTTGCCACTTAGATACACTTTTAATTAATACATCATCCAGATAAGCAACTGCGAAATCAGTCTGTAAGCTTAGCATCCTTAGCTTGTTGAAATATACCTGGAGTCACTTTTATACTTAAAGAAAGTTGAATTTATCCAATCAATTTGTGCGTATTTACATTTGTTAAATCTGGAAGTTCTTTTGCCACTACACTACCAGCCATAATAATTAGGCAACCCCAGTTTTTTAAAAAATGATGTATTTCATACTATTTTTAGTATTTATTGCTAAGTGGATAATTCTAAATGAACACAGAATGACTGAAATGATGAGAGAAATAAAGTCTTTTGTTGAAAAAGTTAGAACCGGTAGAAGATGAAAACTATTATAATTTTGTATTACCAAAAGGGGAGAAATTCATTTTGTAGAATTACATATTTCACCAATAAAAATATGTTTTCACCCGATAAGCCAAGTGCGATTATTTTTAATATAAGTTTTCCGTTTGCTTTCCATGTGGCTTTGTTGATCAATGTGATATCACTACTAGTGTCGACGTGCATTTTTAGATACTAATTATTAATTTTTACACACAGAAATTTTCTTTGGTTTTCTGTAATTTTTCCTTCTGAAAGCTGTATACGAAAATTTTTCTGTGACAATTTTTCTCTTGCTTTAGTCTTACAGTTTAACAGTTATGCCTCTTTTCCACACTTGTAACATTTAGAGTTCTTAAAGGAACAGTCGTCCCCATAATGTAACCTTCCACATCTCTTTTTCTTTCGTGTGTATGTATGCGCATACTTTTTCCTCAATTTCCTGGGTCGCGTCTCAGAATTGGTATTCTCTGACATTTGTTCGGCATTTCCTCTAGTGTAACTTTATTATTCTGCGTAAGTTTAGTTAGAATTCTTACCCGTACTTTTTTCTGCCGTTAACCCTTGAAAAAAAATTAAACAAATTAATCTGGATAAAACACTCAGAACTCAGCAATGTATGTATAGTGAGGAAGCAGTTTCAGTTATTTAAATAGGAATGGAACAAAAAATATTATTCTATATGCGACGAGAATGAAGTTAAAACAGTACAAATATAAAATATTTGTTTTAACATGTTTTGTTAATATGAAAACACAATCTTAATGTTAGGAAATAGACGTAAGGATCGGAAATTGATTATGAAAGGCAGAATTACTTGATTTTAGAAATGACTGGTTGGAAAAGGAAGTCTACACAGCACCGTAACAGTTAGTCAATCAATACTAGCGTCATAGCCCCGCGTTGCCTGTGCAACTCAGAAACTTTTAGTCGTAGGAGAATATGCCATTTTTTATTTTAAATATTTTTTTTATTTGAGTAAACACTTCTTTCAAAAACATTTTCTTTGTTTCAAGATTACAGGGAAAAATATTCACAATTTTTTGTTGACTAAATGAATTTTTAAAACGTCGGAATAAAAATTAAAGGCTTTTTTTGTTTTCTTTTTTAATAAACAAATATTTTAGTCGCGTTTGACACGTGTGATTTGATTTCTGTGACGTAAAACGTCGGAATAAAAATTAAATATAAAGGCTCATTTTTTTTTTAATCAAAAATAAATTTTAGTCGCGTTTGACACGTGTGATTTGATTTCTGTAACGTAATTTAAACACCATCTTAGATATTAGATGTTTTACGAAGTAAATGAAAACAGTCTTCACCATTGGCCAAAAAGTGCGAAAGAGAAAATTGCTGAACTTAAACTCAAAAAGTATGTGTCAACATGGTTTTCCTGTAGATATGTGTCCCTAGAAAGTTCGAATGGCATAGCTTAAAAAATGTAGGCGTGCATAAGGAACAGTCATACACAGACTCGCAGATTGCCTTATAAACATACAGATAATTAACTAAAATGTGTGGGATACTGATTATAGCAAATAGTAAACAGTTTGAGATAATTTGAAATATATTTAATGGTGTGCATTATTTTATAGTGTCAGTAAGTAGTAATTTCATTACTTTGGTTTTAATAAGTTAGTCTTTGGTACTTTAGTTAAGTGGATTTTTTTCTAGTAAGCGATAGAAACATTTTCATATAATGATTTACATGTTCTAGATTTCGGTAATATCGTCCATTTTACTGTCAAAGGTTTATTTGCATTTTTCAATTGCCAATAGTATTTGGAAAGTGAAGTTTAGTTACTATAGATTTTATTAGTAAAAGATAGTTTATCCAAAAGAAGGAATACGAATAAAAATTGTAAAAAGAGGTAAAGAAAAACGGGTCTATATTCAGTCATACATAAATAGCAATCATAAAATTAATATAGAAATTCAAAGATAATAACGAAAGATTCACAAGAAAATATATTTTACAAAAATAACAAAAGAGATTCATAAACAAAAAAATTCACAAAATATGCATTCATTTAAATGTGTTCTAAGATCCTTAAACAACGCTTCTTTATTTTTTCCAAAAAAAATTTTTTGAGGGATGAAAAAAGAAAAAAGAGAAAAAGTTGGTTGGTATGTATTCTTTGGGGCCAAATCCCGAAATGAATCTTTGCTCTGATTGGTCAAAAGAAACACACATGTAAATTTTATATCTTCCCATGTAGCAAACCTAAGGTTTTTGTTATTTAAATGTAAATTATCTGCACAACCAACATCAAACATTGCCTGATGATGAGAATCTATCTCGAAACATAGGAATTTCCGTGTCACAATATAGAATGAATTCATAACTATATAATTTTATTAAGCTCTATAATACTTTCTATATTGACCACTGTTCATAATAAAATAAATGCCTGAGTCCTCTTCACCTGGAATTATATATATATATATATATATATATATATATAGTTAAATAAAAAGAAGCCAATGGAAAACTGTATTTAAATTGCCTACGCGTTTCACCCTGTGATGGACTTTATCAAGGCAAAAAGACGAAATGAGCTTTATTCTAAATTACGTATCTATTAAAAAAAAGTGTTGGCAACTATAAAAACGCTCACAAATCATTCAAAAATATTGACAGAATATTTTCGTTTTAGAATTCCTTCATGTGTAGTGCAAAGTCACGAGATGTTAAGATAAATTCAACCACAATTTCGATTTTAAAAATGCCACACTAATAAAAAGGGTAAGCAACTTGTTCAGAAGAAAAGTTCTCGAAAGTGCTACCATTCCAGTACTACTATTACGCCGATGACACCACAGTTTACTCTCGCCTCCAACAAAAATCTGGTGTAGGCGTCAAAGCTAACCTCGCAGCCGAGATTGAAAAAGACCTGCAATCCATATTGGACTGGGGTAAGAAATGGCTAGTAAATTTTAATTCTTCTAAAACGAAGCTACTCTCAATTAACCATCATCGGCAATCTCACCTACCTCCCATTAGCATGGACCAGGCTTGCCTCCCAGAGAGTAAAACACTACGCCTCCTTGGTCTCACACTTTCAGCGGACCTCAAATGGAATGACTATATCGAATACATTGCTAAATCCGTTGCTATGAAAGTCGGTTCTCTGTGTAGGGCCCGGAAGTTTTTTCCGTCTAAATCTATCCTGCACATTTACAAATCTACCATCCACCCGTGAATTGAATACTGCTGCCATATCTGGTCGGGTGCGCCTGCTGTTCTCCTCGGGCTTCTCGATAAGGTTCAGAGGAGGGTCTGTAATGTGATAGATACCGACTTGGCAGACCGCCTGCAGTCTCTCTCCCACCGGCGCGACGTGGCTTCCCTGTGTCTCTTCTATAAATACTTTCACGGCTTCTGCTCCGATGAACTTAGATCACTGGTGCCCCCTAAATACGAATTTGCACGAGATACTAGATCAGCAACTAGATCCCACCCTTTTACAGTGAAACCGATAAAATGCAGCCGTAACTTCTACTCCAACAGTTTCTTACCGACTGTGGAATTCTCTTCCAAACGATTGCTTCCCCGACGGCTACAATCTCCAGGAGTTTAAAATTAAGGTCAATAGACACCTCCTAAGACACTAACCTGCTCCCATTCTATCAAGCACTCTTCCTATCTGTCTAACCCTCATCTTCGCTATCCTTACTCATCTGTCACCTTCCTCCTGACATTCCCTATGTCTATCCACTCCTTCTCTTTATCTTCCCCTGTGTAGCCCCATGCGCAATAGTGGCAGTGGAATGCCTTGCTTGGGGTGAGATGATTAACAAAAAAACCTACTAATACATCAATTTGTGACCCGGATTTTTCCCAATCTCACCTTTGCCTATGGAAATTATACTAAGACAGACTAACATACATAATAAAAATTTCAAAGAAAACGGTTGAATTCCCTTCATTTTAGCATCTCGTGACTTTGCACTACACATGAAGGAATTCTAAAACTAAAATATTCTATTAATCATTTTCAGTGATTTTTTAGCGTTCTTAATAGTTACCAACACTGTTTATAGATATGTAATTTAGAATAAATCTCATTTCTTCTTTTTGCCTTGATAAAGTCCGTGATAGGACGAAACGCGTAGGCGATTTAAATACAGTTTTCTTCTTGTCTTCTTTTTATTTAACCATCCTGTCCGCAAACTCAGATCATAACTGAGTATATAATTTCGGTGAAGTTTATTTTTGTTAAAAAACTTTTAAATAAGATTGGGGATTATTTTAGAATGTTTATTAATATTTTTCAAACTCTAGAAACAGAAAGAAGTAGGACGTGAACGAAGAAAAATGAGTAATTTAGGAAATAAGAAAGAAAAGCACTGGCAAAAAGTGATAAACAGAGAAGCTAAAAATGAGGAAAAAGAGAGAAAAGAAGAAATATAGAAAAAGTAAGCAAGAAGTAAAGAAATACAATGAAAACAAGTAAAGGAAAAAGTAAGTGAAAATGAAAGAAAGAAAGAACAAGACAGAGAGAAGAAAAATAATGAAAAAAGGCGTGAAAAGAAGAAGCAGAAAAAAAGGAAAAGAAAAGGAAAGAAAGAAAGAATAATGGAAAATATATAAAGAAAAAAAGAAAACGATAGAGACAAAGAACACAAGGATGACAAACCACTCGACTCAGAAACTGAGCTGACGGAATTGAAAATCAAGAAAAATTAGAAATTATGCAGTTTGTCATTCTAATTGCTTTTGCAACATCCACATGGCGTCGTGAATTACTAATTAGGACATTACTTCTTGCGTCTGGTAATGATCATGGGGCAATTATTGATCCGATTCGCTACTGAGATGCAGTGTCCTCCTAGCAACCAACCCAGCTACTGCTGCCATCATCCGTCTTCATCAAATCTTTTGCTTTGTCCTTAATCTCAAACAACCTTTTCCATCCCCGCTTTTCTATTTGCAACTTCGTTATTACAAAAGTCGCCTTATTTCTAAATCTGGCTTGATCCCTTATATTCACAAGGAGTTTTAACTTTTCTATAGCTGAGGATAATGATAAATTGAAAAACTTAATCTATTCCCAGTTTAGTCTCCAAAACAGAGCTAAGCGGACAATTGTAGTTTAGAAGAACATTAAATGATTCTTAGTTCGATTCTAGAACTGTTGGTTGCATAATTTTATTGTTTAACATCTTATCAATCGGTGTTTCAAGGTGATCGAGCCGTGTGTCTGATTATGGAACTGTATAAATGTTGCTTGTACATAACAAGAAAATTTCACGTTTCTAGTTTTTTTTTTAATCGGGTTTTGTGTTTCAAAATCTTGGTCTGCTAAAATTCCCTTAAAGAGCTTAAGTTTTGCAGTTAAGCTATTTAGATTTCTTTGGACAAATTTTCAATACCAGAAAAGGGTTCAGAATTCTTACAAAAAAGAGATTGATATCAGAAGCTTCTGATGAATACAAAAACAATTTCGTTATAAGAACATAATATATTATCATTTTTCTTAGAATTTTCAGATTTATATGCTTTTAATATTTGGGGAATTGTCATCAAAATGAAGAAAAAGATTTTTTCTCAAACAATGGCAACAATAGAGTTGATTTGAAGTTTATCTTCTGGGACTATAGTAATAAAAAACTACATCCCATCACCCTTCTCACTTGTAACCATCAATCAGAATCAAATAAACGTTTTTCAACAATAACGCAGAATGAGTGAGATAAAGTGAGTTTGATCCTCACTGGGTTTGTCACAATTTTGGCTTTGTGCTACATTTAAGCTTGAGGTAATATCGGCTCGGAACGAGAAATTGGAGGGCCAGGTTCGAGTTTCAGTTGAATTCGTTGCATTCACTTACGCACAAATAATATTTGAGAAAGGTATTAACCCGTCTCTTCTTCCTCCAGCTATGGATTAAATAGCAGGACAGAATGGGTGGCAAGCAGTTTACTGCAGAAAGTAATTGAAACCTACAGTGACAACATCTTCTTAACTGAATATATAGAAGAAGAAAAGGAGGAGGAAGAAGAGGAAGAAAAAAAGAATAAAAAGAAGGAGAAGGAGGAGAGGAAGAGAATAAGGAGAAGAATAAAAAGAAGTAAAAAGAAGGAGCGAATAATAATAATAATAATAATAAAATATAAAGACCTAATAATAAAAATTTGTCAAAATATAAAGACCTGGAAATTGAAAAAGAAAAAATGTGGAAATTGAAAACAAGAGTTGTGCCAGTGATAGTAGGTGCACTCGGAATGATACAAAATGGAACAAAACAACACATTGAAAGAATCCCTGGAAACCCCAGCTTAAGAGACATACAAAAAATTGTCTTATTAAGTACAGCCCACACACTAAGGAAAACTTTATCTATGTAATGCTGAGGATGATAGGGAAGATAGAAAAACATGAAATGGAGCCATAACAACACGCCACTACTGCCTTAGGTCTCCCCGCAGACTTGGTTGGTAGTGAGACCAAAGCAGAAATCGAAATATGATGAAAAATGACATAATAATAATAATTTTAATGTGATCCCAAAATGCAGATTCTGTTATAAATACCAAGAAAAAAAAAAACAGAAAAGAAAATCTTGCCTACTACTTGATATGGTTTGTCCAGCGGATTGTAAGATAGAAGTTAAGGAATATAATAAATTATCGAAGTATAAAGACCTGTAAATTGAAATAAAAATATAGAAATTAAAAACAAGAATAGTTCCAGCGATAATAGGTGCGCTTGGAATGATAAAATTAGAAACAAAACAACACATTCCTAGAAAGCATAGCTTAAGAGTAATACAAAATATTTCTTGATAAATACATCCCACACTCTAAAAACTTTGTCTATGTAACGCTAATGATGTTATTACAGGTAGAAAAACAAATCATAAAATTTGTTCAAATTTCTATGATGAACATAAAAATGATATATTACACCCAAAATATGGGATGTGCATTGTAGTGCAATGGATATTGATCCGGAACAACAAATTGGGGAGCCGAGCTCCAATTCCAGTTGAATTTCTTGCATTCACTTACGCATAAATGCCCTTGATAAAAGTATTAATTCGTTTCTTCCCTCCAGTTATGGGTTAAATAATAGGACAGATTGAGTTCTATAGCCTTGGCTAGCAACCAGTCTACCGCAGAAAGCAATGACAATCTACTGCGGGATAATCTTCTGCCCAGTCAGTCGTGTCTCGAAAAAGACATGATTACCGAAGCGTGTAACACGTATGGCACTTAACTGACTGACACTTAAAATATCTTATTAAATTCCTAAAATAAAAAAAATATTTTTACATTACTTTTCAGAAGAAATGCAATCCCTCTTTACTTAACGACTTCCTCTTTAACGACGTATTGAACTTACATCGAGCAATGAAATCACAGAAAAAGGAACCTGATGAGTTTGTATTGTATATTTTCTAAACTGTTTAATCGGAAAAAAAAATTCTCTTTTTCCAAAATGATTAAAATTAATAAAACGTTCACTAAGGCATCGACTGAAAAAAAACAAAATCTATTTGCAAAAGGAACAGCTTAGAATGCAAAGTAAAACTTTGTAGACAGCTTAGCATGCAAAGTAAAACTTTGTAGACAGCTTAGAATGCAAAGTAAAACTTTGTAGACAGCTTAGCATGCAAAGTAAAACTTTGTAGACAGCTTAGAATGCAAAGTAAAACTTTGTAGACAGCTTAGCATGCAAAGTAAAACTTTGTAGCCAGCTTAGCATGCAAAGTAAAACTTTGTAGATAGCAAAACAAGAAAGGAAACATATTCAAATGTCTAGGAAGTGTTTTAACAGAGGTTGAAAATCTGAAAATGAAATCCTAAGACGCTTGTGAATAGCGCAATCTTCTTCTTTTATGTGCCATGTCTTTTTAGGACGTAGGCGATCATGGCTTTCCACATGCCCCTGTCTCTGGTGGCTCTTAGCACGCTTTCTCCTGTTACACCATGCAACCTTCATTCCGTCATCCACCTGATCAGGTTTTTCAAATATGTTATCCGCTGCTTTCCCCTGTCTCTTTTTCCCTCTATCTGGCCTATTAGTAACAGGTTCTCCAAGCTATGTATAAACATTTAGACATACACTATAAACGTTACACATGACATAAAAATGTCATTAAAGCCACTTGACACTAGTTGACGGACCCATTACATAAGTAATACTACCTGAACTAGCACTAGTAGGTAGAGTTTTTCACTTAGCGACCAGGTCGTTGGAATTAAACAAAGTCGTTAAACGAGTTATCGTTATTTTGTCAAATGATGGAGTTAAACAGAGAGGCAATACAGATAAGTAATAATATCTATTTTTTAATTTCTAATTTTTTAAATTTCTAATGTTTCCGATTTCAGGATGTAATTAAACGTTTTCTATATAAGGTAAAAAAACTGAGTCGATTGTTATGGACTATAAAATTCATTGTACAGAACCTTATGAATATTCATATTAACTGGGATAAATTACATCATCAACCCTATGTCCGGTTGTGATCTTAGGGCCAACTGACCATCTGATTAGAGTTGGATGCCGAAGAGATATTTGTTAATTCATAGCTTGTTTCGGCTAAGTCGAGAGAGCATAGTCCATTCTTCTCCAGGCGAGGGTACTTAAATTGATGGCCCATCTTGGTCATGTTTGATTTCACCGTGTAAAAATCTATCCGTTCTGGCATGAGACTTCAGTCTAGGGGACATTTCCACCCACCCAGAGATGCCGTCACACTGGTTGCATATAGAGCAGTCGTCCCAGGTGGACTAGATATTAACCCTACCAGAATGTAAAGGCATCACTTAACTGATTTTGTCTTTAATTTTTCTTGGTGTCTAGTCAGTTTTTTTTTCATAGGAAAGCTTAATGGAGAAACAAGTTAAGTCGTTAATGAAGCGACTATGCTCAGGGGGTCCTGAGATATATCGAACCAGTAGCATTGTTAGTGTGCCCAGATATAAAAGTATTTTGGAATTATAACTATTATTACGATATATTTCATTAGTCTTTGCTGTTTAGCTAAACCATTGGACACGGATTCGAATATCATCATGAACGAGCAACGAAGAGTATTTTTTCTTAATATCGACATATGAAAACAAGGCAACATAATTGCAAGACTTTTGAAAATTATTTTTGGAGATAGATAGATAGATAGATAGATAGATAGATAGATAGATAGATTAGGGTTTGAGTTTTGTTTAATGGCATATCAACACCTCTGTGAGCAATTTAATGCCAAAAAGGTGTGGTTTTAAGGTATTATATTTAATCTTCAGTTATAGTGAGAAGTTTGGTTTAGTTAGATTTTAGTCAGAAATTAAAAAAAAAATAACTTAATTTAGAAAACTGAAAATGTCTTCTAGTTTTGTATTCAAAAATGTTTTCCTGATAATAATTTTTTCCTTCAAAACTGTGTTATGGTAATACTTTTTTCCTCAAAACTGTATTGTTGGTAATATTTTTCCTTTAAAAATGTATATATATATATATATATATATATATATATATATATATATAAAGTGCATTATTAAACATTAATAGTGTTTTGGGGGTTAACAATTTGCCTATAGCTCCACAATTTACTCCCGCTTCAGTAAGAAACCTGTCGTGGCGGACAAACATAATCTTGCTGCTGGCCTTGAACGGGATCTACACCCTGTGGTGAATTAGGGCAAGAAGTGGCTTGTCAATTTCAATGCGTCTAAGACCAAGCTGTTGTCTGTCAATCATCACAGATAACCTCTCCTGCCTCCCATAAGCATGGACCAAGCGATTCACCCCGAGAGAAATACACTGCGCCTCCTCGGCTTTACCCTCTCTTCTGAACTCAAATGGAACCACTACATAGAGTCCATAGCTAAATCCACTGCTAAAAAGGTTGGATCACTGTGTCGGGCCAGGATGTTTTTTCTGCCTGAATCCATCCTGCATATATACAAATCAACCATTCGTCCGTGCATGGAATACTGTTGCCATATATGGTCAGGCGTCCCTGCCGTTCATCTCAGTGTTCTCGACAGACTCCAAAGGAGAATCAGTAATGTGATAGGTACTGACTTGGTGGCTCGACTACAGCCACTTCCCCACCGATGAAATGTGGCCTCCCTTTATTCTATAAATACTTTCATGGCTTCTGCTCGAACGAATTTAAGTCACTGCTGCCTCCTCAACAGGTGTTTACTCGTGCAACCAGATTGGTAATTGGGTCCCACCCATTCATAGTTAGGTTAGCCAAAAACAGACGACAATTCTACTCCTTCAGCTTCTTCTCTCACACTTTCCGCCTTCCCCATATTCTTGCTTTTCTGACGGTTACAACCTTCAGGAGTTTAAATGCAATGTCAATACTCATCTATTAACCACTTGACTCTAGTTCTTTCCCCGCCCCGTATATCCTTTCCTTTCTCTCCACCTTTGAACCTGTCATCAAACCTGCATTCTCATCCTTTTATTGCTCCTTTCTAACGGGTTCGTCTTCCTCCTCACTCTCTTCTAATTAATTGTTTTACACTTATGTAGCCCCCTGCACATCAGTGGCATTACCGCCTTGCTCGGGGTGATACGATTAAAAAAAAAACATATTAGCGCACGAAAAACCTGTGGATCTTGTGGCTTGTGCGTTTTGCCTCAAGTCAGCAGAAGCATTCAATCTGCGGTTTTGCTTTTTTACGTGGTATTGTTCTCTCTATGTAAGGCTCAAGAGGCAATCAAGATAGAGGTTACTACGCGAAAATGTTTTTGGATGCGATAATTATAGATTATGGTTAATCCTAGATTTGAAGAGAATAATTTTGTAATTGACAGGAAAGCATTCCTTTCGTGAGTTTGTTCATGAAAACAGAAATAGATTTTTTTTCTTATCAGTTGTGTCCACAAAGGATGAAGATAATTTACCTCTGAGTGTATGGCATGCAAAGTATGTAAATGATTTAAGATGGGTGAACACGGTCATAAAAATACTAACACACAGGAAAATCTCAATAGAAACGAAGAAAAGAGTTCTAGACTGCTACGTGATGTCAGTTCTTCAATACGGCTGTGAATGCTGGACAATATCATCGAAAATGAGGACAAAACTGGAAGCGGCCGAAATGTGATTCTACAGAAGGATGCTACGGATATCGTGGACTGAGCATACAAGCAACGACGAGGTGTTAGAAAGAATGGCAACAAAAAGGAAATTGATGCTGAGCATCAGGAAGAGACAACTGAAGTTCCTGGGACAAACAATGAGGAAGCAGAGCCTGGAGAACCTGATACTGACTGGACAGATAGAAGGAAGGAGAGACAGAGGAAGGCAGCGGATAACATATTTGCAGGGCCTGATCAGGTGGATGACGGAACGGGGGTTGTCAGGAGCAAACATACTAAGAGCCACAAGGGATAGGGAGACGTGGAGAGCCATGATCGCCTACGTCCTGAAGGGACAGGGCACATAGAAGAAGAAGAAGAACACGGTCAATATCTTTCCATCAGCAGAAGTACCAACGGCAATACGCTTGACTCAGTGTCTGCTTAGTGTTACTAAAAGAATAGCAGACTTATTTTAGATAGTTACTATTTGGAATAATTGTTGGGAATCTAATTGCCGATTTTGACCGTGGAATTTATTTAATTTTAAAGAATACATTTTCTTCTCGGAGTCTGTTCCTTGTCCTGTATATTATTAAAATATCAATTAAACCTGACTCCAGTTTATAATCACATTACTTTATAGAGGTAGTGTTGAAAAAAACCATGGACATGTTTAATGACATGATTCTATGAAGATAAAATAAAGAAACAATAAAAATAGAGAAAAATATTTTTTATATATATATATAGTCATCCGCAAACAGATCTGTTTCGCAGCTGATCAGTCCGGTTATACTCCGATTGTTTTTAACCCAGGATTTAAACACAACCGCATTGTCATTAGTCGGCGATTCTCTGAGCTCTGGGCGCTCGGTAGAAGAAGGCAGACTTTTTTAGCGTATATATTATCATTATACACGCCCAATAGTTGAGAGTGTTCTAATTCATTGCTGAATGAACGATGTGTAGATGCTAGAGTAGCTACTGTCTTTCAAAATCTACCATTCTTCCCGAGTGCTCAATCAGGGTGTAAGAGCTTAAATAGTCATCCGCAGACAGATCTGTTTCGCTGTATCACAGATATATATATATATAGATCTCTAGCAATGTATCGAACAATCTTGGCTGCTGAAATTTGTATACATTGTGTATATAACACGTTAAAATCTATCTTTTGCCACCGTGTACCGGTCTGTATATCATTACGGAAGCCTTCTCTTTGCCGGCAGAAAAAATTTGTTAAGCCTCTTTATTTGTTGGGCGATATTTTATTTTAACTGTCCCTCGATAATTATTTACAAGTGCCTTCTCCTCCCCTCGTTATAAATATATATTTATATATATATATATATGTATTTATTTTAGCGTTCCCCACTTTTTTTTTTTTGCTGAAGACACCACATGGTAGAAAAATAGGTCGCATGATAACTCGTTTACAAATGAAGAATATTAAAAAGTACTACAATAAAATAGTATTGAACACTTTTTAATACAACTGTGTACTGGTTTAATTTTATTATGACCAAAAACGAAGTAATTAAACAATCAATGTATATATATATATATATATTTTTTTTTTTTTTTTTTTTTTTAATCATATCACCCCGAGCAAGGCAGTAACGCCACTGATGCGCAGGGGGCTACGTAAGGGTAAAAAGAATGGAAAAGAGAAAGCCGAAAACCGCATCCTAAACAGGAAACAAGGGATGAGCCTCTTCACCTGTTCAATAGATGTGGGTGGAGTGTGAACCGGGCGATAGTTTAGTCTATCTACTCCAATTGAAAAAAAAAATAAAATAATAAAGGAAAAGAGTGAAAAGATTGGAAAAGAGAAAACCGGAAACCGCATCCTAAACAGGAAACAAGGGATGAGCCTCTTCACCTGTTCAATAGATGTGGGTGGAGTGTGAACCGGGCGATAGTTTAGTCTATCTACTCCAATTGAAAAAAAAAATAAAATAATAAAGGAAAAGAGTGAAAAGATTGGAAAAGAGAAAACCGGAAACCGCATCCTAAACAGGAAACAAGGGATGAGCCTCTTCACCTGTTCAATAGATGTGGGTGGAGTGTGAACCGGGCGATAGTTTAGTCTATCTACTCCAATTGAAAAAAAAAATAAAATAATAAAGGAAAAGAGTGAAAAGATTGGAAAAGAGAAAACCGGAAACCGCATCCTAAACAGTAAACAAGGGATGAGCCTCTTCACCTGTTCAATAGATGTGGGTGGAGTGTGAACCGGGCGATAGTTTAGTCTATCTACTCCAATTGAAAAAAAAAATAAAATAATAAAGGAAAAGAGTGAAAAGATTGGAAAAGAGAAAACCGGAAACCGCATCCTAAACAGGAAACAAGGGATGAGCCTCTTCACCTGTTCAATAGATGTGGGTGGAGTGTGAACCGGGCGATAGTTTAGTCTATCTACTCCAATTGAAAAAAAAAAATAAAATAATAAAGGAAAAGAGTGAAAAGATTGGAAAAGAGAAAACCGGAAACCGCATCCTAAACAGGAAACAAGGGATGAGCCTCTTCACCTGTTCAATAGATGTGGGTGGAGTGTGAACCGGGCGATAGTTTAGTCTATCTACTCCAATTGAAAAAAAAAAAATAATAATAAAGGAAAAGAGTGAAAAGATTGGAAAAGAGAAAACCGGAAACCGCATCCTAAACAGGAAACAAGGGATGAGCCTCTTCACCTGTTCAATAGATGTGGGTGGAGTGTGAACCGGGCGATAGTTTAATCTATCTACTCCAATGTAACCAAAGCCCTAATATACCAAACCTAAATTTGATAATTAACAACAATTTACACAAAAATTAGGCAGAAAAGAACCGAAATAAAATAAAAAATACAAATCAAAATACAAATCAAAAATAAATAATTCAAAAAATAAGATCACACTGGCTAAACTCACCAAGTTGAAGGCTGGCTGACAGAAAAAAGTTAAGAAAATTTCAAAAATTATCTCCATTTTGTTTCTTCTATACAGTTCTGGAGAGTTCTGGAGAGATTAAGTTACCTTAAGTAAGCAGTAACAGACAGTAGTGTGATGGAGGGGGGATCACCTCCAAGCCATGTGTCCAGTTAGCAAGGGAATGACAGAACAATAAAATTAAAAAAACAAAAAAAACAAACATGGCCGGTCTTAGAATTCCTACATATAACCAAAGCCCTAATATACCAAACCTAAATTTGATAATTAACAACAATTTACACAAAAATTAGGCAGAAAAGAACCGAAATAAAATAAAAAATACAAATCAAAATACAAATCAAAAATAAATAATTCAAAAAATAAGATCACACTGGCTAAACTCACCAAGTTGAAGGCTGGCTGACAGAAAAAAGTTAAGAAAATTTCAAAAATTATCTCCATTTTGTTTCTTCTATACAGTTCTGGAGAGTTCTGGAGAGATTAAGTTACCTTAAGTAAGCAGTAACAGACAGTAGTGTGATGGAGGGGGGATCACCTCCAAGCCATGTGTCCAGTTAGCAAGGGAATGACAGAACAATAAAATTAAAAAAAAAAAAACAAACATGGCCGGTCTTAGAATTCCTACATATAACCAAAGCCCTAATATACCAAACCTAAATTTGATAATTAACAACAATTTACACAAAAATTAGGCAGAAAAGAACCGAAATAAAATAAAAAATACAAATCAAAATACAAATCAAAAATAAATAATTCAAAAAATAAGATCACACTGGCTAAACTCACCAAGTTGAAGGCTGGCTGACAGAAAAAGTTAAGAAAATTTCAAAAATTATCTCCATTTTGTTTCTTCTATACAGTTCTGGAGAGTTCTGGAGAGATTAAGTTACCTTAAGTAAGCAGTAACAGACAGTAGTGTGATGGAGGGGGGATCACCTCCAAGCCATGTGTCCAGTTAGCAAGGGAATGACAGAACAATAAAATTAAAAAAAAAAAAAAACAAACATGGCCGGTCTTAGAATTCCTACATATAACCAAAGCCCTAATATACCAAACCTAAATTTGATAATTAACAACAATTTACACAAAAATTAGGCAGAAAAGAACCGAAATAAAATAAAAAATACAAATCAAAATACAAATCAAAAATATATATATATATACATATATATATATATATGTATATATATATATATATATATATATATATATATATATATACGTTGCTCATGATAAGGTTAGATATTTTAAATTTTAATAAATTATTAACTTCATATATTTAGCCCACGAACACACACACACACACACACACACACACACACACACACACACACACATATATATATATATATATATGTATTTAATCTAATTTTTTGTTTCAAAATCATTTCAAATAAATATTCATATCTGACTAGATATTCTTTTTTTAATTATACAGTATATCTATCTATCTACATATATATATTTAGTGTATCGAGGCAGCAAGTAATTTTCTAAACATATGCTGTGAAATATAAGAGACAGTGAAAGTCTATTATGTTTAATCATGAGCCGTTCTAAACGTCGTATTTTTGCTTTAATTTCAGTTGAAAATAAAGACAAAAATTCTCCAACATTTGGATAATTATTTATTGGTTTTCTTCTAAGCTTTCGGCTCACATGAGCCATCTTCAGAAAGGTTGTTTAGACTGAAGAACTATAACATCCACCATCACTGACGATTTTATTTTGTGTTGACATAAAACTCCGCTAGGCAACGGCAATAGATACCAAAAATAATAAACGCAGTTCTTAAATTTGCGATGCGGTTTTATGACATCACACCGCGTGATAGCGCGAAATGACAACAAAACTATATAGTCAAATGCAATGTAATATGTTATTTCCGGATTTTAAGTTGAGTTTATTGAGTGTTGATTGTTTAGATTTGATGTATATGGCCTCCAATATCTGCAGGTTCCTCTTACTGTGTGTATTATTAAGGATCACCGTATTGTTGACCAAAATCTGTCTGATATTACCTACATGTTTATGTTTTTCAGAGAAATGTTGTTTAATAGTACTCTGATCAGAAAAATGACATATAAGTCTACGGGAGAGCGTGGTTGTAGTAAAACCAATATATGTTGTGAGTTTTTTATTAGTATCAGAGATGCAATCTCTGAATGGGCATGTAAATTGGTACACTACATTGGTTTTTTGTAGAGAATTTAGTTTAGTGCTTGTTGGGTTATTATAGACTATGAGGTCAATTGTTTTGAATTTTTTATAATATATAATGAGTTTAATTTGATTATTACTTTCCACTGGTTTAACATTTCTACGTATTATGTTTTTGAGAGTTTTTTCATCTTGTTTATAATTATTATGTATTTGGTTGCAATAGTATTAGTTAATAGTGTTATGTTTATTTTGATGTAAACCATTATTATTAATATTATCATTATTGTTAGAGCTATTGTTAATTTTGTTGAGATACATTTTAATTTGTTGATCAATAATGGAGTTAGGAAATCCAAGTGTTTGCTTAATGTTGTGTAATTCTTTATAAAATATAGATTTGGAAGAAGATATCATTTGTGTGTGTTGAAGTAAGTTTTTTTAAGAAGACACGAATTTATGCTAGTTGGTTTCCTATATAGAGAAGTAGTAAATTTAGGTGTGCTAGAATCAATGAATACATCAAGGAATGGGATTTTGTTATTAATATTAAGTTCTAATGTAAATTTGAGGGCGGAGTGACTTTCAAATTTGTTTTTAAGCTATGTAATTTGATCGATATTCTTAGCTAAAACAAAGATGTCATGTATGTATCTTACATATATAGAGGGTTTATTGTTGTCATTAATTATTTTATTTTCTAGATTTTCCATATAATAATTAGAAAAGAGGGGACCTATAGGAGATCCCATCGCAATACCATCTATTTGTGTATAAATATTTCCTAAGTGATCGTGAAAGGGTACTTGTGTGGTAAATGCTAATAATAGTTTTTTTAATATAGTGGGTTTAATATTGATTGATGGGAGAGTAGCATGATAGTATACATCACGGATAATGATGTCAATTGTTTCCTGGACGGGAACATTTGTGAATAAGTTTTGGACATCTAAAGATGCAAATATTTGATTCTTAGGTTTTACCGAATGGAGAATCTGTAAAAATTCGTCCGTGAAATTAATACTATATTTACGAGGAAGATAGGGAGTAATTAGTTTGTTAAGTGTTTTGGAAAGGTTATATATTGGTGTGGGTATTCGAGAAATGATAGGTCGGAGGGGATGATCTTTTTTATGGATTTTTACATTTCCATAAAGGTAGTCGGGCTGATAGTCACCTATAATCTGTTGAAGTTTATAGGATCCTATTTCAGCATTGTTTGCAGTAATAAGTTTATTAATGTGTTTTTTAAGTTGAGTGGTGGTATTACTAGTTAATTTTTAAAATTTATTGTGATCGTCCAGAATGGCCTGTAATTTGGAGTGATATTCCTGTCTGTTTAAAATAACAAATGTATTGGTTTTATCGGCACGTCGGATAAAAATATTTTTGTTATTTTTTAGATGCGTGACTGCTTTTATTAGAGGCGTATTTATAATATCATTAGGATTTTTATGGTAACGGTGTTTGATTGATTCAGCTTTGAGTAATTATTTTAAGCCTACCTGTGTAGTAATATGGTTGTCTTGTTCGAATTGAAGTATTTGTTGTTATAAAGCTTCAATTTCCATTTTTTTAAACATTGAATTAGGTTTCTGTGCGACATGAAAATTTGGAACGAGATTAAGGAGTACTATTTCATCTGGAGTAAGTTGGTAATCCGATAGGTTAATGAAGTTGTCACTGATGTTTGGTAAAAGTATTTTTCTTTTATATAATTTGTTTAGCTTTTTTTGGATGACTTGTTTATGTGATTCATGTTCCTTTTGTGTTGTATTGTATAACAAATCCAATATTTCTTTTGAATTTTTCACTTGTGGGAGAAGACTGTAAGATTCCTTTAATATCTACAATTTCAGTGTTGATTTGTTGTAATTCCTGTTTGGCTGTGTGCATTTGACGTTTAATTTATATAGCGGCTTGAATATTTTTGAAAAATTTTGGTTGGACAATATATGTCATTCGGTAGGGTTCAAAACCGCGACGCCTAGCAACACATATTTCCCCATAACATAATTTCTCAAAAAAATTCAAACCGGTAGAAGTATATATATATATATATATATATATATAATATATGTAATTGCCTGTGTGTGTGCATGTGTGTATGTGTAATTATTTCAACTTAAGCAAGGCGAGACCACCACTAATGCGCATTGGGTTACACCGAGAGAAAAAAAACTGGGTACAAGGGGTATTGAAGCCGTTAATTGATATTACGCGTCTTATTCTGCTTCGTTTAGTCTGTGAAATCGTTCGAGGTACAGCGGTCTAAGACGCGTCAGATCAATCGACGGGTTACCCTGCATTCCTCGGGGTTGCAGGTTTGAATTCTACTAATTGGCACATATCGTCTTAACAAAATTCTCAAAAAATATTCAGACCGGTAGAGATATAAAATATACTTTTTAACTAAAAATAGAATATCTATTCAAATACGAGTATATATTAGAATATTATTCAAACAAATAAATCAAAAATTAGTCGGCTGTTAATCCATTTCGTAAATTTCCGGAATTTCGATAATATATATATATATATATATATATATATATATATTATTATTATTATTATTAATTATTACTTCAGAACATGTACGAATTCTAAAGTAATGATTAACAATAAACATTCGTTGTTTTATTTTTATGTTGAGCACTGTTTTAAATTAATATTTTGAACGTTGCAATTTTTTTCTTTGTTCCTTGCTTTGTTCCTTGCTTATTATGGATATAAATATATCTGTGTGTGTGTGTGTGTGTGTGTGTGTGTGTGTGTGTGTGTGTGTGTGTGTGTGTGTGTGTGAAGTGTAATGTCTGGTTTTCTGCAAAGAGTGATCATATTGTTATGAACGAACTCGGAACGCGTATATATATAAATACAAACATATATAATTATTCTGCGTCGGTGACGGATGTGTGAAGAATTACGCACATTCGAAGGAGTTGTCGGAAGTCGTTGACTTGCGCCAGTTTCCTTCTCTCTTCCCTCTTTTCTGCGCTTTCTTTGCGTTCTCTCGGAGCTCTGCCGGTGTTTTCCTCTTAGCCAGAAAACCCCCGATTATATATAAGCTGAAATTTCCATGTATTTTTTGCTTCCTCGAATTTTCGCCTAATTGTGTCATCTATGGTTTGGTACATCTGTCAATCATTGTAGCCGAATATTGCGTTTTAAGCCGGCTGCCTTTGATGTAATCACACTTCTGTCGGTTCTGTTTATATTTTCTGCCGTTGACGTCGCCTACACTTCTTTTTGATGTCAATCATATTTCTGTCGTGTCACAGAGATATCATATTTCTTCATCTCAGATAATCCGAAAAATATTCACTTTTATTTAACGCAATTAAATATCCGTTATATTTGTTTTACATAGTATTTTCTAAAGTTAATTCTATTTATTGAAAACAATGAATTGGTGCTAGATTTTAACAGTTTTGTCACATCGCTCAGAAGAATCACAAATTCATGGAAACTAATATCCGTTTCTTTCTTACAATCTCTAATTCCTATGACTAGAGCTACGTTTCATGGTTGCAAACCTCACGATCTCACTTGCTTTATTAATTGATTGGTTCCTTTTCTACGTTTTTGATTGTAAGACTGTTTCTAGAGATTGTAATGGTTTACTAATTAACACATTGCTGGGGAGAGAAGAAGCGTACTCATATATTTCTCAAAGATATTTGAAGGTAACTTAATATAACAAGCCCAACAGAAAAAACAAGAAGTTGAACTTGATTCCCTTGAATTCCGAGCCATTATCCAAGAAGAAAATTACTGAAAAGCAATCGAGATTCACCTGAAGCGAGTTGAAGGTGTAGTGCTTCTCATGCTAATGACATTTCCACCAAGCTTCTCTACGGTATATGATTTTATTTAATTTCTTTAAAATTAATGTGTTCCTCGCGAATTTATATTTAAACTGTGGTCATTAGGAGAGAATGTGCACCGTTTCAAAGCCTTCCTCTCAATGGTTTCACTTGCATATGGGCCCCTCTCACAAATGTGAGGCCCCAAGATATTTGAACATAACTTAATATAACAAACCCAACAGAAAAGAAAAAAGGAAATGGAACTTGACTCTCTGATTAACAATTCCGAGCTACTGTCCATTATACTCTCCGCAAATACAAGTTAAGAACACTCCATATTCCTAAGCATTCACCCATTTATTCTTTAACCAGTCTTGAAGTTGCTTAACTTTATTGATCGATCGAGAAACGGCGTTTGAATATGATGCAATCAGCTAACAGTCACACTTACAGACACTTTCTTTTATAGTTTCACCCCAAGCAAAGCGGTACCGCCACTGATGCACAGGTGGCTACATAAGAGTAAACATTTACATACGAGGAGAGTGAAGAGAAAGACAGATCAGTTACAAGGGGTGTCAGAGAAAAGGCCAGAGAAGAATGGCAGCACAGGTGTGAAGACTGTTGCGTAGGTAAAGAGAATGGAAAAGAACAAGATACACGGGGTGATGTAGAAAGAACTGGACTTAAATGGATAAAAGTTAGGAATTGACATTGCATTTAAATTCCTGGAGGTTGTAGCCGTCAGGAAAGCAAGTATACAGAAGGGAGTTCGATAGGCGGAAAGTACGAGAAAAGAAACTGATGGAGTAAAATTGTCGGCTGCATTTTCTTGATTTAAGTGTAAAAGGATGAGACCTTGTTGGCAGTCTGGATGTACAAGTAAATTCTTGTGGAGGAGGCACCAGTGTCCTAAGTTCGTCCGAGCAGAAACCATGAAAATATTTGTAGAAGGGACAGCCGGTGAGAAAGTGGCTGTAGTCGAGCAGCCAGGTCGGAACCAATCGCATTACAGATTCGCCTTTGGAGCCTGTCAAGAACCCTGAGCGGGGGCGCCTAACCAGATATAACAACAATATAATACGCACGATCGGATGGTTGATTTGTATATGTGCAAGATGGATTGAGGCGGAAAATGAACTTCCTGGCTCGACACAGTCACCCAAACTTCCTAGCAGTAGATTTAGCTATTGACTCAATGTAATGATTCCACGAGGTGGGAAGATAGTGTGAGACCGAGGAGGTGTAGCATACTGATTTCATGGAGATTAGCTTGGTCCATGCTTATAGCGGGCAAGAGAAATTGCTTGTGATGTTTGTCAGATAGCAGCTTCACTTTAGAAGCATAGAAATTTACAAGCCACTTCTTACCCCAGTCCGCCACTGAGTGAAGGTCCTTTTAAAGATCAGCAGCAAGATTATGTTTGTCCGCCTCCCCAGATTTCTTTCTGAGGCTGGAGTAAATTGTGGTGTAATTTGCGTATATGCCTACTTGGGCTTTGATCACGTCTGGGAGATCATTTATGAAGATCAGAAATAGCGTTGGGCCTAGGATAGAGCCCTGAGAGACACCATCGTTCGTCCTGTAGGATGTGGAGGCATGCCCATTCAAGACGATCTTCAATATGAGGTTGGAGAGATAGTGATATTTGGCCATGTCGAAAATTAGAAGCGGAGAACACTTCTTAAATCTGTAATAATACACTGTGGGGTGCTATAGATTTGGGTTTATTTACTCTCAAATCGATGCCAACCACAGCCAACTGTGACCTCTGATCCGAAAATTGAAAGGACTTATATCCATAAACTCTTTATCTCCAGAAGCCTATCCCAGTGTGTTGCAAAATATCATTGTAAACAACAAGCAGAAACAAGATGGCTACCATCCCCACAAACAAATCGAGTGAGAGCATGAACAGAATGGAAATAATAATGTCCAACAAAATGAAAATGACAATTATTATGGTACTGAGGATCTTAAAGTGTTCATTTGAGTGGGAGAATGCAGAAGGGAGAGTATTAGATATGATGCGATAGCGGTCCAAACTAATTTGATTTATTGATTCGTCTAGAAAGGCCAGTATTTTGGAGCCGTGGCCATTGTGCGACACAGCGTCGCTTGTCTTTTCTTGTTTGTTTGCTTCTACTGGAGCGGAAGTGCTTTGAATGGAACGCCACGGGTGTGACGGCGTTGAAGTTAGAGGCACGCTATTGATCTGTCGCCGTTGTTTAAAAGTGGTTATTTTAATTCATGGGCAGATTGGCTAAGAAAAAGAAACGAAAAAACATGTACCAAAGAATATGCAATGAAGTAGAGAAAGTATTTAGCGTCACTGCTAATAAAATGCATATTTTTTATAAATCAATTCTCTGCGGATTACGTGTCTTTTAATAGTGGCATACGAATTAAAAATATTGTTCAGACGCATACCAATAAGAAGTTACATATGAACAGGGTGCTTCTATCTGAAGTGGAGATTGAATGGTTTAGGGTGCTTGCAAACCTCACTATTTTATCAAAATTGTCTTTTTTTATAACTTCATTGATATACGTTGCAAATTAAAAGAAACACAACTAACTATTTAAGGGCGAAAAATTTTCATGAAATTTTTATATCAATCGAGGTTTTTTTTTCTTGGTCGAAATCAGTTAATTTGTTTTGTTGTTGTTGCTAAGTCCTCGTGGTGGATATCGGCTCGGAACGAGAGATCGGAGAGACGAGTTCGAATTCCAGTTAAATTCATTGCATTTTCTTACGCTCAAATACGCTTTAGGAAAGGCATAAATCCATCTCAACTCCTTCCAGCTCTGAGTTAAATAGCATTAAAGACTGGGTTCTGTAGCCTTGTTTGGCGACCGGTATACCGCAGAGAAGTAATGGCAACCTACTGCGGGGAAATATTCTGTCGCCTAATTGTGAATCACGTATGGCACTTAACTGACTGACTTGCTAAGTCTCGAAAAAACACTAAATAAAATTCACAACATTTTATCTATAATGTTGAATCTGATAAAATTCAACTTTTAAATAAGAAAAATGTCAAGCTGATGTTAAAAACACCTGTAAAAACATTACTGATTTATTTCAGATTTGAATGATGTATTATCACTTGTCAATTTATATTTAGATAACTACACTTTATTTATTTCGAATATTTCTAGGTGACTTGTTAACCTATATTGTATATGATCCATTAGTGTACATAAGTAGTTTACAATTATATTTGTATTTCATATGAATACTACCTTATAAAAATTAGGATATTTTAGGGTTTGAAAGGGGACTGTATCATAGATTCTGTTGTATGTGAGCATTGCACCTGCTCTGGATATAAAAAGTATGAGGTAAATAGTTAGGATACTGAATAGATTCATATAAGTATCAACCAAGGGATATATAAACGATGGCTACCACGTCATTGTCGAGTATGTCCGTCACAAGATTTCATTGTTAGATATAGGTGTGCATTAAAAGTTTTTTTTCTCCCAGCTACTGTTAGTCATTCAGCATGCGAAATATCTTAGAATATCAGACATTCCTGTGCATCAAGTTTTTAAATGAGAAAGATGTTGAACTGGATATTATCTCACTCGCTAAATCAAAACAGCATGTACAACAAGTCCATATAATAACAAGTCAAAAACAGGGGCTGATATGAAGATGTTACATCAGTTTTTTTTCTACTAGTCTGATAATATAACTGAGACTTACGTGTCCAAAATCACTTGCAGTTATCATGATGACTACCTTTATCGTTCTTTGTAAGGATAACAACGGTTAATGAAAAGGAAGTACAATTTTTGTTTCCTTTTGTAAAAACTTCTGTATCTCTAAATCTATTTCAACTGAACTGTTTGCAAAAAACCAAAGCATGAAAGGAATGCTATCTCAGACATGTGTGCCAACGAAAAATAAAGTTTTTGGTAAAAAGATATATATATATGTATATATTTTTAATCGTATCAAATACGGGAAGTTCATAGGTGTGCATTAAAAGTTTTTTTTTCCTCCCAGCATTCAGCATGCGAAATATCTTAGAATATCAGACGATTCCTGCGCATCACGTTTTTAACTGAGGAAGATGTTGTACTGAGTATTATCTCACTCTCTAAATCAAAACAGCATGTACAACAAGTCCATATAATAACAAGTCAAAAACAGGGGCTGATATGAAGATCTTACATAAGATTTTTTTTTCTACTAGTCTGATAATATAACTGAGACTTGGAGTTATCATGATGACTACCTGTAGCGTTCTTTGTAAGGATAACCACGGTTAATGAAAAGAAAAAGACTTCTGTATCTCTAAATCTATTCCAACTGAACTGCCAAAGCATGAAAATAACGCTATCTCAAACATGTGTGCCAACGAAAAATAAAGTTTGTGGTAAGAATATATATATATATATATATATATATATAATAAAACGCCGAAAATTACATAGGTCGTATGTCCATTTCAGCGAGGAAAAACCTCGCTTCTTCAGCAAAAAAATTCATTTATTATGCAAATACAGTACAGAATTCAAATACCGGAAGTTTAATTGAACAAATTCATACACAGGAAGTTTAAATGAGAGAATGAAAAAAAAAAAAGATAAAATAAGAAATAATAGTGAGAGGCGTGTTAAAAAAGAGTAGAATATGTTAGAAGGCCGTGGTGTAGACATAGATACGGAGAGAAGAAAGGGAAAAGTAAGACGGCGAAAAGGTTTCGAATCGAGCTCTCTACCGGGGAAACTTTTTTTTTAAAATTTTATCCTACTCTCATTTCTTTTGTCTCTTTTCCCCACTATGAGTCCTGTGAGCATTAGTTTCCCCAAACTCTCTGTCATCATTCAGTTAGTTAAGTGCCATACGTAATACGCGCTTGGGCAATCATTACTCGAAAGAGACATGACTGACTGGGCAGAAGATTATCCCGCAGTAGGTTGCCATTGCTTTCTGCGGTAGACTGGTTGCCAGCCAAGGCTATAGAACCCAATCTGTCCTGTTATTTAACCTATAACTGGAGAGAAGTGACGGATTAATACCTTTCCCAAGGGTATTTGCGCGTCGGTGAATGCAAGGAATTCAACTGGAATTCGAACTCGGCGCCCCGATTTGTCGTTCCTAGTCAATATCCACTGCACCACAACGCACATCCTCATTACATGTCCCAAAAACTTCAGCGTTCTTTTCCTGATGCTAAATATCAGTTTCTTTCTTGTGTTCCTCCTCTTCAAAACCACGTCATCGCTCACATGTTCTCTCCATGATATCCTCAGTATGCTTCTGTAGAACCAAATTTCAAGTCTTTCCTTTATCTTTGATAAAACTTTTCAAGATTCACTGCCATATTAAAGGACAGACATCACACAACAATCATGTATACTCTTCTTTGTTTCCAACAAAATTTTCCTGTCTCTTAATATTCTACTCAGCTTCTAGGATTCATGCATGACCATGCCAATACGCATTCGGATTTCTATAGCGCCCTTTTAGACTTTGTGGAAATAATTTTCATGTATTTAAATTTCTATTTGATTTTAATATCTTCCTCTAGTAATTGGCATTTTAGACTCCTCTTTTTACTGAACACTATACATTATATTATCCTATAGCCTATATGTAGTATTTTCTTTCTGCTTTCTTTAACTAGTTCCTGTAGAAGGTTTTGGAGTTTCTTGTATTCATTAGTATTTCGAGATCAGAATCTTACCTTCAGAATGATAGGAGAGCTTGATTTCTCGTCCGTCTGCTGGTAGACCGTGTCTTTAATAATAAATAGGTAATACCCAACAACTTTTTTACCTTCCTTTATTATACGAAACCCATTGTGATAGCCTTCAAATACCTACCCATATACACAATGCTTCAAGCAAATTACAAAACTCTCTCATATATATATATATATATATATATATGAGAGAGTTTTGTAATTTGCTTGAAGAATTGTGTATATGGGTAGGTATTTGAAGGCTATCACAATGGGTTTCGTATAATAAAGGAAGGTAAAAAAGTTGTTGGGTATTACCTATTTATTATTAATATATATATATATATATAATAAACTAGGGGATATCGGATGCAGATAATGTGAAAAGCGTGAAAGACAGCAAGTCGTCAAATAAATATTGTGGCTCAAATTGGAATTTTGGTTTCGCATGTTTTATGACCTCGTGCTAACTATAATGTTTATGTGCAACGGCTTAATTCCTTCATATGCCCTAAGTTCTCCCGAGAAAACTCCACTTATTTTTGTGAAATAGCCTGTCATCTGTCTTGGAAGAATCAATGCTTCTATGATCAGCTTATGTCTACTGCTATATCGTGTTGTATACTCCTATTCCCGTCCGATCACCGAAGTTAAGCTGTTAGAGAAGCAGCAACAAAAAGTTGCTGCCCTATGCACCACTGGGTGTGATGGATAAATTATGATGATCAGCTTATATCATCTCTGAATTATCTTGAATCACAATCCACTTCAAAACCAGAATTTAAAAAAAACCTAGGTCAAAATCAGATCTCGGGAGATATCTCGTCATCCAAAACAATTATTACTTTCACCGCCTTCGCTATCTACGATTTGTTTTCAATCAGAATTCGTTGTCAGAGTAACAAGGCAGAGAAGAAAAAAAACAACTCCTTGTGATATATCTTTCGGAAAATTGCTGATCTCCCTGCTATCATTACAATACAGGAATTTACCTTGAAACACTGTCCAGTTTACTACCAAGATAATAAGACCGAGAGCAAAGTCTTCTCTTGGGAAATGTTTCGTTATCCAAGGAAACCATTACTGATTCTGGTTTTATCTCCATCTATTATTTACTTTTTTTCTGTATCACTGTTAGAGTAAGAAAATTCCGAAGGAAAAAGCAATAGAGAATACCACTTGAAAATACGAAAACTTCAGGAATCAGCGAAGATACTGAACCACAAAAATCAGCGCAGACGACGGCCAAGCAGAGAAATTAATAAAATATAGGAACAAGTGCTATAGAAAATTAATTATAAACACTAATATTGTAATATGACCTCTTGTAAAAAATGGATACTGAGACATTCGGTATATAAACGTTGTCCATAAAGTCCGTGTGCACTTTAAAAACATTATTACTTTATTTGTATTTGTGAGAGAAATAACCTGTAAAAATGTTATAAAGATTAATGTACCTAGTTTTAAGTATAATTCTTTACCACAAAATTTGCTACAATTTTTAGATAAGTAAACGGATGGATCGGAAAGTGTTGAACCATTTTATTGACCTCCACGTTCTCAAGATCTGACTCCATTAGATTTTTTATGGGGACATATGAAAACAATTGTGTATGCAACCAAACCTAGTTCATTATAAGATTTGAAAGCTAAAATACCTAATGTGATTTCAGTCATTACTGTAAATCAGTAGGTAAATATTTTCCGCGTACTTCAAAATCGTATTACACTTTGTATTGCTAATGATGGAAGACAGGTGGAAACTTAAATAAAATTTCAATATAACCATAAAAAAATATAGATTTACTTCTAATCTTTTTTAAAAATTCTTTCACTCAAATACAAATAAAGTTATAAAATTTTTGAAGTACACGCGAACATGGTAGACACCCTGTATGTCCCCACAATTCATGCACTGATATGTCCTCAAGGACACATGGCCCAGTGCATAAACCTTTTGGTTAGTTCCAATGATTTGTCCCAAAGAGTTGTGAGTTCAGTACCTGGCGAACAGAAGAAAACTTAGGTAGTTGTGTTGAATGAAGATAACTAAGATAACCAGCAGCGGCATGTCTCATGGAACGAGAACAATCTATCAAAGTGATCAAAATAAACGTTCCCATTCAAAATTCTACTCACCTGAAGAAAGTCTGGGCGTAGAATGGCTGTAACTTAGTTAATATGACAATAAAGATGTGGACAACAGCCCGAACAATGTAAATACTTTTTCTCAAACGTTTTGGCAAATGCAATATATATATATATATATATATATATATATATATATATATATATGTGTGTGTGTGTGTGTGTGTGTGTGTGTGTGTGTGTGTGTATTTATTCAAAAAAATTTCTTTTAGACATGTCAGATTAAATAAATTGCAAACATTGTGTCTGCTTATCTTTAATAAAATCCGTTCATACTCATGGATAATCTTTCGCGTATTATAATTGAAAGATGTAAGAAATGAGCTGTAACGCAGACAGATGCTATTATCATTCATTTCTCAAGGTGCCCAAGTACTTTCAATCTCTTTCCGAGATCATCTTCAGGGGTGTGAGTTATGGTAACAAAAAATAACCGCAAAACTGTGTTCCTAAAAATTACTGTGAAATTTTTCTTCTTTACATATCACAGTTGACAAATTGCTTGTCGTTCATTAGAACGTGTATAATATACAAAATGGAATTTTTTTTATATGTTGTAATGTCATGGTCATGCACATGTTAAAGCATGAAAAAACTTGTTTTTGCAAAGATTTTAGAACATTACTAATGTATTCATAGCTGATTCTATAATTTGACGGCTCAAATGTTTTTTTGAATATTGCCTCGAGATTCTGTAGTTGGCTTTTGTTGTTTTGTTGGTGTAGGATAGTTGTGTCATTGATCATTATATATATATGTCGAAATGTCCTCATTTTCTTTTAATTTGTCATGTGCCCAAACATTTTTCCCCACTTACTCAGAGAAAGCGATAAGAAAGGACACTGTTAGTCATTTAAGTGTCATACGTGATACACACTTGGGCGATCATGTTTCGAACAGAACATGACTGACTGAGCAGAATATTTTCCTGCAGTTGGTTGCCATTACTTTCTGCGGTAGACTGGTTGCCAACCAAGGATATAGAAACCAAACTGTCCTGCTTTTTTTCTCATAGCTGGAGGGAGAAGTTTTTTCCAAGAGTATTCGCGCGTGTGTGAATGCAATGAATTCAACTGGAATTCGAACTCGGCACTCCGATGTCTAGTTTCGAACAGATATTCACTGCACCACAACGCAAAAAAGGCCGATCAACCGTAAAATGTATAGTTATTAGTAGAAGAGGCTGTCTATTTTACAGATAAGTTTGCATTTTACAAGTTATAAACTATATATTGAAATTTTAAATTAAAAAAAACCAAAGAAATTTAACTTTTTGTATAGTGCATGAACAAATGATTGAAAGTAATAGAGAAATCCGAAAACGCATTTTAATTGCAACAGATGGCTTCTAAAATCAGAAGGATGTATTGGATCGTAACGAATGTTGGTAGCGTTTTTAAGTGAACTTCAAAGACAGTATTTAGATATTTTTGCATAGAGCTATTCAAATGCATATGTACTATTCTTTTAAACTACATTTCGTCGAGTTTGAGGCAACTTCATAATTCCATATTTCTAGGAGGTGCACGTCTAAGTCGTTTTTAGAAAGTTCTTCGGATAAGAATACAGTAGGGATTGTATGGATTGAAATAATGGTTGGAATGTTTTTCTTTGTTCAAAATAGCCGAGAATTAGGAAAGCCATAGTTAGAAATGTACGTTTTGATGCAGTGGATATCGGCTCGGAACGACAAATCAGCAAGCCGCGTTTGAATTCCAGTTGAATTCTTTGTATTCACTTACGCACAAATAAAGTCGAGAAAGGTAACAATCAGTTTTCCCTCCAGTTATGGGTACGGATTGGGTTCTATAGCCTTGGCAGGTAACCAGTCTGCAGCTGAAAATAATGGAAACCTACTGCGGGATAATTTTCTGCCCATTCACTCATGTCTCTTTCGAGACATGATCGCTCAAGCGTATATCATCTATGGCACTTAACTGACTGGAGTTAGAAAAAGTATGTAAGGAGCAAAATACCAGGAGGGAAAGTAAAGAAGAAAAGGTTAATTACGTACTTATATCCACAACAGAATTACTTAAATAAATCAAATACTATTCAAACGTGGTTACTTGTCATATTTATAAGTAAGATAAAACCATTGTCAAATTGGTAGGGAAGAGCAGGAAATAGACTCTTTTGATTCACAACAATAAGTTATAATTCGAACGTGCAATCACAGAAGGCGGGACAAATAGGAGATCTTAGCAAAGCTTTATCAATTTCTGTCTGGTCTGGAAAAAAATATGAAATCTGGTGTTATGGATACACGAACCCTTTTAATTTTTGCTAATCATTCAGTTAAGTGCCATACGTACTACACGCTTTGGGTGATCATGTCTTGAAAAAACATGATTGACTGGGCAGAAGATTATCCCACAATAGGTTGCCATTAATTTCTGCGGTAGACTGGTTACCAGCCAAGGCTATAGAACCCAATCTGTTCTATTATTTGACTCATAATTAGAGGGAGAATATATGTATTTCATTATGAAGTAGTAATTAGTCGGGGGGGTCAATTTATTACTTTATGACAATAGAGAATCAACCCCCCACTTTTTGACCAGTAGAAGCCTTACTCATTATTGCAACTATTCGGTCAATGAATTAAGTGCCAAAGGTGATACACGATTGGGCAATCATGTCTCTGAAGACTGATTGCCAGCCAAGGCTATAAAACTCAATCTGTTCTGTTATTTAACCCATAACTGGAGGGAAGAGACTGATTAATATCTTTCCCAAGGATATTTGCGCGTAAGTGAATGCAAAGAATTTAACTGGAATTCGAACACGGCCCACCAACTTCTCCTTTCAAACCAATAACAACTGTACTACAATGCACATTTTTGCTATTAGCGGACTCATTTCATTGACTGCTACAATTAATCGGATCATTTGCGGACAGTTGTGAAAAGTTCATCTGATTTTACTGAAGAAATGCGTAATGAACTATTCCTTGCCTTTTCTGACAGATACACGGCAGAGCCTTTTTTGGTGGCAGTCCTGCTTTTGTAGTGATTAACATTTCATTTGCAAGGGACCTCTTTTGCTGTACGTCTTTACAAATAATCGCTTTTTCATCGATCAGAATAGTCAGTCATTTGTGTGTCATACGCGATTTGGGCGATCTAGTCCCGAAAGAGATAAAAATGATTAAGCAGAAGATTTTTCAGCAGTGTGTGTTCTGTTATTTAACCAATGGATAGAGAAGCAACTGATTAACAACGTTCATAAGGGTATTTACGCGTAAGTAAATGCAAGGAATTCTACTGGGTTTCGAAATCGGCTCTTTGATTTCTCGATGCGCGCCGATATCCACTGCACTACAACGTACCATGATAGTCAGTCAGTTGAGTGCTATACGTGATACACGCTTTGGGCAATCATGTCTCGAAAGTGACATGAAAGTTACATGACTGAGTGGGCAGAAGATTGTCACACAGTAGGTTGCCATTGCTTTCTCCAGTAGACTGGTTGCCACCCAAGGCTATAGAACCCAATCTGTCCTATTATTTAACCCATAACTAAAAGGAAGAGACGGTTTAATACCTTTCCCAAGGGTATTTGTGCGTAAATGAATGCAAGGAATTCAACTGAAATTCGAACTCGGCTTCCCGACTTGTCGTTCCGAGTCGATATCCACTGCACCATGATAGTTTTAAAAAATAGGTAGTTTTTACTGCATTTGTACAGATAATTGCAGATGAAAATAAACTCAATTACATTTAGTTCTGGTAAGTTTTAAAGTGCCCAGCATTTCGTATTTAATATATATATATATATATATGTGTGTGTGTGTGTATGTATGTTTACAAATGCCTTATAATGATCACTAGATGTAAAGTATGTCTGTAAGAGCCCGTTTAAAGTGATCTGCTTTACTTTTAATCAGGGTATTTGCGCTTAAGTAAATGCAACGAATTCAACTGGAATTCGAACTCGTCTCTCCTATTTCTCGTTCCAAGCCGATATCCACTGCACCACAACACACATCCAAGCAACGTATTTACAATATTGGTCTCAACTCCAGTTTTCCTTAAGGTCGCTTTCCAATTTCTTGGTGAGGGTCCAACTGGACCCATCATGACAACAAACAATCAACAATTTTTCCACGGCTTCTAGCAAGATCCTGGTATTTTTCAATATTTTTAATTTTTCTATCTTATGGAACAGCAAATTCAGTAATTTGACACTTTCTACTTTCTTTATCTATAAGAAAAATGGTCGGGTATTCGTATTTCACTGGCATGATCTGTCTGGACACAGACAACCCATAATATCTAGTAACTGTCATTTTCTAAAACTGTTTCTCTCTGATTATCATAACATTTTTTTCTTTTATATCACAGCCAAGTTTACGACATAATTTCTGATAAATCTCTTTCCAATCCATTTCTCTTGCTGCATAATATATTATTTCTGTGAGAACCTGGGACATTCACTGGGTATCGTGTCATCGGTCTACCTACAGTTGTATCTCCAAGAAGGCAGTACGATACCAGATGATGTGCGCTGAAATATCTACAGACACAGATAACACAGTGTTATATCCCGGGAGGGGATAAACGGAGAAAGAATAGTGCAAGAAATAATTCTTAACACTGAGGATATATGAATAGAGATTTATTATACCTCAGTACAGTAAAACAGATACACGTACACCAACGAACAGTTAACAGGCATAACACTCAAGAAGGCAATGTCTCTGTATAGGACGTATGCCTATGTCTTGTGAAGAATGCTTCCGTCTACTGACGTAGAACTCTCGTCTAAGGACGATGACTCTCGTATAATAACGATGGCTCTTGTATAATCACGATGGCTCTCGGATAATAACGATCACACTGTAGTTCGTTCTAGTCCCGATCTTTTATAACCCGGGTCATACCCATTTCTAGTAGGGTAGGACAGGATATTTCACTACAACACACAGAATAACAATAATTAGAAAGAGAGGAGAGGTTAAGTTGTTATAGTCACAGAGAACACAGTTCAATTATAATCGTCAATGGCACTCCGAATAATTTACGACTTCCCCGCGTGGGCAGAAGCCCGAGGTAGACGTGGCACAAGACCAATTGACGTGAGTAAAACCGAGCCCGTAAGCTCAGACAAAAATTCTTGTCTGATTTTCCCAAAACAAGACTCTATCCTTCGGTGGAACCTTGTCTGGGTTCTTCTCCGTCCGAAGGCAGAGAGAACGATTGACGCACGCAGTCAGTTCACTCAGTCAGAATTACTTGAGGCCTCGCCTGGTGTAAAGAAGACTGAAGTAGGTGCGGCACAAGGCCAATTAAATCCTAGCTCGTAAACTCGGACAAGAATTTCTGTCTGCTTTTCTCTAGACGATCTTTCTGTTTCACTCCAGAAACCAAACAATCTTTGGGAGCTCTAGAGGGATGTCAGCAGCTCTACAACATCTACATAACCTCAATTTGCTTTGTTCTTGCGATTTGCTTATTGGGTTTGACTACATTCAATTTATGGCTTGCTACTGCACAAGGTTATTATTATTATTATTATTATTATTATTATTATTCATATTTCGATTTCTGCTATGGTCGTACTACCTACCAAGTCTGCGGGAAAAGCTAAGGCAGGTCGTGGTTTGTTGTTATGGCTCCATTTCATGTTTTTCTATATTTTCTAACCCCTACACAGAGAACCGATCTTCTTAGGAATGAATTTAGCTACGGATTTTATATAGTCATTCCACTTGATTTCTGTTGTGAGAGTTAACCAGAGGAGGCGCACTGTTTTGCTTTCAGGGAGACTAGCCTAATCTATGTTATTAGTATTATTATTATTCTTCTTTAGAAATCGATTTCTGTTATGGTCGCACTACCTATCAAGTCTGCAGCAAGACCTAAGGTAGGTAGTTGTGTGTTGTTATGACTCCATTTCATGTTTTTCATATCTCCCTAACATCCCTAGCGTTACATAGACAAAGTTCTTCTTAGTGTGTGGGCTGTACTTAACAAGGCAATTTTTTGTATATCTCTTAAGCTGGAGTTTCTAGGGATTATTTCAATGTATTGTTTTGTTCCATTTTTTATCATTCCAAGTGCACCTACTATCACTGGCACGATTCTTGTTTTCAATTTCCACATTTTTTCTATTTCAATTTCCGGGTCTTTATATTTTGACAGTTTTTCGAATTCCTTGGTTGCTATGTTACAATCCGCTGGACAATCCATATCAATTAATAGGTTTTTTTCTTTCTGGTTTACAATTATTAAGAACAGTTCAATTCTGAATTATTTAAAAACTAAGTCTGAAATCTGCTACGCATGTGTAGCGTGAGTATAGGAAGAACATGAAGGGAATGCAGGGGAATTAAACACAATTTGACTGTTTTTAAAGAATTTTGATTATCCCATGAATTCAGGCGGTTTGTATATCTGTTTTTTATTTTGAAAATTTTAAAACACAACCTATTTGATAACCAGATCATTCTCAAAAGAAACATTTCATGGAAATGGAAAATCATCAGATGTATAAACACATATATGAAAATGAATTATATGAAAGAGAAAAAAAAAGAAAAAAATTTAGATGTTCCCATCATTTTTTACTGTCCTTTCTTTGAGAGTAAATATTGCCCACACAAATGTACGAAAACCAGTTATTACTAACATGACTGTCGTAAATTTTAAAATATTATTAAATATTATTAAATATTCCTCTGGCCGCCTTCTGTTATACTTTCCAAATACGAATTCGCAATGACGCTGGTATGAAAATGTCAATAAAAGAAAAAAATTAACAACCGATTTGCTGTAACAAAAAAATATTTTTGTAGAACAAAGTTAACTTTTAGAAAAGCTGACAAAAATTAAAAAGAAAAGTGTTGCTGTCAATACCCTGCTGTTTCTGTTGACAGTTCTCGGAATTTTGTTTTTTGGGAAGTGACACATTGACAATGAACTACAAAGTTAGCAGTACGGTCTCTGAGAAAGAATCAGTGACAACACAAAACTTAATTACCAATCTTACCTCATCGAGTAAAATTATATAATTATGTAGCCCCAGTAAGTTTTAAAATATCTTTTGTATAAACGGACTGAGGATGATTATATACAAAAAATATTATCAGAGTGGCATAGATAGATAGATAGATAGATAGATAGATAGATGTGATCATTGTGGTATAGATAGATAGATAGATAGATAGATAGATAGATAGATAGATAGATAGATAGATAGATCATGTCATGTGGATAGATAGATAGATAGATAGATAGATAGATAGATAGATGTGATCAATGTGGCATAGATAGATAGATAGATAGATAGATAGATAGATAGATAGATAGATAGATGAGAAGGAACTGAGATAAATATGAATACAGTTAGATTAATAGATAAAAACGGACTGAGAAAAGAACTTTCTTTATATATTCCTGCTATTAAAATTTGCTCTATTCATAAGACAACAGCGCTGACTATCCTGATGGGACCATTATTCTATAGACAATGTAGACATCGGAATCAACTCTGCATGTTAACTAACAATCTTATGCCTGAGGGCAATTTTCAGTTTCATGCTTCAGTATTATCTTCAGACCAAAGTTGAGCTGAAAATAACATTGAACCGTAAATGCAGTGTTGGTTCTGACATCTATTTAAAGATCCATTGATATCTATATATATATATATATATATATATATATATATATATATATATATATATATATTAATGCATGTTTCATTAAATAATATATACAATCTTTGTCAATTTATTTTATGTAATTTTTTCATATTGTCTGATAAGCTTTATAGCATTATCATTAAATGCTGAAAGAAAATCACCATTTTGATACATAAATTTATTATTTTATAATCCAATCTAAGCTTTCGGCTTACATAAACCACTTTCAAAGATGTCAATTACACTATCATATAACAATTCATGGACCAAAAATAATGACTGTCTGTTTTTGTTTACATGGAACATTTTCAAGCAAAAAAAAACTCATGCATACAAGACGCTGGAAGTGAATATCGCACCACAGCTTATAACGTCACACATGACCACATGAGAGTATAAACAAGAAATATTAAGTATGGGAAGATATTGGAATAAACCAATGGATTATGTTATTAATTATAGGCATTTAAGGATATTTGTGGAGATTTCATAATTTATTTTGTTTAGGTTAATCCTTGGTGTGATATTTGCTTCCAGCTCCTTGCATGCACGAGTTTGTCGCTTGTTAGAAAATTTTCCACATGAACAAAAACAGACTGTCATTATTGTTTGTCCGTGAATTTTTATATTATAATTTAATTGACTTCTTGTCTTATTTTTAGAGGAGATGTTTACCAAAGTTATCTACCAAGTTAACATCTCCACCAAAAATAACAAAAATAATAATTAAGTTTACATTAGAATTTCCCATGGAGAATTCAAACAACGTTACTATTCTAATAAGCACTATTTTTCTAATCCCAATCTAAAATTCCCAACTTCCCTCTCCCGAAGATTTTGGGAAATGAAAGAGGAGCGACTTAATCCAATAGTGAATTGAAGATTAATAAGTTTGACCCTCATCCCTGATAACCTTTACGATAGATGCAATCTATGTTTAGTTGAAAACTTTAAAATATTACAATATCCTAAGCAAAATTTGGTTTTGAACCTAAGGAAAGAATTTATAAGCAAATTCCGTAATAAATTTAAATTTAGATAAAAACTTCTTAATAATTAAACAAAAATTAAAATTCGTGAAAATAGTTGTTTCTTTCTTCTATTAGCTGCGTAATCAAATTATTTTTTAATATTCCTATTTCTTAAATCTATATTCTTTCTAGTTCTGTCGTTTTATTTTTAGCTTACGTTATGTTTGATCTGTTTGTTTTGATATTTTTGTTGTGATAAATTCATATTTAATTACCAAAAAAAAAAAATTAATAGTTGTTTCATTTCTTCTAATTAGCCATATAATTAAATTATATTAAATAATAATTTCCTGTTCTTAAATCTATATGCTTTTTACTTCTATCGTTTAAATTTTTAATTTATTTTAACCAGTTTATTTTGGTATTAAAATTATTCTTGACCCTTTATCAGTGGCCTTGTAAGACCGTAATTTAATCTGCCTTATTTCTTCCTTAATTTTTTTTATCCTTTTTTTATTTATTTTATTGTATCTCTGTACGTTTCTGTCACCAAAGTGGCAGGTCTAACAGGTTCCAACAGAAAATGATCTGTCCATTTTTTCCCGTGGGTTTTTCTTCTTTACATTTTTCTTTTTCCTTACTATTACTTCTGTTTTTTACATGCACACAAACAAATATATTATATTTTCCATAATGTGTTGTTTTCGTTGATGATGTGGGTATTTCATTTACCCAAAAATATGACCCGGCACCTCGTCGTGATGTAATTGTTAGCAAGCTCGTCTTGCTTGCTAGTATCATTACTGAGTAGTGAGTTCGATCCTGCCACGGTACCCCCTACTTTCGGCCGTATGTTAGGTCTAAGCTACGCCTAGAAAATCACCTTTCTCCAGGTTTGGGGGTGAGCGCAGGGCGAACAACCCTGCGCCATAAAAAACAGTTTGTTACGGAAACAGCAAAAACGCTGCCTTACACACGATTAGGTGTAAGAAGTTTATTTATTAGAAATATGGCCATTAAATTTAAGACTTTTTTATGTAATATATATATATATATATATATAACATAAAAAAGTTAAGACTTTTTTATGTAATATATATATATATATATATATATATATATATATATATAACATAAAAAAGTCTTAAATTTAATGGCCATATTTTTAATAAATAATCTTAATAAATTAATTAGGATCGGGTCTTTGTGATTTAATATTAAAAATGATACAGGTGGTGTGTTCAATGTAATTAATATTTAAATTACAGAGCCAATTATAAAATAAAATAAATTTCGAAGTTCCTAAGAGAGATTTCACATCTCATCGGTAACTATCAATACTCAAAATGAAATAAGAAAATTAAAATTTTACCGGCGGAAGTGCAAAGATTTACGTCACAAAAAAACTAGATAGCAATCAATGTCTATTTTTAGCTTTTGGACAACATTACTTTTAGACTGAGTTGTAAGTGAAAAATTTAAACTTTTGGCTTTGTCTAGCTTTACAAAGGGGTAGGGAGGTAACGGAAGAAATAGGAAGTGGTGTTTGACTGAGAAGTGAGCTAAACAAAATGGAAAAGAGGGAGGAAAAAGGAAATAGAAAAAAAGTTCATTTCCGTAGAGACGCTAGGGACGTGTTTACAAAACTAGCGTTTATAAATGGGTTAAAGTATTAGAAAAAAGATTTTTAGAAAAAACTTTATTTGGTGGAAAAATGCTGACATATGATTTATTTATTTTTAATTGAATTAATCTAATTAATTATAAACCTAGATTTAAAGTAAAAATAAAATTAACAAAATTTATTAAAAAAGTTATTTTTTTAAATTAAAAAAATATTTAAAAAAATATTAAAAAAAAATATTAGGTGCTGGGAAAAATATATATACATACTTGCAGAAAAAATTGGGGGTTAATTAAGTATAAGTATCCTTACTTCATAAAAGGTAGATATTAGTAGGAGAAAGGAAGAGGAAGGTAGAGGGGTTCAAATTTACTATTTAAAAAATTAATTAATTAATCAATCAATCAAAAACTATTTAATTTATATTTTCTCTCCTAAAAACTGAAATTAGAATTTAAATTTTAAATGTTCACAAATTTCGCCTTATGGCGGCACTTACTAATGAATTCTTTTCTAAAATTCAAGAGTAGGTAAAGAATTTATGTAATCTAAAAAGTAAGGTTGTCCAAAATCTAAAAATAGACATTGATTGCTATCTAGTTTTCTCTGGCGTAAATTTTTTAACTTCCGCCGGTAAAATCTTAATTTTTTTAATTCATTTTGAGTATTGATAGTTACCGATGAGATGTGCAATCTTTCTTAGGGATTGCATGTTGAAATAATCATTCAACGCTTTTGAACTTCGAAATTTATTTTATATATATATATATATATATATATATATATATATATATATATATGGTGTATGGGTAGGTATTTGAAGGCTATCACAATGCCTTTAGTATAATAAAGGAAGGTAAAGAAGGTGTTGGTATTACTTATTTATTATTCATTAATATTTCGACATAAACACACACAAACATACATGCACTAACGCACTTATAGGTACATAAACACACATAGTCACTACAATTAACGACAGCAGTAGCAGCGAAAGAGGACCATTGATTTAAAAGCACGGTTCAACAGCGAACGTGAAATCAAGCACCCCTATGATTCTGAAGATGATATGCTGATATCGAAATATTAATGAATAATAAACATGTAATAACCAACACCTTCTTTAACCACCTTTATTATGCTAAACTTACCCATATACCTTATATACAAAATGCTTCAAGCAAATTACAAAACCCTCCTATATATAGAGTGCGTATATGTTCTCGCACGCCGATTGAGCACTACAGAGAAATGGTAAACGTTAAAAAAGTAGCTACTCACGTATTTACGCATCGATCATTGAGTAACAGATTTGAACACTTCCGACAACTGGCATGTGTATACATTGTATATATGACGCACGAAAATAGGCCTTTCTCCACTGAGCGCCCATAGATTAAAAGTAGAATCGCCGACTGATGTCAATTTGGTCGGGTTTCAATTCTGGCTAAAAGCAATCGGATGTCTAACCCTACTGATAAGCTGTGATACAGATTGGTTTGCGGATGACTATATATATATATATATATATATATATATCCTTGTGCAAATTATTTTAAGAAAATGTGTGTCATTCAGCAGCACATCGTAACAAAAACTCCTCGTAAATAATCACGCCGGTAGAAATAAATATATAATACTGTTTGATTATAAACAGAATATCTACTTAAATAGGAGGATTGATCAGAAATAATATTCAGACAAATAATTACAAATTGTCGGTTGTTTATAATTAGTTAATTAGTTTTGGTAATTTTAGTTAATTTGAGTAATATATATATATATATATATATATATATATATATTGGTCAATGTAGTGTAATAGGGCAACTTAATGTGTTCTAATGGTTAGCAAGCTTTTCTCGCTAGAATCTATTACTACTGAGGAGTGAATTCGGTCCTCACTAGTTGATTTTTTTTTATTTTCAGCCTTGTGTCACATCTAAGCTGCGCTTAGAAAAATCACCATATTGATAGATCTTTGCTTTATTCGTGTATTGAACGATTCACACCAAAATATTTGTGATGTAGAAGATTGAAAAATAGTTTTGTCTCGTTTCTTTTACTATGGTTTTAAATTCGCAGTTTCCAATCTCGTATACTGGTTGACACCGAAAATTTGAGAGTCAAGTCTCCCTGTCGTTTACACCTGGGTTGACGAGAGGGAGTTGGATTCATATCTTTTGAAAGGGAATGCAAAAACTAGGTTAGAATTTGAAATGGGGTCGTCGGTTCATCCTTCATCGCCGGTGACCGTTAATCTCCCAACAAATGAATCATTGATTTTGATATTACTTGCGGGTCGAAGTGCAAAGTCTGCTGCGGAATTAGGTATTGAATTCTTTTTCTTTATTGATTTTGGTTATTAGCCGACCAGTAAGAGAATTCAATAAACACTGCTTCCCTCAGTTTATAATCCTTATGTGAAAAAAAGTATTTAATTTAATTTAAGCAGGGAACGAGTAGAATAAAGTAACGAGAACGAAAGGAAACGATGAAAGAAAAATGACCGAAGGAACGAAAATATTCAAAATTGGTTTGTTAGATGCACAAAGCAAAACATTAAGGAAAATAAATCTGAGTGAAATTGTTATGTTGTAGGACGAATCTGAGTTTTTTTCCTTCCCGTGTGTGTTTCGAATCCTTCGTCGCCACTTTTATGTTGCATGTAAGAATTATTGTGAAATAAATCCAAACAACGTAATTGTATAACGTAGGTGTATTACCAGGAAGAGTAGTATTTACAAAGAGGTCGTTAGTAGAATACAGAACAAGGGTTTAGTAGAACGTATTGTCGCGAGACGTAAGAGTCTGACTAATAGAACACTTCCGGTCCAATACCGGAAATACCCGACTGACTTGTTCACTCGGTTTACATCCGAGATCTTTCCCGAGGTATAATCACTACTCCTTTATGTAGTGCTCAGCACATTCTATTACTCTAGACAAAGGTGGAGAGCGCCCCAACAGAAATTAGTCAAAAAGAAAAGGAAGAGAAAAATTGTTGTGGCGTCTCCTCTTTTTTCAGGATGATAGACTCGTCTAATATACATTATACGCCTGCATAGAAGCAAGACGTCAGATAACGTTAGACATCGTGAGACATCGAGAAATCCGTGAGATACTGACAGGTACCGAGTGATACCGAAAGATATCGAGTGATACCACGTCCTTAGTTCATAGTAGCTCTGAGCTCCACTCAGCAGAATATTATAAACAGCACCCGTCAGCTTTCGACGTGGACATACTAATTCTCTCAGGCTTCACTTCAGAGACATTGTATATATTCGTTTTAATAACTGTATTCCTTGATTACTAACCTGCGTTCAAGTTTGTATTCTTTACGTTTATACTTATCCTTCTATCTCAAATTCTGTTTCTTGTTCCTTTTGTGCAGTTTCCATTCCAGGGATCCACGACAAAAATTTAAAAAGAGGAAAATATAAAGAAATTAAAACAAACAATTTAAGCAAGAAAACAAGAAGATTTCAATGAAAAACAAGTTTGAACAAGCTTAAAATTTACTCAAGTTAGATATTTACTGAATGACGCCTGTGATATGAATAAAATCTTCATAAGAAGTTAAGTCCATAAAGATTAGGCTGACAGACAAATATTTGCCCTAGACTTTATGACGTTATTTTTCTAGTGCTTATAAACCAAACGACATAAACGGACATTAATATAGACATGGAAGAAAATTAGAAAGGAAGTGTGTAATACTGACAAACCTCAAACTTGAAAGAATGAAAACGAGATTAATCGTTAATGTCCGTCAATTTTCGGGAGGCTATTAATAGTTAAAAAATATAATTAATACTAGAATTTTATAAACGTATAGATAACACAAGTGTCTATTAGAAACATATAATATAATTACTACCGTATTTTTTATTTATTTTTACACTAGATTTGAACGTTGGTATTAACGGGTTAATACCGACAAATAACAAAGAAAGAATGACAAAATAAGTGATGAAAATATGCGAAAGAGTAATCAACACAAACAAGGAAATGCCAAATAAACAAATGAATAGTCAAAACCTAAATGAAATTACTAAATAGACAATAAAATGCTCGAAACAGACGGGTGTGATCAAAATGGACAAGTAAATGACCAAAACAGAAAAAGAAGTGATCAGAACATACAAGGAAGTGTTCAACATAGATAAGTAAATGACCAAAACAGACAAAGAGGTGATCATAACAGACAAGGACGTGATCAAAATCGACAAGTAAATGAACAAAACAAAGAAGTGATCAGAACAGACAAGGAAGTGATCAAGATAGATAAGTAAATGAAGAAAACAGACAAAGAAGTGATCAGAACAGACAAGGATGTGATCAAAATAGACAAGAACTGATCGAGACAGAGATGTGAACAAAATAGACAAACAAGTGTTTCAAACAAACAAACACTGGATCAAAACTGGCAAAGAAACGATCAAAACAAAAACATCTGATCAAATTTGTAAAGGAATAAATAACAGAAATTCAAAATACAAACTCTTAGACACAAACTGTCCGTTGGCGTATTATCTTTTGTTCAATTCTTTGAAAAAAGGTTTATCAATAGCTCTAATTTTGTATAATTTTTCTGATCACTATTTGTTTTCAGATAAATGATGACAGACATCAAACTAAATCAACCAAAAATGGTGCACTGTAAAAAGATAATCTCAGCCAAAAAGAAAAAAAACTCATAAAAACAGTCACATTGCAAACATAGCCTTAAAGGTAGACTATTGGGGTTTAGAGATTGCGAACATTTTGGAAGTCAAAGTTCAGAAACAGCTGGAAGCTGCTTTGCTAGCAATAGTCAAATATAAAACGCCTGTCAGGGGTCGTATTTGAATCAAAACGCTAAAGATATATACATGAAATTCAAAACATTATTACGAGCTCAATATTTCAAGGCACTCACTCGTAAGAATAATCATGAGGACGTTCGACACAAATCACTAGTGATGTGGAGAGGCCATCCCATGTCTTCCAAAGACAAAAGAAAAACGATTGATCTGTGCAAAGCAGTTGTTGAGAAAGACGAAACATCAAGAACCTACAATGCGTTTTTTCTGATGAGAAAACATATTAATCAGGTTCAAGTTATCCAATAGAATTAATGACGGAGGGTTCGGCAGAGATCCTACGTATGTTCCAACGGTCATATACGCAACGTTTCTGACAACTAGTCGTGAGTCGTCACTTCTTTCCTCAGAGTTTAAATATCAATCCTGCTGACTTTAAGATGGTATTAGAGAGGGTTGTGATTGGGTTGGAAGTGTGAGCAAAGAAAACCCATACACTAACTAACAAGACTCTAAGAAGGGCCAAAGTGCGCCAAGAATAAGTTTCGAGTCTTCACGAATATATGGACTGCTAGCTCCCAAGACCTGAATCCGTTAGATGACTACGTATGGGACGGAGAAGAGAGAGGTAGTTCTATGAACGTTCACAAAACACTATAAAAGTTTGTCTGAATTAGCATCGTGTTGAAAATAGGAAAAGATCCCCTGAATCGGACATGCCAACGTTTCATAGCTCATACTGGATAGGTCATTAATGCGAAATGAGCTTCAATAAGTAGATGCATCAAAAGAGTTTCATGATTATTCTATCGCCTTTTTTTAAAAATGAAGCTCTTCTTTCATGTTTTTACTAAATTCATGCTAATGGCCTCAAAGATGTGGGCAGCTTTTAGAAAATATTGTTAATTTTCGTGTAACCGATTCGCATTATTGTGAAGCTGCATTGGCTTGACGATCGTTTAACATGCAAACATTTGACTAAATGAGATTGACAAACACATTTGTCCGGATAATTACTATGGCAAGGAATGAATTCAATCCAGACTTAAGAATAACAGTTAATAATTTAAATTAGAAAATTTGTGCAAGATCCAACTTCAATGAGCAATTACGTTGAAACTCGACTCAATTAACGTTAGACAAAGTGGTAACAATACGTCAATTATGGTGATCTGATTGTCGAGGCCTGAGGTATACTTGACGACATATTGTGATGAGATTGCATCACTGTTCTAGTCCATTTGGCTTATTCTATGTAGTCAAAAGTGGGCTGATTATTCCCAATATAACGGAAATAAAACGCCAATTTTATAGTGATTTTGTGTTAAGTCACATGCGTGCACCAAATAAAACTGTGACAGCTTTTAAATAGAGAAAATAGCAATAAGCATTATTTATATATATTTAATATTAAAATGTGTTGAGTGAATGGCTCTGGTTAAACGTAAATAATTGACAGAACTATCAACAGACAAAATTGTCAAAGTTCGTAATAAGTAATAGCAAGAAAAAGAAAAGGCCGAGGTGAAAAATAAAGCAGGCTAACAATATATGCAAGGGGAAATTATCGGTAATATTGAAAAATAAGAGTACTATGGCAAAAAGTTCACAAAGTAAGATTTGGGGTTGACACACATGGGTATATTTGGATGAACAAACGCAGTGTTCTGATATCAAGACAAGATAGACTGGGATTACTTCAGATGACACCGAGAAACGGTCTATGTTATTGGCAAGGAAGAAATCCCAGCATGCTTTTTTAGTGCTTCTTCCTATAACCTGGGGAGGGGAAACTTTTAAAAATTATTCCTAGTATGAATTAGAACTAACAAAATGAGTCATAGAAATGAAGAAAAATAAGTCTTTGCTAACTATGTGAGCATGCGTACTTTGCTGAGAAAAGTCGTCTGGATATCTTCTCAATGGTGTTTAATAATGAAAACGTTCTTTTCAGCCTTCGATTAACTTAATATTGCCAGATTCGTTCTTCTGTAACCTGATGCCACTGTCTAAGAATTATGGTGAATAGAGGCATTCTGCTTGGACAGCGAGGTGAATACAAAAGTAGGATTGATCTTTGAACTTGGTGCTTACATAGCCACTGCAACGCTGTTATTAGACTTTATTTAGCCATTCTGCGTCTGCGTTTTAGTCGGGGTTTGATAATAACTTATTTTCTGCTTGATTAATCTAAATTCCAATAACTGTTTTATTCAAGTTGTTATCTACCCCCAGGAAAATAAGTCAAGCTGCTACATTAATCTTTATAAAATACATGATAAATAAAGAACATTTAAATAAAATATATACGCAAATATTTGACGCAAAATAGAGATAATGAATTTGAAAAAACACCCGTAACACCAACAGAGTCTTCATAAAAACATATTTAAAATTGTCCGTAACCCTAACCAAAAGTAGAAAGAAAAAGCTTCTTTTCCAAAACATGGGTTTTTAAAGGTACCTGTTAACTTTTTCTGATAATACATATATAACTGGAGTAGATAGATCTATCTATTGCCCGGTTCATACTCCACCCTCGTCTATTGAACAAGTTAAGAGGCTCATCTCTTTTTCCCTGTTTAGCATGTGGTTTCCGGCTTTCTCTTTTTCAATCTTCTCACTTTGTATTTTTTTTATTTCAATTGGAGTAGATAGATCTATCTATCACCCGGTTCACACTCCACCCACGTCCATTGAACAGGTTAAGAGGCTCATCCCTTGTTCCCTGATTAGAATGTGGTTTCCGGCTTTCTCTTTTCCAATTCTTTTCACTATTACGTAGCCCCCTGCACATCAGTGGCGATACGGCCTTGCTCGGGGTGATACGATTAAAAAAATAATATGTGCTACCGCCAAACATCACACGGTGCGATGGGTAAATTGTCGCTATTTTATATTTTTATTTTTGTGCATGCGGGTTATTTTTTTTTTTTTTTTTGTCGACTGCACAGAATATTAGGTTTATTTGGGCACCATCATTGATAATAAAATAGTGACATGACGCATTTCCCCCCACCAGAAATATGGGAACGATATGATGTACTGCCTGACATTAGTACTGGAAAGTTGAGTACAAATATTTCAGAGTTCAAAAGATTCGAAATGAATTGGATGAGTCTAATGGTCATTACAAAGATGAGACAGTACGGAAAAGTTACTCTGATCGTTCTGATTAGAAGAGAACTCCCGAATTTGTTGGTGAGGGCCTCGGACTCAACCCGGAGACTTGAATCAGATAGCTTGAGGAGGTGATGATGCCCTGGGTCAAGAGAATGGCTGCTGGATAGTCCTATGTCTGGAAATAGATCACAGTATCCTACCACACAAGTAGAAGAACACAGTCTTAGCTGTTGGGCAATTTATGCGACAATATCACCTCTTACATATGGTTACCCCCTTGCTTTTTATGTGTGAGGCAGAGTTGAGCTAGAGACTAACAAAACATTTTAGCACAATAGATGAACTGAAAGCAAGAATTATGGCAGCATTAAACGACAAAATAAGGAGAAAGTCCAAGAGAGCAGCAGGTGATGCCGAGCTCGTGTAAAAGCCGTGGTTGAAGCCAATGACGATTTAAATATATATTTACTCTTTAGTATTTCATGACAGTATTGTGAAATTTTGCTAAATATATTTGTTAAAATGAGATTTAAACATTCTTTTCAGTTTTTCGCAATTTAGACGTAATTTAGTTTTTAATCCATCGCACCCTATATATAAATATTTATATGTGTCTGTGTGTAGCCTAGTTAGGGGCCAGAAATAAAGACATAAAGATGAAATATATATATATATATATATATATATATATATATATATAAGAAAATTATAGTACAAACAGATACAACATGAAATGATTACCAGCGTGACTGTACTGGTCCGGCTGCCAGAGTTATCTATGGAATAGAAATCCCTCTCTCTACAAAGAAGAAACTGCTGCTTATTTATATTTGAAAAAGGTTCATTTGTGGGTAAATTATCATAACATCCCATTTCTAAGTATCAACTCCGCAAGAGTCTTACTATCTTTTCCTTTTTGTAATAACGATGTGAAAGTCCGCCATTTCCTCTTTTTTTAACAGCGCTGTTCCGGGACCGCTTGTCAAACAATATCATAAATGACATACATTACTTCATTCTCTTCAGGAGAACCGCAGTAAGGACTGTCCAACAGGCCTTTCTTGATTTGATTTAAATGTCTTTTGTGAGTAAACTGGGCACTTTTAATTATGTAGACCATATCTCTTAGTCATTTTTTAATTATTACCAATTTCCCAGAAAGAGTTATCCTGAAACATCCTGAAAAAACTTTCTCTCGAGATTACTAGCGTTGTGTAGTATCATGCTTGATTGTCCAGTTTTTGTTTGTTTCGGAATAGCTTGTCGAACACCAGTGTGATGTTACGCGTAAACGTTACCTCACCTGGGAGTAATGATGATGGTGTGTTTTTGTTGGGCGTGATTCTATACACCTGAAAAAAACTGTTGCAAGTCTTTTTCTGGTGGTATGCCCTTAGCTTTCTTCAGAGCTGTTTTCAGCGTGTCAAAAAAAACAAAACAAAAAAGCAAAAAAAACAACAAAAAAAACAAAACAAAAATACAAAAACGCTCACCCTGTCCATTGGACCTTGGGTGATATAGAGCGATCGTGATATGATTAATCCGAAAATTTTCACAAAATCCTTAAAATCGCCGAACGTAAATTGTGTGCAAGTGTCTGAAAATACACATTTGAATACCAGTAGTAGTGGGATTTCTACATCTAAAAACTTCGGGAAACTTAAAAAAAAACTATCTACTACTATAAGATAGTTGAATTCGTCTAACGGGTCTGCAAAATTATTCGAATCCATGATTGGTTCATTTTGGGCCAAAGACTATATTTAATTGTAGTTGCCTTAGCTGCCAAGCACAGACTTTACAAGATATCCTTATCCATGTTCGGCCATTATACATAACTGCGCATAAGGCTTTTCATCCTTGTAATCCCTGGGTGATCGACATGGAAATCTTTTAGAATGCTTTTTTCTAGTGTTGTGGGAATGACGACTCGCTCACTATATAGCAGTACTTCGTCGCATAAAGAAAAAGTATATATGACGTCGGTTGGTGTTTTCACAAATTTGGGTTTTGGTTTACCTGGTTTGATTTGGTCGAAAGTTACAGAAAGTTACAGTCCCTTACTGTGTTGCATAATATGGCTCCAAATTCTCCTTCTGTCCGAAGAGAAGCATTCTCAGTACTTTGAAAAAGTTCTCTGTGTTTCGGGATTAATCTGGACAGTTCGTCGGTATGACAGAGTTTTTAGATGGTAGGAAATCAATTTTAAAGTTATAATTTAAAAGGATTGTTATCCATCTCCGCAGCCAGACCTTTTTTTAGAACCGAAGATGGTCAGTAAAAGTTAATGTTTTGTCTGCAATGTAAAGTCTCTCCCATGAATGTACCACTGAAACTTTGTTACTGCGAAAATAATCCATAACGACTTCTTTTCAATTTGAGAGTAATTCTTTTCTGCAGAAAGAATCGTTCTCAACGCCATTGGTTTGTGAGATCTATCTGGCATTTTTTGCATATTACATGCACCAATGCTATACGATCTGGCGTTGCTGGCAACTGTAAAGTGTTATAGAGGATGATAAACGTCCGACCTTTATTTTGATGAATGTTTCTTGGCATTCACGTGTCCACTCCCAGTCTTTCTTTTTTTTTCAAAAGTTCGTTTAACGGAGCACGCAAGTTGTACATATTCGGCATAATCATCTAGCAATAGTTTGCAAATCCTAAGAAACTTTGTAAGGGAGAGATATTTTCGAGAGCTGGCATTTCCTTTCTTGCTGTAATCCGTTCTGGATCTGGTCTTGTTCCCTCTTTATTGAGAATGTGTCTCAAGTGTTTAATCCTGTCCATAAAATATCACGTTTGAATACTTTCAAATTGAACCCATACTCCTGTATTCTTTAGAAAACCTCATGAACATGTTCCTTATGCTGTTCTAAATTTTGACTGCTCGTTAATATGTCGTCCAAATATTCGAAATCAAAATATTATCCATCACATGTTGGAAAATTGCCCGCGCAACCTTTACCCCGAACTGTAAACGTTCGAACTTGTACAAACTACGAGGGGGTTGATACAGACCAATTTAGAACCCTCTTCCTCCACCTGTACTTGAAGATATGCATCACTGAGGTCGATGTTTGAAAGAAATTTGCTCCATTTAGTTCCGCAAAAATTCCATCCGGTCTAGGTAAAGAATAATGATAATCTTTGAGTGCTGCATTAAGCCCTATCGAGAAATCGGCGCAAACTCAGATCTCGTTTGACCTCTTCTTCACATAGGCGGTCGGTGAAGCCCATTGACTGTACACAATTCTCGACAATATACTGGTTCTTTCTAATCTGTCGAGTTCTTCATTTATTTCTGGTAGAGAGATGAAAGGCACATTTCGTTTTTTCTTAAACACTGATTTGATGTTATTTTTTTATCTCGAATTTTGCCGTCATCTTATTACACCGACGAAGGACCCAAGTAAATTATTCCGTAAAGATTTATTTTAAATCTTTTATTAAATTATTTGCCTCGGTCGTCAGGCTATTTTGTTTATGACAAAAGGAATTATTTGGCATGTCCCACAACTTAAATTTATCAATCCAGTCGGTGCCGAATAAATTTTATGTATTCTTTAGTAATAACGTTTTTAGTTTTATCGTCCTTCCTTGGAAAGTTATATCAGTGATAAGTTCTCCCTCAAACTTGATCTTCTTCCCCTATCACGTACCTGGATATTTTATTAGGTCTGAGCAAGTTTGGGTTTTCCAAATTTTTCCAAGTGTGTAGATGTATGTTTGTTAAATCTGAACCAGAATCCAGCTGTAGTTTAATATTTTTATTTAGAATTCGTACTTGCACGTATTTCGTAATTTTAACTCATTAATCTGATTTTGTTTGTTATGAAGCTATAAACCTTTTTCTTACTCAGCAAGGTGAGCTCTTCTGCCCGGCACGACTACAATTTAGATATTTTTTTTCTGTTAAAGGGCATTCCTTAGTGACACACAACTGTAACACTTGTAAGTGGACAAGGTGTCTTGTTTCTTTTTTGAATAGTTTTATTTTGAGGGAGAATTAAATTGTTTTTTCTTTTGACGTACTTATTTGAGCTATGTCAGTGTCCTCAATAATTTTTTCGAATTTTGACAAACGCTTAATAATCTCTGACAGTCTTCCACTATTTGTTGGAAAGTAATGTTTGTCTCATTTTCCAATTTATTCAGAAATCTAATTTCAGCGACTTTAGCTGTAACGAGTCTCTGAACAAATATCAGACACTTGAAATTAATCGCACTCTGTTCTGACAGTTTGAAATGGTCGCAATGCTTGTTCACGACCGACGCGAGTGGAGTATAACCTTCATTATCCTTTCTGGTTAAATTCATAAACTTCCTTTTTTTACGAAAGAGTGAAGTTCTTGGACTAAATTGTTCTGTAAGAAGTTTAACCACTTCAATGAATGTCAATTCGTTTGTTTTACTGGATAAAATACAGTTAACAAATTTTGTGTTTTTTGGTGCCCAGTTTTCAAAGAAGAATGCGAACTTTTTTAGAGTTCTACCAGTTTATGCAATCTCAGGTATATAAATAATCGGATCTTCTAAAATAGAAGGCGAATGTTATATCCTCGTTCGGAGAATATAAAAATGCATATTGTACCCCAAATCGTGTTTTGTGAGAACGAGTTTTCGTTTTCACTAATTTGTTCCCTCTTTGCCACTTCAATTTTTTGATGTTGAGTTTGAAGTAGAATCTTTTCGTGTCTGTAATGTCTGATTACTCTTTGTTTCTGAAATTTAAACCGTTGTTTTTCAGTTTGCTTTAGCATTTCAAGACGTTCCTCTTGCCATTTAATTTTGCTACTCAAGTTGGAATTTAAGAATTTCGAGCTCGGTAAATTTAAATTCGTCCGTGTTTGACTGTGTCGTCTTTTTTTAGGATTAAACTGAATACGATTAGATAAAAATTTAGGAAACCGAAATAAAGTATTAATTGAAGTTAATATATTAAGTGTTATATCTATATAGAGAGTTCAATGGATGTTATCCAGAGCAATATAATATTTATAAAGGAAAACTCAATACCTCATTTAAATTGGTTAGAATTATAATTCATTTCAATGAGCTAAATTAGCTCATTACATCAAACCACACAATATTCGTTTCATTCGGTACAAAGTTTTTTTCTAGAATTTTTGTACCAAAATGAACGAATATTGTGTGGTCTGATGAAATGAGCTAATTTAGCTCATTGAAATGAATTATAATTTCTAACCAATTTAAATGCCGTGTTTAGCTTCCCTCTATATATATCTATATATACAAAGTGTACAAAGTGTTTACTTCTTTAACAGAGTAAATTTATGCAGATTTCGAAGTTTCATGAGGACGCTGTTATAATGATCGTGAGGGGGGACACCGTTATTATGTCTTCGCTCGTAAGTCCTGACGAAATAGAGCATCATAACGGTGTCCTCACGAAAGTCCAAGTCGGCATGAATCTGGTCTATTAAAGAGACAGACTCTTTGTAATTATCAACGCCTATGTACACCCCAATATCAAGGCTTTTTGCTATAAAAAACCTACTTGCCAAAATACATTTTATCAGTAAAACGACAACCTTGTCACTAAACATTACTACAGTTAAACAATATATATATATAGTCATTCCGAGACAATCCTGTTTCAGTGTTTTATCAGTACGGTTAGATATCCGATTACTTCCAGCCTGGTAAAAAACCGAACGATTTGACATTTTGACAGATTAGAGATTCTACCTCTATGCTTTCGGCTAAAGGTGGAGGAAGGAAGATTTTATCTTGTTATATACACAATGTATACAAACGCTAGTAGCCAAGAGTGTTCAATATCATTTGGAAATGAGTTATTTCCGCGACCTAGTTTTCAAACTTTCTGTATATTCAGGCGATTTACAATAACTGATTTTACCGTTTTCAAAGGATAATAAGGAATATTTTTTACGAACACGCGACCGGAATTTTCACACAACCGAAAAATCTTCAAAGTTAGGGAGAAGTTTTGTTTTAAGAATCTTACAACACTTTCATTTATGTTTATATGATCCTAGTAAGTATTTGCGGGTATGATTGCATTTGGACATAATATCTAATTTTTTCTTTAGTAAATCTTTTGTTTCTGGGAATAACATAATCGCTAATTCTTTCTCCTGGCACAATCTGCATACGTTACCACCGTTGTATGGTTTGGCTATTGTCACTATGTTCTAAGTTATATCAGGGTCTTTTTCATATTTAATATGGAAAAGTCGCGGATAAAAATCATTTTCAAATGAAAAATATTCAGAAGTTCTACAATATAATTGTATTGAACACTTTTTAATACAACTGTGTACAGGTCTAAAATTTTAAATATAACTAAATATGAATAAAAAAAAGGAAATGTTCTCTGAGTTGACATGTTTCGTCCTCTGTTATTTTCAAAGTAAATATATCGATTTTATTTTTCAGGAAACCTAAACGAACTATATTTTTACTTCTGACTGAATTTTTGTGATGAGACATTATCTTTATTAACACTATTTTTTAAATCATTTCATTTCATGCAAGTCAATAAAATCACTAAGGCACAAAGGGTTACTGAGTCTGAAAGAATAAAAAATATCTAAGAGCAGGAACAATAGAAGAATAACCAAGAAGACAGAAGATAAGAATTTAAAATTTCGAAGATCAAAGTTGGGTAGAAACATAGACCCCCAAAAGATTCCACAAACGAGACGTGTGAGAAAAGAAACTGTTAGCATAGAACTTACGGTTACATATAGCTATTTCAATTTATGAGACCATTCCCTCATTTTTGTTTTTTGTTTATTCTAGCGTTTCGGTAGTTGTGCTCTCCGGCCTTCATTAACCCTTTATTTAAACTACGGGATAGTATGTTTCGGTTCCATTGCTTATATCCATAGATATCTTGTCTAGTTATCATTTATAGTATTGTTCAGTTGCTGCTCGTTTCGTTTCCACTAAATCCAATTAAATACTACTCTGCCCAGGGATTGAACACGCAATTTCTATGTCACAAATTTCGAAACCGACGCTTTAATCCCAGAGACTATTGTCCAGTGTTATGATCGATATAAACCTGATGAAGTCCAAAGTGTTCAACTGAAAGACGGTTGTGATAACAATAAAAGAGATGAAGTAAAGAGTTTGAATATAACAACTGTAAAAGCGTTCGACAATATATTCCACAAGGAACTGATGGAGATGCTCAGCAGCCTCGGCTTATTTGGGAAAGACATGAGTAATCAAGAATCTCTACTTGTAGCAAACCGCCTGCATACGGACCCCAGTTTATATATAAATTCGAGAGAAAGATATTAAAAGAAATTAAATGGAGTCATATGCTGTAGAGAAGCTCCGTGGAAATGTAATTGGCATGAAGAATATTATACATTCAGCTCGCATCAGGTGAGTTTGAATTACTTTTCACTTATCTACATCTCCGATGCCAGCAAAGACATAGAAATATATTCACAAACTTACATATACACAGACTTATCTACGGTTTTAATGGACGTGAATAACCACTGTGATCTGACTCACAAAAATTAAAATTTCCTTCTTTTTTATTGTTTTTTTCTGTCTCTGACGAAGCTTTTATAAAAGTAAAACATGTTAGATTAATATACTGATGGGACACTGCCACCCGGCTGGCTGGTTGATTTGGTCGCTAGCTGGTTCGAGAACGGATCCCGCTGCGATGATGTCGAAACGGTACCAGTTATGTCAACGCTTTCGGGCCGCTGTTGCTGGTCGTGATGATTTCGTCACAGAAGCTGGTACTCAAGGCGTCTAATACAACAACGGACCACTGTCCACGATGTGATTTCACCTCAGAAAGTTGCGTTGTGAAATTCCTGTATCCGTACCAGATCCAGACCGCATATTTGTGTACACTTGTGGTTAAAAATAAACACGTCACCAAAAAATAAATAAATAAATAAGTGAATAAGGTCGAAGACGCCTGGAGAGTTACGAAGAATGTCTTTATAAAACAAAATACAGTTGATGAAATGATAATACAGTTTTCGGAATGCCAGTTTACAATGGAGAGATAGAGAGAGAGAGAGTTTTCAAAATCTCAGAGCTTCCAATCTTCAAAATAAAAAGTTTCTAAGTTTCGTTAAAGTAAACAAAGCTCTTCAAATTTTCATTAAGGTCTTTTCACTTATTCTTTAAAATCGGAGCTGTCAAATCTCTATGTAACTTTTAAAACAACAAAGTTCTTTCGGATCCTTATCGGAGCTTAACGGAATTTACCGAAGTAGAGGGAACGAGGAATCAGAAATTTCAATTCTCCACGTAACTTTTAAAACAATAACGTTTTTTCGGGATCCCTATCGAAGGCGCATTATTCAACATTAACTCTTTAAGTTAATCGGCGGCAGGCTTCATTTGACATTAACTCTTTAGTCATAAGATCTATGGTAGGCGACCAGCCGTGAGTCATGGTTCCCCAGTTGGAAACTTTTTTCCACAGTCGTTACATTTCGACTGCAATTCCAGAAACACTGTCCACAAAACTTTCGATTTTTCTCGATGAGTCTCCATTTTTATAACTATCCCCAATCCTCTCGGAAGATTTAGCCGACTCAAAGCTTATGACCAATGAAATTATTTTCCACCGACACGATTTGCGGGGAGCCATGGTTCGACGAATGAAATATCAACAGCTCACATGACGTAATGACTTTCTGTCTTCTTTCTTTCTATTACATCATCTTTAGATTTTTCAATTCCCAGGAACAACTGTTGAGGATTTAAACCTACCTGACCTCATTAAGTAATTCCTGACATTTTGTTATGACTGCGACCATTTTGTCAAATTTCCACCTGACATGAAACATTCCGTTTCGTATATCAAAAGAAAGAAAACTATATTTCTTTCCCTCTTTTTCAATTTGTCAGCTAATTTATCTATTCATCGGATTTGACATGTACACGATAGTATTAAAAATAGATTTTTACATAAGCTCACATCGCGAATTACAATAAAGCACAACTAATAATACCATTAATATTAATTTCTTTCTCACAGTTATATTAAACCAACCAGAATATATATATATATATATATATATATATATATATATATATTATTGTCATCCGCAGACAGATCTGTTTCGCTGTATCACAGCTCATCAGTACGGTTAGACTCCGATTGCTACACAACCCAGGCTCGAAACCCGACCGATTTGGCGTCAGTCGGCGACTCTACCCCTGTTTGGTGCAAGAAGGCAGTCTTTCTAGCGCATATATATATATATCAGTGTGACACTATCTCCCGCTGATATATATATATATATATATATATTGGTTGGTTTAATATGTATATATATATATATATATATATATACATATATATGCGCTAATATAATTTTCGCTTCACTATAATTTCGTCTCCTAACACCTAAATATTTTTCTTACCTGATTACTATTGATTTTTCTTTAAAGAACTCTCATTGTAAAATAACGATATTCGCAAGATGGTAGTACTATGAATGCAAAGATTGTTAGCACTCTTTTCCCATATCACTTTCCAATAATGTAGCCATATCTTGAGGTTGTCAGGAACATCAGCGAATATTTCTCTTTCGGGCTGTTTTTAATATTTGGAAATATCCCCAAATCATAGAGGTGATGGATAAGTCATATAAAGGTATGTATGGGTCATTATTTTTAATAGATTTGTAAACTACGATATCGCTAACTCCTAACACATCATCGCCATGATCGTTGACAATGTGTAGAATCCATTTGTCAGACTGAAGTTTGTACTTATTCCAGCGATAAGTGTTTAATCATTTAGCATTTCTAAATAAATATTCTTGCTCATGGAACACTCTTCCGGCTCAATTCATTTCAGCCAAATTTGGTCTTGAAAAATTTAAATGCAATAATGTCATGTATTTTTCCAGCTTCTTCAGAAGCAACCCTCTGTACCTTAGTGGCTTTATTGTTGGTTCAATTTGACTTAAAAATCAATTATCTGACCTGTGAGTATCAAGTTTTCCAGGCCCTCTTTCCTCATTACGTGTCCCAGGAACCTCATTTGTCTCTTCCTGATATTTATTATCAGTTTTCTGCTCCTTTGCATCTTTACCAACATCTGATCGTTGCACACGTGCTCTGTTCATGGTATCCTCAGCATCCTTCTGTAAAACCACATTTCTTCTGCCTCAAGCCTCTCCTTCATCTGTGATGAGCTCGTCCAGTATTCATTTCTATACAGAAGAATAGATATCAGATAGTAATCCAGCACTCTTTTCTTTCTAATGAGATTTTCCTGTCTTTCAGTACTCTGGTTCGCTTCTGAAATGCATCCTTGGCCATGCCAATTCGTCTTTGGATCTCCGTGTCGCATTTTCCATCCGCTGTCAAAACACTTTCAGATATTTGAATTTTTTACTTGTTTTATTTTATATTCTTCAACTTGAAATTGGCATATTGGTTTCCTCTTTTTGCTGATGACCATACATTCAGTTTTCTTGAGGTTTATGCACAATCCTTTCTTTTCGCTATCTTTTGATTACTTCTGTATAAGGTCCTGCATTTTCCTTTCTTTGTCTGCTATCAGCACCGTATTATCCGTGTATCTGATATTGTTGAGACTGTGGCCGCTAATGTCGAATCCTGGCAAGGCTTTTATTTTTTTCATAATTGCTTCGCTGAAAGTAACTCCTTATAAATCATATATGCTTTTAAACTTGGAACGAGATATGCGCTTTTTTATTAGTGAAAGTGAATTCTTTGGTTTTTGATTTCAGATCTTATTGAAAACATCGCGTTTTATCATCACTAATGATTCTGTCATTAATCTCTGCATTATTCAAAGTCTCAGATGAAACTTGAGCACTTGAGTTGTTTCTCTTCATGAGTCAAGATGAGAAAATCCTCTTTTAGAATCTGCTGCATTTTTCCTGTTTATTTTCAGATTTTCTGTTATCTTCTACCTGGGCATATTAATGTTTGCAATATGTCTACATTTGATTTTTTATTTTTGCTGCCCACCTTCTATCAGTGAGTCTCATTCTCTTTTTTGAATTATCTGCGTCACTCAAAAATATTCGATTTTTTCATAGCATATTCATTTTCATGGTGCTAAAGTTTAACCAATTTTTTTAAAACACAAAATATTTTATTAATACACAGATCCATATTAATTTTACTTATTTTCTAGTATAACACAATCACATATATTTTCCTCTACTGCTCGGCAACAATCACAAATTTGTGGAAGTTGGAAGATATCCTGACATCATACAAATGATTGCTTTATTCAATATTTTACCGACAAATTGCAGTCATTTCTGGAATGACACTTTAACACCTGGGGTTAAGATGAAAATTATTGTATGAATATAGGACAAAGATATCAAAATTGCAATTTTTCCGTATTTTTCTATCAGGATATAGAGAGTATAACTAGTAGTTGGGTTTCCATCAACAGGAAAGTGATAAACAGTTGTAACAAGTTTTTCCTTTCCAAGTCAAATGCGATCAGCAATAAATCAACTATTGTTTATTTGAAAAAAAAAATCCTCGAGTTAATGGAGTTTATAACACTTGTTACTTCGAGCCAAATATTTATTTTTTCGTCTTTACAGAAGAAGTTCCGTCAACAGGATATATTTAGTGCGACGTTAGATAAATGAAATATATAAGTGAGGCCTCCTAAAGAGAGACATGGAGCGTCTCAACGGTGATCAATCATTGATAGCGGGTCGTTGTTCGTTGTGAAGCGTTTGTCAATATGATAAAAAACATTTCCAGTTTCTGAAGACAACATTATCTTCTTTTCGTTTTTCTTTTTTTATTCTTTGTAAACTTGTCTGTAATCGTAGCTTCATTAAACCCATACTAGTTCCAATATTTTCACGTTTTATTTGAGAGGCCAAATTATATTTTATAAGTTATTGTATTTTAATTTATTTTTTTCTTCTATGTGCCATGTCTATTCAGGACGTAGACGATCATGGCCTTGCACGTCTCCATATCTCTGGTAGCTCTTAGCAAGCTGATATGTTCCGGAAAGGGATATATATATATATCATTCGAGGTAGTTAAGTTGTTTAGACGTAATGAACGGTACTCGTCGTATGCAGTGTCCTGAGACGTAGGCGTAGTCAATAGACGTAGATTTGTAGATGTAGACATATAGACCTCTAGTCGCAGACCTCTAGTCGCAGACCTCTAGTCGAAGACCAGTAGATCTATAGTAGTAGATCTCTATAAGTCCTCGCTTTAGTCTATATTTATGGCTGCAACAGCCAATCACAATACTGTGACGGGGAACCAAGGTGTATACATATTCATTACCTATTTATTTCATCACAGGTTTTCTCCTGTTACCCCACCCATACCCTCTCCGCCATCCACCTACTCAGACCCTTTAAATATGTTTTCTGCGGCATTCCCTGTCTCTTTTTCTTCTATCGTTCGTATATACCTAAAAATATCTTTAATTAGATAAGCTTAATTAAATTTTTAAAAAAATTAATTTTAATTTAATTTAATTTAATTTAATTTATTTATTTATTATTTTTTCCCTAAATATACCATTTCAAATCAGTTTCCAAACCTCTAACCCTTTTAAGCATTTGTAGTTAAACGTATTTGACACGCATCAAGCGTTCTCTATTTGATATCTGATATTCCATCCTTTCCTTCCTTCCTTTTTCCCCTTCCTTAAAACCTTTTTCTCTATACAACTCTTTTTATATTCCGCCACTTCCCTTTCGATTCTGTTTTGTAACCCAGTTCCTAATTTAACGATTTCCCATTTCCTTAACTCTTTCCGTCTATTAAGCTAGACACACCAATCTCCCATCTCTTCACTTACAAAGTAAAAAGAAAGAATAAACTGACCTTTAAAAGAATTTTTGGGTGACATATATTTCTCAAATCTTAACCGTTATTTATTTTTGTCCCATTATTAATCCTAACTTTCTTCATTTTGAGATGGAACTTTGCTGCTGAGGAGACGTGAATTCTCTCTTAGGGATTTCATGTTGAAATGTTCATTCAGCATTTTTGAATTTTCAAAGACCACTTTAATTTATATATATATATATATATATATATATATAGTAGTGGCAACCTGCCGGTTCTATAGCATTACCATATCAGTAGCAACTTAAGCTGGTGGTTATAGCCGTAATTGTTTGTATATATGTGTGTACTGTACAGTATAGTAAAAATAGGTAGGTAGGTTTGTTGTCGTATTCCGCCACCTAATAACGAAATTTCTGGCCTCTTCACCCTTGGCCATTACTCAGTTAGTCTTTTCTGTTTACAATGAATATAGGAGTTATGATGTTTCAGTAATAAAAAAATGTTCTCTTTCAAATCTCTCCTAAAATAGCATACAGTATTTTGGTTATGGTCTGTGCATACGCCGCTTAATATGATACAAATTTACAGTAAAGTAGCTTATATGGACATTACTTTCATAGATATTTTAATAAAATTGCACTCTGTGTTATCGTTATTTTATTATCCAATACCTTTATGTTTGAAGACGTTACTATCATTTGTAGTATGACAAAGTAAACTTTTTCCAGGAAATCATAATTGTCCTTCGTGGAAATTCCACGGGTTCCGCTAATGTTTAATAATTATGACAAAATTATAATTGGCGTGATTATTTGACCATTAAAATATCTGCTAAACTTTCTCTGAGATGGTGTCATCACACAGATGACATGAATACTTTTTTTTATCAATGGCTTATTTTCATTCGTGGTTTAGACGTAGAGTCAATGAGGACTATAAATAACTGATCTCATTCGTCAGACTATCCACTGTGCTTGTTATCCGCGTCAGTAAGAAAAGTAACTACAGCTTTGTTGATGCAGGTGTATCACTTACGCTGGACGTGCCTCTCTTCTGTTTGTTACTGCAACTTTCGTGTTTCGATATATTGGAGATAATTGAGGGATCACCTGGACAACCTATTAAAGTCAGCCTATCCTATTACAGAGGCTCAACCGAGGTTTCCTTAAGCCTCGTCAAAAGATTTTTTTTTAAAATATTCTTGCTACCGCGTCAGTAATATCAATTGATATTCGGACAATACCGATAGGCTGAGATGGTTATTTATTTATTTAGAACCACTCCCCCGTGGAGCGTGAGACGATGGATCGCTCGTAAACCACATGAATTCAGAATCGAGGTGCTCTACTTAGTAGAGCAGCCACTACAGTGCGATCTATTAAAAATAAGCACTTGACCTACCCGATTGGTCATCCTCGAGAGACGTCTGACACAGAAACGTGGTTTATGACAAACACTGAGAACCTACATACGATAAGTGGAGAAGCTAGTTTCAGTTGATCAATGTTCTTTATTTTTTCGTTTAATGATCGTTTTACCGCTGACATGATTGAGTCCGATGACACACCTGCGTAAACAAACGCATGCCAGCCGTTCCAGTATCAACAAAGTTCAAGTTCTTAATGCGTCAATTTTATTCACTAGTCTCCTTTCGCAGGGGAGATGGAGTAAGTTCGCGTAAAAATGCGCAGGCGTACTCGGACACAAACCAGCACTCTCAATGTCATCATCAATGTTTAAGGATATGGTGTATAAAGTTTCATTCACTAGTGGACATTCGCGGGGGTAGGGCGCAAGATTGACTAAATTCGGACGCACGAGTTCTCGCTAGCGTGGTCAGAACTAAGTCACCCAATTCCGCATCATCGACAAATTTCAAGTTCGTGGTGTGCAATGTTTAATTTTTTAGAGGACGAGATTGACTAAGTTTTGACGCGCGAGGTTGTCATTCTTGCCTAGGCGAAGTCGATTAAGTCAGGACGCACAAGGACGAGTTAAACGGGTTTAAAGACAAACGACCTGTCTTCCGTCGAAATGGAATCGGATTAATATTCCTGAACCCGTACGACGAAAACTTTTAAGCCTCGATTTTGCCAGTATAACTTATCTTTCAATAATAAAGTATATGTTAATTCTACTTCTACCTCTTTCTAAATACTACTGGCAATTGAAAAATGCAAATAAATCTTCTACAGTTAAATGAAAATATTAACTAAACTTAAAACATGTAAATCTCGACATGAAATATGTTTCCTTTGCTTACAAGAAAAAGTACATACTCACTCTAATGCTCTCATCTCATTTCTGCAGTATTCTCATCCCTCCTACGTGCTTCCTGACATCCCCTGTATTCTTTTACTCCTTCTCATAACTTTCCTCCTATGTAAATACTGCACAACAGTGGTAGCACAATGCCTTGCTTGGGGCGATATGATTATAAAAATATATATATATATAATAAAATTCCCAATAATTGAATGATTGAACCAAAGTAATGAAATAACTAATTTCTGCAACCATAGAAATGTTCATACTCTTAAATATATCTGAAGTTATCTCAAATTTATTCCAATATTGTCATTATTTTCTCATTTTATTACTTAAAAAAATTTAGCTAACTTAACTGGCAATTAGATTAATTAATATTATCACTTTATTTTGTACTTATGAAAAAATCCCCTTGAGCACTTCTCGCCTGAGGAAGTCTTTTTCATATTTTTTTTTAATTGTATTACCCCAAGGAAGGCGTTAACGCCACTGATGTGCAGGAGACTACATAAGAGTAAAATAAATTAGACAGGAAGAGAGTAAAGAGAAAGACGAACCAATTAAGGATGGAAATACAGGTGTAATGACCGATGCAAAGGCGGAGAGAAAGGAAAAGCTATCCAGGGTGGTGTAGAAAAAAAACTAGAGTCGAGTGGTTAAGAGAGGAGTATTGACATTGCATTTAAATTCCTGGAGGTTGAAGTTGGCAGGAAAGCAAGAATGCTGAAGCGAGATCTACAGACGAGAAGTGAGAGAAAAGAAGCCGAAGGTTTAGAATTGTCGTCTGCATTTGGTTGATGTAACTGTGAATGGGTGGGAGACAGTTGCCAGTTTGGTTACACGAGTAAACACCTGTGGCAGAGGCACCAATGACTTAAGTTTGTTGGAGCAGAAGTCATTAAAATATTTATAGAACAGTCAGAGGGATACTACATCCTGTCGGTGGGGAAGTGGCTGGAGTCGAGCCGCCAACCTGCTTCACTGATAGAAACAATCTCAAAGTTTAAACGCAACGTCATTGTCATTTGCTATCCCAACTTTCTCTTATCCTTCCTTCGACATTCCTGGTAACTTGCTCTCTCTTTCTTTTTCTTTATTCTCCGTCACTGAACACCGCTTGCGACACTGCCTTGCTTTGGGTGAAATGATTATAAAAAATTAATAAACATTCAGATCAGAGTCAGTCAGTCAGTCAAGTGCCATATGTGAAACACACTTGGGTAATCATATCTCGCAAGAAACATGACTGACTGGGCAGAACATTATCCCGCAGTAGGTTGTCATTGCTTTCTACAGTAAACTGGTGGCCAGCCAAGGCTATAGATCCCAATCTGTCCTGTTATTAACCCATAAATAGAAGGAAGAGACGGATTAATACCTTTCCCAATGGTATTTTCGCGTAAGTGAATGCAAGGAATTCAACTGGAATCAGAGTCAATGTTCTCAAAAAGATTATCTGAAACCAGTCCTTGAAACTAAAAATTTAGTATAAAAAATAAGAACTTTGTTTTTCTATGAGTAAATTCATTTGTGATGACATTGTGGGTCCGGATGTTCTAAGCTCATTTCTTTACACCTATTCTTCTACAAGCATAAAAAGAAAGAGATTAGAATTAATATTTTCTTCTTGTAATCCTGATATAGCTTAAAATAAGCTTTTATGCCTTCCCTAGACATGTGCATCTTTGCTGATCAATACAGTTCTTCGATAAAATCAAAGCCGTTGGTCGACATTAAAAGACCCATAAGGTGTTGATGTGCCGTTACACAAACAACCAAAACCGTCAACTGAGTCACTTAATTACTCATATATATGTTTAGCTAATTCTTGGATCTGCTAAGTATCATTGCCGACATGTGACGTTACATTTTGTCAAAATATTAGGTAATGAGTTAGTTTTTATCAGAGTTCATTCTACGGAAATTAACGTGAGAAATATGTTCGTTTTTGGAGTAGATCTGCAAAATTCTTAAAGTAATCAGCTAAGAATTCCAACCAGAATGGGGACATTACAAGAAGTATGCTGTTTGTTACTAAGAATAGTTTGCAAATGGAAATCGTATCATTTTTTTGCTGATCGGAAAAAATGAATGATTATAGTGAAATAATTTTGTGTTGACCAGGAAGAAACACACAATAGTCGGTAGAGGATATAGCAGTAATGCTTAGCAGATATTGACAGACAAAAATAGAGCCGTAATGCTTAGCAGATATTGACAGACAAAAATATAGCAGTAATGCTTAGCAGATATTGACAGACAAAAATATAGCAATAATGCTTAGCAGATATTGACAGACAAAAATATAGCAATAATGCTTAGCAGATATTGACAGACAAAAATATAGCAATAATGCTTAGCAGATATTGACAGACAAAAATATAGCAGTAATGTTTAGCAGATATTGACAGACAAAAATATAGCAGTAATGCTTAGCAGATATTGACAGACAAAAATATAGCAGTAATGTTTAGCAGATATTGACAGACAAAAATATAGCAGTAATGTTTAGCAGATATTGACAGACAAAAATATAGCAATAATGCTTAGCAGATATTGACAGACAAAAATAGAGCAGTAATGCTTAGCAGATATTGGCAGACAAAAATATAGCAGTAATGCTTAGCAGATATTGACAGACAAAAATAGAGCAGTAATGCTTAGCAGATATTGGCAGACAAAAATATAGCAGTAATGCTTAGCAGATATTGACAGACAAAAATAGAGCAGTAATGCTTAGCAGATATTGACAGACAAAAATATAGCAGTAATGCTTAGCAGATATTGACAGACAAAAATATAGCAGTAATGCTTAGCAGATATTGACAGACAAAAATATAGCAGTAATGTTTAGCAGATATTGACAGACAAAAATATAGCAGTAATGCTTCGCAGACATTGACAGACAAAAATAATTGGACAAAGTTCTCTGTTTTATCACCATTGTTCTCAAAGTAGATGAAGAGTATAATTTAGGTATATGTCATCCCGAGGGAAATTGCCCGTATTCTGGGCGTTTTTTTTGTTTCCTAAAAGGTGTCAAAATAGAAATTACCGTAAGATAATCTTTTACAAAATCATATTTTATAAACGATGAAATTATATTTTTGAAAATCGACCATTTTAACATATTAACTAATTCTGAATATTTAAATTTTGCCACATTCTTAACAGCCTGTCATTGTAAAATTTGAAATATTTTCGGTTTATGATTAGCGTTTAATATGTTGTGCATAAAAAGATACCTTGTAATAATTCAATAAATTGTTATGTTTCATGTCGCTACTTGATACAGCTCTTCTGATCACTTGATAAACTATCAATGAAGTACGATTTCTTTTTCTAATTGGCTATATTACATGAGAGGGTCCGTCGTAGTAGTATCGATTGTAGGTAGTAGGAATTACTCATTTCTAAAGACGGTTCACAGAGTGCATCAAAATTTATTTTTAGAACTAAAATATCGACAGTAATAGACAGTGATTAGTTTGAAAAGTAAACTGCATTCCATGAATACATTTATGGAATTATTTACCGCAAATATCATGGCTAAGTGGATGTTCATTGTGGCGCAGTGGATATCGGCTCGGAACGAGGAATCGAGTTCGAGTTACAGTTGAATTCCTTGCATTCACTTACGCGCAAATACCCTTGGGAAAGGTATTAATCCGTCTCTTCCCTCCAGTTATGGGTTAAATAATAGGACAGATTGGGTTCTATAGCCTTGGTCGGTAACCAGTCTACCGTTGAAAGCAATGGCAACCTACTGGCCTACTGCCCAGTCAGTCATGTCTCTTACGAGACATGATCGCCCAAGCGTGTATCGCGCATGGCACTTAACTGACTGACTTATCATGGCTAATCCTTCCTTTTCAATCCGAGAATAATTCGTTTCTGCATGAGGCAGAATTATCGAAACATGATATACGGCCTTCAGGTGACCATCCTTTTCTTTTAAGGCTTCTAAACATTGATTACTTGCGTCACTTGCTACAAAGATCTCCTTGTTAGGGTCCTAATGCGTAAGAGATAACTCAAATGTTAATGCTGTTTTTAATTTTTGAAAATTTTCACAATCCACCGACGAATTCTATTTTGCGTCTTTTTTAAGAAGTTAATTTAATAGTGCTCTCAGTGTATGCATGTTTGGAATGTAGCTGTTATAATAGTTTGTCAATCCTTAAAATGTTTGCAAAGAGGATACGTTTGTAAGGGAAAGACCCTTAATACACTTGAATGGCTCGGATCAGGTCTTCTACCTTTCTCGTCTATGATTTGTCCCAAATATTTAATTTTGCTGGGAGAAAAAAAACCTCGCATTTTTCCATGCTGAGCTTCAATTCAAATTCTTTAATTCTTTTAAACATCTTTTACTTTGCTTTTCATGTTCTTCGCGGTTTTTAATTTTTATCAATGTGTTGTTCAAATATGCCATTGCAAAATCTAGACCACTGAGCATAGTGTCTATGTCCTGTTGAAATAATTCCGGGACAACCTTCACTTCAAACGTTAATTTATTGAATTTGTATAGACTCTTGTGCGTATTTATTGTATACTGAAAATACGCCTCAGATAAACCCAGCTTAGAAAATATTTGCCCTCCATTCAATTTTGCAACAATTTTGTCTGCAGAAGGTAGAAGGTAATCGGCTTGTTTTAAACAGTCGTTCAAACCTGTAGAATAGTCATTACAAACCCTGATTTTTTATGTAAACTGCCAGGCTTGCCCAAGATCTATAATTATCTTTTTAAGTTGCACCTAATTTCTCTAATCTTTTCATTTCCTTATCTATATTTTCCATTGCAGCGAAGGGTAATGGTCTTTTCGGACTAAAAACCAGAGTAGCATTTTCTTTCAATTCTAGTTTTGCCTTTCTTTTAAAGAGCAAAAACCTAAAACATTTGAGAAAAAAATTAGGAAATTTTTCTTTTTTTTTTTTAATCGTATCACCCCGAGCAAGGCGGTAAAGCCACTGATGTGCAGGGGGCTACGTAATAGTGAAAAGATGGGAAAAGAGAAAGCCGGAAACCACATCCTAAACAGGGAACAAGGGATGAGCCTCTTCACCTGTTCAATAGACGTGGGTGGAGTGTGAACCGGGCGATAGTTTAGTCTATCTACTCCAATTGAAAAAAAAAGAAAAAGAAAAAGCAAAGAGTAAAAAAGATTGGAAAAGAGGAAACCGGAAACCACATCCTAAACAGGAAACAAGGGATGAGCCTCTTCACCTGTTCAATAGACGTGGGTGGAGTGTGAACCGGGGGATAGTTTAGTCTATCTACTCCAATTGAAAAAAAAAGTGAGAAGATTGGAAAAGAGAAAACCGGAAACCACATCCTAAACAGGAAACAACGGATGAGCCTCTTCACCTGATCAATAGATGTGGGTGGAGTGTGAACCGGGCGATAGTTTAGTCTATCTACTCCAATTAAGATCCATTTAAATTTTTTAGTGACGTTTGTTGACCCAACTACCTTATTTCAAAACGTGTTAATCGGGACGTTAATTAAATCAAATGCTTTCAACCATTTCGCTCAATTACGAATGCTTTCTCATTTTTTTATTCACTTTTCAAACAACATTTATGCAAATTTCACCCAGAATTTTTAGTCATTCGCCCATCACACCTTTGGTGATTTCTTTTATAAAACTGGTTAATACCAGGTTGTTTATTTTCTTTCAGATATCAGCATTTATTACTGTTTAATTTGATCCTGGGTCTATTTGGCGTTTAATTTTCTTGTTATTATCTAAACATTTACATATATTCTCTTCTCAACAATTTTTTCACTAATGGACCGTATTTTTCGTTTTTCCTTTGAATTTTGTTTTACAAAGAAAAAAATCCATGTCCGTTGTATCTGCAGTTATTACACTTTTTGTTTTTAGACGGGCATTCTTTATACATGTGCAACTTACCCCAACCGTAACAAGGATTGATTTTATAAAAAACTTTTGTACATTGTGGTTTATTTAGAGTTTGTGAATATGTAATATATTCCTTTCTTCGATTTTAGATACCTTCTTTGGAATTTACGATTCGCTTGTATTCCTCTGCCAGATTTTGGAGAATTAATTTTTGATCTTGCTTCAGTCAGTTAAGTGCAATACGTGATACACGCTTTGGGCAATCATGTCTCTTTCGAGACATGACTGACTAGGCAGAACATTATCCCGCAGCAGGTTGCCATTGCTTTCTGCGGTAGACTGGTTGCCAGCCAATGCTATAGAACCCAAAATGTTTTATTATTTAACCCATAACTGGAGAGAAGAGACGGATTAATACCTTTCCCAAGGGTATTTACGCGTAAGTGAATGCAAGAAATTCAACTGGAATTTGAACCCGGCGCCCCGATTTTTCGTTCCGAGTCAATATCCACTGCACCACAACGCACATCCTGCAATTTATTTAATAATCTTGCTAATATGTATGTTTCTTTTGATACTCTTAGATCTTAAACAAAGGTTAAACATTTGAAAATGTCCGATTCATTTAATTTGGGTTTTTCGCACACCTTGTTTATAACGCCAGCAAAGGCTATAAAATCTTCATCTTCTTTCTTCGAAAGATCTAAATAATACCACCCTGTATTAAACAGAAAACTACTCTCCCCAAATATTTTTGATAATATTTTTATAGTTTCTTAGAACTAAATTTCCCCCGTTTGTTTTGTTAATTCCTCTCTTTTTATTGTTCTTCCTTGTTAATAATGAATACCTCCTCGGCCACCTTGCATATTAGTGGCTTTGTTGTTTTGCCTGGACTAAGATGATTAATATAAACATGAAATGGGATTTGTCTAGGTTCGAATCTCAGTTAAGATAATAGACAGGTCGATCAATCGATGTAATTGCTTGTAGTTTTAATGCTGCTGAAATTTTATTGATTCGTACTTCGATAAATGTACGGTTTTGCAGACTGTTATAGTTGAATTTGGTCCAAAGCTAATAGGATCGATTTTATAATTAACGAGAGGAGGTGAGAATACTGAGGAAGTGATTGAGTGTATTACAAGGGAGAATTATATTTAGTTGATAAGTTTTCGATCGTGTGTGAAATAGAGTGAGATAAAAACTAAAGAAAAAGACGAGTAGTATGTAAGTATCAAGGTAAGAATGTATGAACTCGTGTATCAATGTATGTATGTATGTATGTATGCATGTATTAATGTACAGTGCTGTTTAAAAGTACTCGGACAAGAACTGTTTTATCTTTTAAGAGGCATACTGACAGAAAATAAACAATTTACTTAAAGTAATTATATTTGATTTACTCAACAAATGCTTTAGCAAGAAAAAATACTTGTTACAAAATAGATTTATTATTTAGTATAATATCCTTTTGCTTTGATCACATCTTTCATTCTGTTAGAGATTGACATTACAAGCGTCTTCAATATATCTCATGTATCTCCTGCCAAGCAGCTTGTATTTGTTCCCAAAGTATGCCTTGCGAGGAACTGTTTTATCTTTTATGAGGTATATTGACAGAAAAAACAATTTAGTTAAAGTAATTATATTTGATTTACTCAACAAATGCTTTAGCAAGAAAAAATACTTGTTACAAAATAGACTTATTATTTAGTATAATAACTTTTTGCTTTGATCACAGCCTTCATTCTGTCAGACATTGCCATTGCAAGCTTCTTCAATATATCTCATGGTATCTCCTGCCAAGCAGCTTGTATTTGTTCCCAAACTGTGTCTTGCAAAGTAACATTAGATTTATCGATTCGAGAGAGGGGAACAAGAAAAATGTCAGTCATATCTAAGGATAATAGAATAATGATTTGTTTCAAAATAACTTGTTTAATAGAAAATAAGAATAATTAAATATAAGTTCTTTTTAATACATTTCTTTTACACCTAGTTTTAAATAATCAATATTTATTAGAAATTTATTTGGCTTTTCACCCCGTATTTAAATTTCAATGAGGTTTTTAGAAAAATCACCCCTGTCCTAATACTTTCGCACACCACCGGTAGCGTGCAAAAGTGTTAGGAAAGGGGTGATTTTACACTTTATTTTGATGCCTGCCTCATAAAAGATAAAATAGTTCTTGTCCTAATACTTTTCCACAGTACTGTATGTATGCATATACCAATGTATGTATGCATATACCAATGTATGTATGCAATTATCAATGTATGTATGCATCAACCGATGTACGTATCAATCTTGAATTATTTTTTAAAGTTTTTTCCAGCATCCTAACAATTTTCCGCTTTCTTAGAGTTAAAGAATAGTAAAAGTATGCATAATTTTTATCGTTCCAAGAGTTTTCGGACAATTCTATAGCATTTCCATAAACATCCTTGAAATGGCTATAGAATTGACCGAAAGCGCTTGGGTTGAGAAAAGTTATGGACAATTATTTATATTCCTTAACTCCAACAAAACGGAGTTAGGATACTGAAAAACTTAATAGTTTAATTAAATTTTCGTTTTCGGACGTATTTAATGAAAAATATTTAGAAGAAAGGTTGCCACACAAGTATACATTGTGTTTATATATATATATATATATATATATATATATATATATATATATATATATAACGTATATTTGGGCAGCAACAATTCATTCATGCATATTTGAGCAGTAACCATTCCTTTATAGAAATTTTGTTACATATCACAGGTAAGGAAAATTTATTTAAATTTGTTTTAGTTTTTTACACCGTTCCTACAGAGTGTTAATCGACCCGAGCGCTTTCGGCTACTTCTTTGTGTGTATAGGAGCGGGAGATTACATTTCTAAAAAATTGCTGTAAGTTGCTGCTTTGTGTTACAATGATAGCTTCTTTTTCATATATTTATAAGTATATAGTTCTTTGTGACAGACACCTGCCCTAAAGTTTATAATTAATTTTTACACTATGTATACAGGATGTCCAGAAAGTTCATGTTTACTTTTAAAATATATAATTTTATTTGTATTTGGGATTGAATTAATTTGTGAAAATGATTAGAAAGAAGTAAATCTATATTTTTTTAAACTTTTAGTGAACTATTCAAAAAGTTTCCACATGTCCACCATCATTAGCAAATCAAAGGGTAATATGATTTTGCAGTTCATGGAAAATGTTTTAGCTAACTGATGTACAGTAATGCCTGAAATTACATTAGTTATTGTAGCTTTCAAATTTTCTAATGAACTAGTTTTAGTTGCATACACAATTGTTTTCACATGTCCCCATAAAAAAATCTAATGGAGTCAAATCTGACCAACGTAGAGACCAATAAATAGCCCACCCCTTCCGATTCATGTTTTTACTTATCTAAAAATTGTTGCACATTTTGTGGTAAAGAATTATTCAATAACTCTACTTAAAACTTGATACATTAAACTTTATAACATTTTTTACAGTTTATTTCTATCACAAATATAAATAAGTTATAATTTTTTAAAGTTTACACGGACTTTATGGACATCTGGTTTAGCTACCGCCACTAATCCCGAAAAAAGTTACTCTTAAACTTAATTTTTTAAAATGTAAAAGGTATCTTGAAACTGTTAAGCAAAATCCTCTCTGGGTATTTTCAAACAGAATTTATATTGATTGAAATACAAAAGTTTGAGATTTTTTCAAATTTGGAATTTTGCCGTCATTTCTGAGCGATTGACACATTTGTAAACAAAAGTTAATTCACGGTTTTAAAAATCTTGCAAAAATAAAATATATATCTGTGACACATTCCTTTTTTGAGAATTAGCAAATTTAATGTTAAATTAATCTGATTAACACATGTATTATTTATTTATAGCGTGAAATTCAGAATAAAAATACTTCTTAATCACAGATTTGAATTTTTAACATGTTCGCACCATAAATCAAGAATTTGTTGAAAGGTTCTTAATTAGAGATAAAGTGTATGGCGTTTATAAGTGTCAAAATTGTACAATTTTTTTCGAGTAAGGAAGGAAACACTGATGTTTTAATTTGCACATAGGAATTACCATACAAAATAAAAACAAACTTCAAATGCACAAAAACATTAAATTATTTTTAAAATATGGAGGCAGAAAAACTTTTATTGACCTTTTCGATTTTAGATAGGCAATATAGTCATCAATTCTTAACTAAAAATTCTAACGGCAACAGTTCTTTGAAGGCTTTTAAAATATTTTTGAAACTTTATAAATTATTATAATCACAAAAAAGAAATAAAAACAATTCTTTTAAAATTTCATTAGTAATCGAAAAATTTGTTTAGACTATATTTCTTCAGAATATAATGGGGAATATTTCAGTATTCGGAAAATGGGTCAGGCACGAACTGTCTCCAGAGAACCTGTGACAATGTTTTTCTGGTTGCGAATCTTTGCTTTTGAGTAGACACCGATTTTGAGTAGGCTTGTCACAGGTGATGAAAAGTGCTATCTTGCCCCATCCTGCATATTATCCTGACCTAGGTCACCCGGATTATCACTTATTTCGAAGATTACCAACCAAGAGGAGATTGAATATGAGTTAGATTCATATTTCGCATCAAAACCTAAAGAATTTTACAAGCGAGGCTTTTATACGGTCGTTGACAGATGGAATCAAGTTATAGAGAGCAAAGGTCGTTATTTTTATGAATAAAGATTTTAAAAAACACACAGTTTTTCATTTTCAAAATATAATTTGAAATCTGCAAAAACATTTGCACCAACCTGATATATATATATATATATATATATATATATATGTGTGTGTGTGTGTGTGTGTGTGTGTGTGTGTGTGTATGTGTGTGTGTGTGTATACACCGACCTAATACAAAAAATAAGCATGCTAATGCGTTGAAAGTGTGGCCAAAATCTGCGTATATTGTTTTTTTTTCTATACAAAGATTAGATATAAGTTGGAAATTAAGGAAAATAAATTGAAAAATAAATGATAACATGGAGCACTCAACAATCGCAAACCTTCGCCAAGCCAATACTGACATCATCTTAGCGATTAGCAAGAGATTATAAAATGAGAATAACTGTAATTAACTTGACCCCTTTGGAAATCGAAAATACGAAAACGAACTCAACTGGTCTGAAAAATGCTCACTTAAAATAACCCCTCCCCCCAAAAAAAATTGTAGTAAAAAATTAAGAGAAATAACCCAAAATCGTTATCCCTGACTAGATCAAACCGAAGATTTAATCAATTCGTGCCAGTCATAGAGCCAGTCATCCCTGAAATTTTAATTCCTATCCGTCTAGCAGGTTTTGAGATATCTTGTCTACGGATAGATAAACAGTCAAACGCAACCGATTCGGCCGAAACTTTATATATATATACAAATATACAAAAAAATAATTTTGCAATTGGTTGTCTCTCTGATTAATTAAAAATTAGACTATAAATTGTGGATAAGTTCGTTTTTAATTTTTAATATCGCAAAGTTGTATTTTGAAACATATTTTTAATGTATTCTTATTTTTGTTTTGGATAAGAAGAATTAAATTATATTAGAAAGCAATCTAGGGGAATTAATTCTGTTTTTGGCATGTGAAAGCTACAAAGATTGTAGAAAAGAAAACGAAAAAATAAGCCAGAGATTTATTCTGTAACGGATCATATCCAAAATTTAATCAGTTTGTGCCAGTCATGAGGCCAAACATCCCTAAAAGTTACATCCGACTCCGTCTAGCGGGTCTTGAATTAACTTGTCCACAGGAAAAGAAATAGACAGATAAATAAAGAAACAGACAGACAAACGCGGCCGAAATCAAAGACAGCGGTAAAAATTATTTAAAACATAGACAATTTTATTTTTTGCTTTATTTGTTGTCAACTGTTTCACTCAAAAAGAGAGTAGTATCAATTTTTATTTAATTATGCACTCACCATTATTTGCAATGACGTGTTGCCACTTATTAGGCGATATTAAATATTTTTTATGTAAAATTCCGCAAATTTTAAAGCTAAAGAATTTTCCAAGAACTTTTGAATTTGGTTTTGAGTTTGAGTTTAGTTTAACGGCATATCAACCTCTGTTGGTTATTTAATGCCAAAAAGGTAGGTGTTTAAGGTCATGTTTTTAATGTTCGGTTCTAATGAGAAAGTTCATTTCGTGAGATTTTAATGAAATATTTTTGTTTTTATTTTTTTTATTTTATAAAACTGAAAATATCTTCTTTTTTTGTATTCAAAAATGTTTTGCTGAGAATATTTTTTTCCTTAAAAATGCGTTATAGTAATAATTTTTTTAACAAAAATGTATTGTTAGTAATATTTTTTCTTTAGAAATGTATATTTTTTTCTATAAAAGTCTATTTTTATGTATATATTTCTATAAAAGTGTATTTTTCTACTTTCATAGTGTTTTAATCCTAGTTTGGGGGTTAACTATATAGCCATAGCTGGGTTCCTAACAGGTGCTACCACTTGGGTTAGGGTGGACTTAGGAACAGCAGAAATTAAGAGGTGGTTCCATGCTCCTCACAACCTCTCAATCAGAGGCCTTGCGACCGGATGCGTTTTACCGTCATGTCCAGGACCCGAAATCAGTTTTCATCAAAGAAAATTCTCCGTAAGTTTTTCAAGTAATAATTGGGTGTTACAAAATCACGTGAATATGGCGGGTTGGACAGAGTAGAACAACCGATTTTTCCATAGTTATTCTTACTGTATGCGATCTGGCCTTGTTATGAAAGCGAACATATCTTTCCTGTTGACGATTAAAAAATGCATTTTGACAAAACTTTTATGAACATGTTGCAGCAGCGTAAAGTATAAAAGTGTTTCATTGCATTTTAAAAACGCTAAATTCATAATAGCTTCAAATTCTATATAAATAACACAAAATTTAAAAAAAACGGTCGAAGTGTCAGACTAACTCAATGCAAGACGATCATTGCATTCAAATTTAATGAAAATCTAATTGAGATAAGAACGTTTCTCAATACACTTGATCTCCGCAAAGGGTAAATTCAATTGAATATATGCTCAGATAAAAAGGGAAAAATCTCTCTTTCTATCACTCACTCTCTCTCCCCTTCTCTCTCTCTCTCTATATATATATATATATATATATATATATAAGAAAGAAAGAAAGAAAGAAAGAAAGAAAGAAAGAGAAATACTGGATTTTAAAATTAAATAAATATAGCCTAGGGTTAAATAGGGACTCAGGTATTTGGAATCTTTATAAATATTTCAATAGTTAAACATCTTTTATATACACTTAAAAAATTTTCTTCAAAACAACATTTAAAAGTATTATTACAGTTAGGTTCACGTTTAAAAATATCCAAAAACTCTATCGCTTTCTACGTCACGTGATGTAAACATATCGTGACAGACGTTTCTCACGACGGACGCTTCTAGTTTAAATTTTAAAATCATTTGTTTCTGATGAAAGGCCGAGGCCGGTCTGAAATATCAAATATATATATATAATAATAGAAATAAATAAATACTGTTAAAAAAATACATTTTTAAACTTACAACTTTTTAGTAGTTTTTCCTATACATATTAAGACAGTTTACGTGGATCATCATTATGTTATATATATATATATATATATATATATATATATATATATATATATAAATATAGTGTATTGACAAACGTTCTTACCTCAATTAAATTTCCATTAAATTTGAATGCAATGATCGTCTTGCATTACGTTAGTCTGACACTTCGATCTTTTTTTTAATTTAGAGTTATGTAGAATTTGAAGCTATTATGAATTTAGCGTTATATATATATATGTATATATATATATATTTTTTGTCGTTTTATATATATATATATATATATATATATGATTTGAATATATGGATCGAAATCCGACAAGATCAATAGCATAAATAAAGTACAAGTAAGAAAAAGCGTCTTTAAAGAACGATTTACAATAGAAGAACTGTGTCAGCATTAATAAAAACAATGGTTAATTTTGGGTTATAATGCACCTTCGGATCTCAGAGATGCACTTTCCTTTCCTATACACCCCACAAAAGAAATCCATTCGTGTTAAATAAGCTGAACGTGGTGGCCAGTCAATACTGCACCTTCTTCCGAACCAACGCTAAGGAAGGGTTTGCCTAAGGTTGTCTCTAACTGCCGAAACATAATGGAGAGAGATGCTCCGTCTTTCTGGAAGAACAGTTCGGTGAAGTCAGATCAAAAACCTGAAAAAATATTGAAACAACTGTAAGCTTACTTTTGGCCAAAAGGTATAGGAATTTTACGTCCTGACTTTTTCTTCGATACTAAAATGAAGAAACTGTTCAAAATACGTAAATCATAGGATTTACGTACATAATGAAATATTTGGAATAATTTGAGAAACAAAGTGAGAAATATTTCAATATTTTTTTAATTTGTTTTTGTCAAAGTTTATGTTTTGAGAAGATTTAATTACACATTCAAAAAGGTCATATCGCTAAATGTACTGAAGAGTTTGTAAACTTTTCGGGTCTTGTAAACGATTCTCGCAATGTGTTTTCTCTCAAACACTCTACTGGCCGTATGGAATGTAGCTTTTCGATACAACCGTAACTATTCCTCTAGTCGCCTGGTTATATCCGTTTTTTATCTCCTCACTCACAGCAAAAATTTACATATGTGAAAAGATAATCTCGCGAGATTATATATGACTCCAGGACCTATTTGTTTTAAATATGTAATCTGCGAAGCCGCCATTTTTTGTAACTGATTATATGCGAGGCACGTTCAAGTCTGTGTTTGGAGATAAGTCCTTTTCTTCTAGCGTCATAAAAATGCATGCAACTCTGGATCGCTTTGTCCTTTGCAGTTGCCACTATATATATATATATATAGTAAAGTTTTGTAATTTGCTTGAAGCATTGTGTAAAATAGTTGTATGGGTTATGTCTTGAAAGCTGTCACAATGCGTTGAGTGAAATAAAGGAAGGTAAGGAAGTGTTTGTGTTACCTATTTATTAAACATTAATATTTCGAGATGAAAATCTCATCTTCAGAATGGCAGAGAAGCCTTTGACTGTCCGAACTTCTCTCTATGAATAGTTGTTGAGGGTTGTCCACTGCTGCTGTACGTGTGTGTGTATGTGTGTGTGTGTGTTCTAGCTGCTGTATGCGCGCATGTGTGTGTGTGTACGTGTGTATATTCTAGTTGGGGCATTAATTGTATGTGTGTGTGTCTAGTTGGGGCCTGTGTGGTATGTGAATGTGTGTGTATGTATGTGCATTCTAGTTGGTGTCTTTATGGTTTGATGATATCAGTCCGCTTGTATGTGTGGTTATATATATATATATATATATATTGCTTCTGTGCGAGTGATATTCTGCTTATTTGCGTGTATTTTTTTAATAATCATAACGTCCTAAACAAGTGCGCAGAGTGTTAAATAGGACGAAGGTTATGAGAAAGAGTGACAGGTTATAGGGAGTGTCAGGAAGTGGATAAGAGAAGAATGAGAATACTGATGAGACTGACGTGGACGAAGAAAAGAGCATGAGAGAGAGGATGCAGGTTTGTGAGATAAAAGATGACTATTGACTTTACATTTAAATTCTTTGAGATTGTAGCTGTCAGGGTAGCAAGTAAAAGGAAGGGAATTCCACAGGTAGGAAGTGCAAGAAAAGAAGCTGATGGAGTAGAATTTGCGTTTACATTTTATTGGCTTCACAGTAAAAGGGTAGGTACTAGTTGTTAATCTTGTGGCTCGAGTAAATTCATATAGAGGGGGCACTTGTGAGCTATGTTAATCGGAGCAGAAACCGTGTAAGTATTTGTAGAAGAGACACAGGAAAGCCACATTGCGCCGGTGAGAAAGTGACTCTATCTCAGCTGTTAAGTCGGGATCGATCACATTACAGATTTTTCGTTGGATTTTGTCAAAGACCCCTAGGTGGATAGCAGGGGTACCCTACCAGATATGGCAGCAGTATGGTAGATTTATATATGTCCAAGATGGATTCAGACGGGAAAAACTTCCTGGCCCTACACAGAGAAGCGGCCTTCTTAGCAGGGAATTTAGTTATGGATTCCATTTATGCCAAAAGTTGTAAGTAGATCCATGTGCGTGTTTTTATTCTGTATATACGATTACTTTGTGGAGTTTTAGTCGCGTACGTATTCTGTTATTTGCTTGTGTCTTTGCGTGCGTATACATTTAATTCTGGTTATTTGTTCATGCACTGAAATATGCATTGTGTCTGTTTTGACCTTCCATATGCTAGGCCCATGCCATCTTAAGAATTCGTTCTATAATATTGTAGCCTTTGCAGATATTTTCCAAACCTGGCTTTAAAATTTAACGGATAAATTCACACGCTGATTATAGCAAAAATTAAAAAATTTCTGTCTGTATATATATATATATGTATGTATATATTTATTAGTACGTGTGTATGCATACTAGTATATGTTTGTATGCGTATACATTTGTCTATTTTTCCATATGTGGATATCTATAAATTTTTATATAAGTGCGTCTATCTCCTTTCCTCGTTGCATATTTGTATAAATTTGCAATAATGCTTTGTCAAATGTAGAATTTGAAATTCGTACTTTCTAACATTAATTGGTAATATTAATAATGATGTTAATATATATATATATATATATATATATATATATATATATATATAATTCCAAGTGAAGAGGACTCAAGGTTTTTTTTTTATTTTGAGTGCCTTGGCATTTATTTTATTATAAACAGTGCTTAATATAATAGAGAACCTATCTCGAAACATAGACATTTCCATGTCGCAATATAAAATTGTTATATATATATATATATATATATATATATATATATATATATATACCAAATACATCTGAAGTTTTCATTTTAAAGTGAAGCTAATAGTGAAACAATTATGCCGACCTCTTTTTAAATCAAATATTAATATTAATGTCCCAATAAATTATTTTTAGAGTCTGTTCTTATGTTCTTCATATTTAAAATTACACGTATTTTGATTGGTAACCACTGAATACGTAACAATCTCCCCTTAATTAAGGGGTTTTCGCTAGTTTTGAAATTTTCAAAATTCTTCAACTTGAAATCAACATCATCACTTGATAAGACAGTATCGAAAAAATAGCTATTTTTGTAGTGATATTATAACATATTTATGTTATAAAATCTAAATAAATATTATTCGTTCTATTTTGTATTGAGCACTTTTTCACGGAATTTTATTCCATCCATACCTACCATATACTTGAGTAGATAGATAGATAGATAGATAGATAGATAGATAGATAGATAGATAGATAGATAATGAACAGTATCAGATAGATAGAAGAGGCTCTAGGCAAGGAATAAGAATGATATACCTCAGCGATTATAATAAAGGCTTTAGTTCGAAATTCTTAGCACTAGAAGAAGGTCGGAGCGTACAACGGCCGAAACGTCGTACAAATGTCAACAAAGATGATGACAATAGTCCGAATAATGTAAATACTATAAATAATACCTCATCTCAGAAATATAGACAAATAGCAACAAGGATGAGGAAAATAGTCCGAATAATGTAATTACTGTAAATACTACCTCATCTCAGAAATATAGACAAATAGAATGATCGATTATTAAACGTCGTACAAATGGCAACAAAGATGAGGACAATAGTCCGAATAATGTAAATACTGTAAATACTACCTCATCTCAGAAATATAGACAAATAGAATGATCTATTATTAAACGTCGTACAAATGTCAACAAAGATGATGACAATAGTCCGAATAATGTAAATACTATAAATAATACCTCATCTCAGAAATATTGACAAATGGCAACAAGGATGAGGAAAATAGTTCGAATAATGTAATTACTGTAAATACTACCTAATCTCAGAAATATAGACAAATAGAATGATCGATTATTAAACGTCGTACAAATAGCAACAAAGATGATGACAATAGTCCGAATAATGTAATTACTGTAAATACTACCTCATCTCAGAAATATAGGCAAATAGAAGGATTTATTATTAAACGTCGTACAAATGGCAACAACGATGATGACATTAGTCCGAATAATGTAAATACTGTAAATACTACTTAATCTCAGATATATAGACAAATACTGGGAAATATTGAGTAACCTATATTAGAACTAATATTAATAGGAGCTAAAAAGAGGATGTTGTGGAGACCCTTGAATTTCATTTTAGATATGTTAGAATTATCAAGACGTTTCTTGCCCCCAGGTAACAAAATATTTTCGGTCATTTTCTTTGATCAACTGCCAATTTAATATTATCGAACCGATCAGCCTTACTGTTATGTCAGGAGTACATAATTGTATTATCATCAACGATATTGTGTTGGGAAGTGGTGACATCAGGAAATTCATTCATGGAAATTAGGAAGATTGAACGTTCCAAGATAGAGCCGTGCGGAAAAAGTACATTAATGCAAAAAGATCTGGAAGCGTGGTCATTCAAGACAACTTTCATTTCGCGATTTGAAAAAAACAAAAGAAAAAAATACTGAATCACTTAAAAAACCGTCAGAAACTTGTGAAGAAAACACTGTCAAGCAATACACCATCACAGGCAAGGTCTTCTGCCACCCAAAAGCATAGACGAAGCAAGTCTGACTGAAAGCAATACACTGAGCCTCCTCGGCCTTACCCTATCTTCCGACCTCAAGTGGAATCATTACATTGAATCAACAGCTAAATCCTATACTCGGAAGGTTGGGTCACTGTGTCGGGCCAGGAAGTTGTTTTTCCGCCTGAATCCATCTTGCACATATACAAATCAATCATCCGACCGTGCATGGATTACCTTTGCCATATCTGGTCAGGCGCCTCTGCTGTTCGTCTCAGTGTTCCCGATAGACTCCAAAGGAGAATCTGCAATGTGATTAGTCCCGACCTGACAGTTCGACTTCAGCCACTTGCTCATCAGTGGGATGTGGCTTCCCTATGTGTCTTCTATAAATATTTTCATGGTTTATGCTCTGCTGAACTTAGGTCACTGCTGCACCATCCGCAAGAATTTACTCGGGCAACCAGACTGGCAACAAGGTGCCACCCTTTTACAGTTAGATCGACGAAATGTAGGCGACAATTTTACACCAGCAACATCTTTTCTTGCGCTTCCGCCTGTGGAACTCCCTTCTATATACTTGCTTTCTTGACAGCAAAAATGTGTAGGAATTTAAATGCAAAGTCAATTCCCATCTCTTATCTACTTGATTCCAGTTCTTTCTACATCAACACGTGTATCTTGTTATTTTCCTTTATTTCTACTTTCGCAACTGTCTTTACTGCTGTGTTCACATCCTTCTCATGTCATTTCTCTTTCACCCCCTGTAGCTGGTTCATCTTTCTCTGCAATCTCCTTCTGCCTAAATCTTTAACTCTCTAATTTGCGCCCTGCACATCAGTGGCAGTACTGCGTTGCTTGGGGTGAAATGATTAAACAAAATAATTTTTATCTAGAGAAGCAAAATCTATATTGCCTACTCTGAAAGAACACACTACGAAGTGAGACGCTTAACCAATTCCTGGCCACACGGAGATATTTTACAATCAACATGTAGATGAAAGTATACTAAGATATAAGTTTTCCAGTATGTACGAAAATAAAACTGCAGGTCGACCACACGTTGTATTTTGGTAAACGTCCATGTCTTTTACTCTGTCAAGTTGGCGTGTAAATAATGACAACTCCTCATGCCAGGAATTCCTGTCTTTTCTTGTTCTATATAACATCTTACTCTGTGGTGGAGACTTACCTCGCCGAAGCAAGAGACGGCGGTTTGTCAGCGCATGCGTTCGTAGACGTAATGGAAACGCGAGGCGAGCTCATGCAAGGCAATTTTTGGAATGACATGGCGCATGCATCATTGGTGAAAGCGAGGCTTTTCAGAAGCGAGAAATTACGAGACCAAAAACACATAAAAAGAGCCAACTTCTGTTTCGGAGGCACTTCGCCGTTGCGCCTCGGCCTTTTGGCTGGGGGGAGCGAAAATGACCAAAATAAGACCAGTACAGACCAATTCTAAACCTATCCACTGCGTCCTATCCGTTGCGTCTCGGTCTTTTGGTTGAGGAGCGACAATGACCAATTAAGATCAGTTATGACCAGTTTAGACCGGTTCTGAACCTATCCACTGCGGTGGATAGGTAATATTTGACCAGTATCTGTGCGTACGCGCTCAGGTTCCCCACATTAAAAAAGACCTTGTGTCACATCTCTCTCAAGTCGGGGAGAAGAGTAAATAATATTTCGCCGTTGCGCCTCGGCCTTTTGGCTCAGGGGGGAGCGAAAATGACCAAAATAAGACCAGTTCAGACCAGTTCTGAATCTAGCCACTGCGGTGGATAGGGAATATTTGACCTGTACCTGGGCGTACGCGCTCGGGTTCCCCACATTAAAAAAGACCTTGTGTCACATCTCTCTCAAGTGGGGGAGAAGAGTAAATAATACTTCGCCGTTGCGTCTCGGTCTTTTGGCTGAGGAGCGACAATGACCAATTAAGATCAGTTATGACCAGTTTAGACCGGTTCTGAACCTATCCACTGCGGTGGATAGGTAATATTTGACCAGTACCTGGGCGTACGCGCTCAGGTTCCCCACATTAAAAAAGACCTTGTGTCACATCTCTCTCAAGTCGGGGAGAAGAGTAAATAATATTTCGCCGTTGGAGACTAGAGAAGGCTACACTGGTGTTCGGGAGACAGCGTTTTTGCTTACGGTGCGCAGGAAACGGAGTTCCTAGTAAAGCAGTGTTCCGGGTTCTACGAGAAGCAGCTGAGAGAACAGATCCGAGTGGTCATTAATTTGTCTCCGAACCACACTCCAAGAAGACACAAATACCCACATACTCTTTACCCAGCTGTTGGTTAATCACTTGAGGACGTGAACTTTCATTCACTCAGTACTTGTTATTCAGTCATTTTTATTTGATTTTATATTAATTTTTTGTTCTCCTATTTTGATATTCATTATATTGGTTTGTCGGGAATGATCATACCGATTTTAGTCATTTATGTTCCAACTCGTTAGAACACGTCGCATTTATAGACAGATATAAGATGCTTACATTTCCGATTAGACCACACTTTAAACTAGCTCTTGAAAGTTTAAAATTAATTAATTCGTGTCAATTTTGCATGTCTATGAAAACAGACGGTGTAAAGGGGAAATTTTGTTTCAAAATTAAAGTGAATGTTGGACAATATCAACAAAGAGGGAAGGAAAACTTGAAGCAGCTGAAATGTGGTTCAACAAAACGATGCTGCGGATATCCAACACTTCCTGTCGAAGGCGAATTGACATGGCGGAGGTGCATTCCAGAAGCTGAGTAAAGTATTAAGGCACAGGAAAATTTCACTAGAAACAAAGAAGAGAATACTAGATTGCTATGTGATGTCGGTTCTTCAATATGACAGTGAATGTTGGACAATATCATCAAAAATGAAGGAAAAACTTGAAGCAACTGAAATGTGGTTCTACAGGAAGGATACTACGGATATTATGTACCAAGCATGTGAGCAATGATAAGTTGTTGAAAAAATGGAAACGAAAAGAAAATTAATATTGAGCATCAGGAAGAGACAGCTAAAGTTCCTGGTACATGCAATGAGGAAGGAGGATTTGAAGAACGTGATACTAACAAGCCAGATAGAGGGAAAAAGAGAAAGAGGAAATCAGGGGATAACATATTTGAAGGGCCTGAGCAGATGGATGACAGAACGGGGGCTGCGAGGCGTTAAAGGAAAAACTTCTTAAGAGCCACCAGGGATAGGGAGACGAGTAAGTCCATGATCGCCTACGTCCTGAAAGCACAAGGCACATAGAAGAAGAATGAAACCAGAAGATTATAAAGTACATTTAAGAGACCAGATGCTTTTTTTTATTACTGTAAAGGTAAAAATTCCCCGCAAGCAACAAAAATGATATGGGCTGTGTATAGTGAAGGTGCTTTAGCTCAGTGCTACTCAAAGTGTGGTATGCATACCGGAGACGGTATGCGAGCCATCGTCTGCCGGTACGCAGAGATTTTCTTACTATGTAAGTCTGTTGGTAGATTTAAATAGATTTAGATATATAAATAGATTTAGATAGGTTGATGTAAATAAACTTAGATAGATAGAAATAAACTGTGATATATATATATATATATATATATATATATATATATATATATATATATTAGAAAAATTTAGATTTTCTACAATTCCATGGGTAATAGGTATTTCGCGGCTGAACTTACTGCTCGTCAGACCAAATTATACAATAGTTAATCTTCAAAATATTCCAGAAAATTATTGCACACAGACGCTCACGTGTCCTTATTGAGAATAGACATTTGTAACGGTAATCTACAAAAACAATTCTTCGCTCATTCAAAAAAAAACCCAAAGAGAGAAAGAAAAAGAAAAATATATACAATTGATAAATGGAAAGAAGTGAAAGAAAAAGAAAAGAAAGCGAAGGAGAACAAACAGTATACAGAGAAATTAAAATTAACGTCTTAGATCGACACTAGCGTCTATTGCAATCCATCTGCTTTCTTAGAAAAACATGCCATGGAAATTTAACATTAAAATTGAAATTTAAATATAATGGAATATATTTACGGTAAAAGTAAATTCTAAATCATAAATTTTTAATACAAATTCAAATATAACCACTAATATTATTATATTATAAATATAGTTAAGATAATTAAATTCTCTATCGGAATTTAACTAATATACCAAGAATTCTATGTAGACTTCGGTAAATATAATTAGACTTATATTGATATATACACTCACCTAACAAACCTCGAACCTCCTATTCCTTCCACTGATTTTTATAACTCTGGTTACCTTTTTCTTTTTAAAAAGGACTGTAATGTCCATATGTCAGCAAACATCTTCCTTCAGTTTAGTTTAGGTGATTTCTCTTGAATTTCTGCATCATTCCGACATGTGTCTTCGTCTCTCTTTACTTTGCTCGGTTAGCGATGTTTCTCTACCGCTCACCTTTCTATCCTGACTGTTCTGTATGAGACAGAATCTCGAACAAGGACATTTCCTCTCATCCGTGATTAGAAAACTCTTCACAGATCTTGCTGGGGTCCATACTTTGGATTTTTCAATCATTTTCACTCAATCTCTTACGCAAGTGGTGGATTTTCCAAAGCATCCCTGATTTATTACAATCACTGGGATTTATGAACACCATTCCTTACGTAGTTGTGCATCTTTTAGTTGTCATGAGTTAACTCCATCTAACCCTGTAAGTTACCTATTTACCACTGCTGCTATTGAACTTAAAACTCTTTGCGTCACAGGAACTAACCAACGTCTATATCCACTGGGCCATGTGCCCTTAAGGACAAGAACAACTGAATTTTCGGGACTTAAAAATCTTATGTTCAGTAACCCTTTTGTACTAGAGTTCAGCTTGAAGTTATTGGAATAAAGTTTTTGGTTCAAAATGTTTAGCAGCTGAAGAAGGCCGGAGCGTACAACGGCCAAAAAGTCGTGCAAATAGCAACAAAAATAGCAACAAAGATGAGGACAATAGTCCGAATAATGTAAATAATATAAATACGACCTCATCTCAGAAATATAGACAAATACTGAGATAAAAGGTGCAGTGGATATCGGCTTGGAACAAGAAATCGGAGAGTCGAGTTCGAATTCTAGTTGAATTCCTTGCATTAACTTATGTGCAAATACTCTTGGGAAAGGTATTAATCCGTCTCTTCCCTCCATTTATGGGTTAAATAATAGGACAGATTGGATTCTATAGCTTTGGTCGGCAATCAATCTACCGCAGAAAGTAATGGCAACCTACTGCGGGATAATATTCTGCCCAGTCAGTCATTTCTCTTTCGAGACATGATCGCCCAAGCGTGTATCACGTATTGCACTCAACTGACTGAGATAAATATAAATAAGATAACTATGCATCGGCCGATGTGTTTATTTTCTATTCTATCTTTGCCATCAACGTCAGGAAATGTATTTATTTTATTTGCCTCATGGACATTTGGCAGCCTTCTGCTGTCATTTCTTTTCAAAAGTCAATTTCGTTCCTTGTTTTGACACTTTTGTCAGTCCACCATGGAAGAAATCGATCAAAATTTAAATTGTATCAAAAGAGTAATCACCAGCTTTGAGAGCCTGATTGCCAACCAAGGTAGAGGCGCTTGCGAAATGACACGGGATCCCGGAGAGGAAGAAGAAAAATAAAATAAAATGTTCCAAACGGAGTGGTAATCGCCTTTGGATATTATGTCTCTCTTTAGCATTCTTTCTTTTTCTTTATTCTAATTTCAATTACAAATTCCTTCTCTTTTCCACTAGCCTCATTGCTTTTAACACTGTGTGATATTTTTGTAATTATATATTAGATGTTTCGATGGTTTTTCTTTAATTTTCAGTGACTCGTTATTTGCAGCCGTGATTATTTTAATAGAGTTCAACGTTATTTCAGGAAAAAAATGTTTCAGTGTAAATGTAGTTTACAGCATTTACTCAAATTATCTATCTCAGTTTATTCCTTCCTTCCTTCCTTCCTTCCTTCCTTCCTTCCTATCTATCTATCTATCTATCTATCTATCTATCTATCTATCTCAGTTTCTTTCTTTCTTTCTATCGCAGTATTTCTATCTATCTATCTATCTATCTATCTATCTATCTATCTATCTATCTATCTATCTCATCTTTCAGTTTCTTTCTTTCTTTCTATCGTAGTTTATCCTATCTATCTATCTATCTATCTATCTATCTATCTATCTCAGTTTCTTTCTTTCTTTCTATCGTAGTTTATTCCTATCTATCTATCTATCTATCTCAGTTTCTTTCTTTCTTTCTTTCTATCGCAGTATCTATCTATCTATCTATCTATCTATCTATCTATCTATCTATCTCAGTTTCTTTCTTTCTTTCTATCGTAGTTTATTCCTATCTATCTATCTATCTATCTATCTATCTATCTATCTATCTCAGTTTCTTTCTTTCTTTCTTTCTATCGCAGTTTATTCCTATCTATCTATCTATCTATCTATCTATCTATCTATCTATCTATCTATCTCAGTTTCTTTCTTTCTATCGCAGTTTATGCCTATCTATCTATCTATCTATCTATCTATCTATCTATCTATCTATCTATCTATCTCAGTTTCTTTCTTTCTTTCTATCGTAGTTTATTCCTATCTATCTATCTATCTATCTATCTATCTATCTATCTCATCTTTCGTTTCTTTCTTTCTTTCTTTCTATCGCAGTTTATTCCTGTCTATCTATCTATCTATCTATCTATCTATCTATCTATCTCATCTCAGTTTCTTTCTTTCTATCGCAGTTTATGCCTATCCTATCTATCTATCTATCTATCTATCTATCTATCTATCTATCTATCTATCTATCTCAGTTTCTTTCTTTCTTTCTTTTTTCTATCGCAGTTTATTCCTATCTATCTATCTATCTATCTATCTATCTATCTATCTATCTATCTCAGTTTCTTTCTTTCTATCGCAGTTTATGCCTATCTATCTATCTATCTATCTATCTATCTCAGTTTCTTTCTTTCTTTCTTTCTATCGCAGTTTATTCCTATCTATCTATCTATCTATCTATCTATCTATCTATCTATCTATCTATCTATCTCAGTTTCTTTCTTTCTTTCTTTCTATCGCAGTTTATCTTTATCTATCTATCTATCTATCTATCTATCTATCTATCTATCTATCTCAGTTTCTTTCTTTCTTTCTATCGCAGTTTATTCCTATCTATCTATCTATCTATCTATCTATCTATCTATCTATCTATCTATCTATCTCAGTTTATTCTTATCTATCTATCTATCTATCTATCTATCTATCTATCTAGGTTTATTCATATTTATCTATCAATCTCTAACTTTATGTATGTATCTCGGTTTATTTCTCTCTCTCTCTCTCTCTATCTATCTATCTATCTATCTTGGCTTATTCATATTTATCTACCTATCTTTCTTTATCTGTGTATATTGGTTTATTTCTATCTATCTATCTATCTATCTATCTATATTCATATTTATCTATCAATCTCTAACTTTATGTATCTCGGTTTATTTCTATCTCTTTCTCTCTATCTGTCTATCTGTCTATTTCAGTTTATTCCTATCTATCTATCTATCTATCTATCTATCTATCTATCTATCTTGGTTTATTCATATCTATCTATCTATCTATCTATCTATCTATCTATCTATCTATCTATCTATCTATCAAACGCTTATATGCTAACGACCATTAATGAATATATATACCAGGCTATGTTATTTTTTATAATCGTTTTACCCGATGCAAGGCAGTACAGCCACAGGAGTGGGGAGGCTACATTAAAAAAAGAGCGAAGAGAAAGAAGAACACGTTCCCGGGGGTGTGGGAGAATGGATAAGAGAACCAGGGGAATAGTGGTGCTAAATAAAACAAAAAGAGAGAAGAACAAGATACAGGGTTATCGAGGAAAGGATAAGAGATGAATGGAAAGTAAAGGAGATGTTATCTCATTAACTAAGTGACAATTGACGTTGCATTTAAAATCTTAGAAATTGTAGCTATCAGGGAAGCAAATAAACGGGTGTTCAAATGTGGTAAGTGCGAAAGATAACGGTGTTAGAGTAGAAGTGGCGGCTACATTTGATACACGCTTGGGCGATCATGTCTCGAAGATCATGGCAGAAGATTATCCCGCAGTAGGTTGCTATTACATTCTGCGGCTGACTGGTTGCTAGTCAAGGCTATCGAACCCAATCTGCCCTGTTATTTAACCCATAACTGAAGGGAAGAAACGGATTAGTACTTTTCCCAAGAGTATCTGTGCGTAAGTGAATGCAAGTAATTCAACTGGAATTTGAACTCGGCTCCCCGATTTCTCGTTGGAAGCTGATATCCACTGCACCACAACGCACATCCAGTAAATTCGTGTAGATGGGGCACTAGGAAGCTAAGCTCGTCGGAAAAGAAGCCGTGAAAATATTTGTTGAAGCGAAGGTATTAGCATAGGTAAATACAAATGGTCAAAGTACCAGGGAAAAAATCTCATCTGAGAAGTTGTCATGAAAATACTTGTAAAAAAGACAGAGGGAAGCCACATTACGTTGGTGAGAAAGTGGGTGAAGGTGGGATGCCTAATCAGGATCGATTATATTGCAGATCCTTCTTTGGATTTTGTCGATAATCTTAAGATAAATAGCAGGAGCACCTGGCCAGATAAGAATTCAATGCACGAATCAATGGTAGATTTATAAATGCGCAAAATCGATTCTGACGAGAGAAACTTCCTGGGTCGAAACAGTGACACAACCTTTCTAGGGGCAGTTTTGACACTAATCCTCATTACAATTCAACAATCCAGAGGTAGAATCGCAGACTGGTGCCAATTCGGTTGGGTTACAATCCTGGGTAAAAACAATCGGTTATCTTAATCGTACTGATGAGCTGTGACACAGCGAAACAGATCTGTCTGCGGATGACTATATATATATATATAGTCATATATATATATATATAGTCACTATATATATATATATATATATATATATATATATATATGTATATATAGTCATCCGCAGACAGATCTGTTTCACTGTAACACAGCCCATCAGTACGGTTAGACAGAATGCTTTTTAATCCAGGATTGAAATTCGACTGAATTGGCGTCAGTCGGCAATTCTACCTCTGGGCTATGGGCGCTCGGTAGAAGGTAGACTTTTTAGCGTGTATATTATCGTAATACACGCCCAATAGCCAGAGTGATTTAATTTATTACTGAATGAGCGATGCGTATATATATATATTTACGAAGAGTTTATCTCTTTAATAGAACCAATTCATAGTGACAAGGAAGTTTCGTTAGGCACAGTTATGATGCTCTCACTCATCAGAGTTGTTTGCTGTTAAGCTGCGGTTTTTTCTTGTTTATATATATTGTGTGATATTGTGGGAATAATCTTATCATTGGTTAGTTGTTCTTTTTTCTTGTCTGTGATTGACTAATTTTCTCTATTTTCTTTATTGTGTATCTGTTTCATTTTTAAAAAAATTTTAGTGTTACGTATGAATCGGGGAGCCGAGTTCGAATTCCAGTTGGATTCATTGCATTCACTTACTCACAAATACCCTCTCTTCCCTCCAGTTATGGAGCAAATATAGGGCAGATTGGGTTTTATAACCTTGACTGAAAACCAGTCTACCGAAGAAAGCAATGGCAATCTACTGCGGGATAATCTTCTGCCCAGTCAGTCATGTCTCGAAAGAGACATGGTCGCCCTAAGCGTGTATCACGTATGGCACTTAACTGACGTATGAATTATTGTTGTTTAGTTCGGATGGGCCCTTTCGGTTTTTTCTGTCTCGGTTTGACCTTTTTTTAGTGCGTTAATATGTTTTACGCGTGACAGTTTATTTAGTTATTTTTTTGTTCAAGGTTGGTTTTATTGCATCTGTCTTCATAAGCTATACGTGTGTTTGTTTTTATTTTTGATTCTCGCCTGTGGAATTCCCTTCCACATGATTGCTTCCCCGACAGCTACAATCTCTAGGAGTTTAAATATAAGGTCAATAGACACCTCCTAACAAACTAACTCGCAATCATTCTCTCAAACACTGTTCCCATCTGCCCAACCCTCAGCCTCAGTATCCTTACCCGTCTATCACCCTCCTTCTGACATTTCCTATATCTAAGCTATCTTTCTCTTCACCTTCCCCTATGTAACCCCCTGCGCAATAGTGGCAGTGGAATGCCTTGCTTGGGGTGAAATGATTAAAAAAATTACTTTTATTTTTATTTATTATTTTTGTTTAGCAGTCGTTGCCTTATATCTTTGTCATGACCGCATGTTTTTTTTAATCGTGTCACGCCAAGCAAGGCATTCCATTGCCACTATAGCGCAGGGGGTTATATAGAGAGATTGGGTATAGGAAATGTCAGGAAGATGGTGATAGATGACTTAGGATGTACATAAAGGGAGAATTAGAGAGAGTGGGTGTGAGTTAGTGTGTTAGGAGGTGTCTATTGACCCTACATTTAAACTCCTGGGGGTTGTAGCCGTCGGGGAAGCAAGCATGCGGTAGGGAATTCCACAGGTGGGAAGTGCGAGAAAAGAAGCTCTTGGAGTAGAAATTGCGGTTACATTTCATCGGTTTCACTGTAAAAGGGTGGGACCTAGTTGCCAATCTAGTATCTCGTGCAAATTCACATCTAGGGGGCACCAGTGATTTAAGTTCGTCAGAGCAGAAGCCATGAAAGTACTTATAGAAGAGGCACAGGGAAGCCTCGCCACGCCGGTGAGAGAGTGACTGCAGGCGGTCAGCCAAGTCAGTATCAATCACATTACAAATTCTTCGCTGTGTTTTGTTAAGAACTCTAAGGAGAATAGCAGGGGTACCCGACCAGATGTGGCAGCAGTACTCAATACACGGGCAGACGGGAGATTTATATAAGTGCAGGATAGATTCATACAGAAAGAATTTCCGGGCCCTGCACAGAGAGCCGACTTTCATAGCAGCGGATTTAGCAATGGATTCGACGTAGTCATTCCACTTGAGGTCCGCTGAGAGTGTAAGGCCAAGCAGGCGTATTGTTTTACTCTCTGGGAGGCATGCCTGTTCCATTCTAATGCTGTTTGTATGTACTTTTATTTCTCGCATTTATATTGTTTGTATATTTTGTTTGTAATTATATTTTTTGATTTTTATCAGTTAGTTAACAATGATGGTAATAAACGTTTTATTGAAAAAAATTAAAAGGGATCATTTCCCTTTAGTTTTGGATCTTTTTGTGTACGAGGTAAAAAGATATTAAAAAGGGGCAAAAGAGGGTAAAAAAGATCAGAAAATAAGATGAGAAATCAAGAATAAGAATAGAAATAGGAAAGGGAAAGATACAGAAGAAATAGAAAGTAAATAGGAGAATAAGTGAGAAAGAGGAAAGAGCCAACGGAAATGGCGAAGAAAGAGAAATTTAAAATTTTGGCCGGAAGTGAATAGTTAGTTACTCATTTACCAAACATATATATATATATATATATATATATATATATATATATTTGGTGCCTGTTGCTTAGCAAAGTTTTATGTCAACAGAAGATAAAATTGTCTTTGATGGTGGATGTTTTTATTTTAACGTCCCTGTAACCTCTCTGAAGATGGCTCATGTGAGCCGAAAGCTTAGAGACAACTTAATAAAAAGTTAACCAAATATTGGATAATTATTGTCTTTAATTTCACCTGAAATTAAAGCCAAAATACGATGTTTAGAACGGCTCATAATTAAATAGTTATTCATTGTCTCTTATATTCAACAGTATATGTTTAGAAAATTATCTGCTTCCTTGATATACTATATATGTTGTGGTTGAATATATTTCTCTGAATCACTAATTCATTTGTTAGATTATTATTAATCATATCTCTTTTGTGTTAATATATACGTTTATTTAGATTACCAACCAACTCCATTTCATCTAATATCCAAAACAATCTATCTCATATAAAAAACACACACAGAGTAACAAATACTTCGAAAACTATTATGGCCATATCAGATCTAAAAATAACCGAAATTAAAATGACGAACAAGCAGGTGTATACCGAATAAATTGCTGGGATTGTTCCTCCATCTACATCGGAGAAACAAGTAGAAATCTAATATATATATATATATATATATATATATATATATATATATATAATCCTATTCTTTCATATTCATCGAAACATCTTTGAAAGAAAGCTTACTGCTAAAATATGCATGATTAAATATCTTAATAAATGAGATATAGAACAGTATTATTTAAAAACATAATTAATATCCGTAACCTTGACACAACAAGTCCGTAACATTAATCAATCAGAATAAATTATGTGGATTTTTTTTTTATATTTCCTTGATCAATTTATATTCATTTTTATTGTCGGAATCGTCGAAAAAAGCACATGTCAACATTTGCTAATTAAGTTGTTTATTCTTCCGAATGAAATAGAAATTGCGAGGAACAAAATGAATAAAAGTTAGAAAGAAAACGAAAACATTTTGCGCGTTAACATTTCAGATCAAAAAGGAAGTGTATGACAGATCTCCGCAAGCGAGCGATGGTATGGAGTGAGAGGCTAAGATTCGATTGTAACTATTGAAATTAACGTATTACTGGCCTCTAAATTCTGAGTACACCAACAACCCATATTACAGCATAACCCGGATATAAGAGAAACCCGGTTCCCATAACTCTCTTATATCAGGGTTACGCTGTATTTACATATGAGTTACCTATTTCAGTTTCTTCACATTTCCTAAATTGTTTTCTTTTGAATATTCTCCCAAGTACGTTTTAATATACCAATAAGATTTAACATAGCCGTATCAATAAAAAAATCTCACGTTGACCGCGCATACACCACACATTCTTGAAGTTGTCACTTCTCGAAACCTTGTGAATATATCAGTCAGTTAAGTGCCATAAGTGATACACGCTTGGGCTTTCTTGTCTCCAAAGAAACATGACTGACTAAGCAGAAGATTCTTTCGCAAAAGGTTGTCATTTCTTTGTGTGGTAGACTGGTTGCCAGCAAAAGCAAAAGAACCCAATCTGTCCTGCTATTTAACCCATAACTGGAGAGACAAGCAACGGATTAATTCCTTTCTAAATGCGATTTGCGCGTAATTGAATGCAATGAATTCAACTGGAATTCGAACTCGGCTCTCTGATTTTTTTCGTTTATATCCACACATATATATATATATAATCATTTCACCTCGAGCAAGGCAGAAACGCCACTGATGTGCAGGGGGCTACATAAATGTAAAAAGATTAATTAGAAAAGAGTGAGGAGTACAAACTAGTTAGAAAGGTACAATAGAAAGCTGAGAAAGCAGGTGCGATGACAGATACATAGGTGGAGAGAAAGGGAAGGTTATACGGTGGTGGGAGAGGGCTAGAGTCCAGTGGTTAGTAGATGAGTATTGACTTTGCATTTAAATTTCTGGCGGTTGTAGCCACAGGCGGGAAGTGCGAGAGAAGAAGCTGCAGGAGTAGAATTGTTGTCTGCATTTGGCTAACCTGACTGTGAATGAGTGGGACCCAGTTTCCAGTCTGGTTGCACGAGTAAACACCTGTTGAGGAGGCATCAGTGACTTAAGTTCGTCTGAGCAGAAGCCATGTATATATATATATATATATATATATATATATATATATATATATGCTCTGTAAATGAGTAACTAACTATTCACTTTAGGTCAAAATTTTAGTTTTCTCTCTTCTAGCGGTTTTATTGGCTTTTTCTCTCTATATATTATCAAAACTAAAGTACCAATATTTAGATACTGTACAGCACTCACGACAAGTATGAATCGTAATTCTAGACGCCGTTGTAACAGAAAATATACATATGTTAAATAAAATATCTTTTACCACAGGAAACTTATACTTAACATAAGAGGCATTTAAAATTTCTAGGATCCATAAGGAGGAAAGAGGACTTAGAACATTTGACGCTCACATGACGCACTGAAGCCATGAGGAAAACATCGTTTAACCTACCTAACGAGCTCGTGTAAATGGTTGACAGAACAAGGCTTAGAAGATGCAACAGAATGATAAAATTTACTAAGAGCTGCTGGATTTTCTGGGTAATACCATCAAAGATGAAGGAAAAAATTGAAGCAACTGAAATGTGGTTCTACAGAAGGATGCTGCGAATATTATGGATCGAGTATGTGAGCAATGATGAGGTCATGGAAATGATGGAAACAAAAAAGAAAAAAGAATAAAAACAAAAAAGAAATTAATACTGAGCGAAAGTTCCTGGGACACCCAATGAAGAAGGTGTCCCTGAAGAATCTGATATTAACAAGCCAGATAGAGGGGAAAAGAGACAGAGGAAAGCAGCGGATAACATATTTGAAGGGCCTGAGCAGGTGGATGACGGAACGAGGATTGCGAGATGTTACAGGAGAAAGCGTTGGAGAACCTGATACTAACAGGCCAGATAGAGGGGAAAAGAGACAGGGGAACGCAACGGATAACATATTTGAAGGGCCTGAGCAGGTGGATGACGGAACGAGGATTGCGAGATGTTACAGGAGAAAGCGTTGGAGAACCTGATACTAACAGGCCAGATAGAGGGGAAAAGAGACAGGGGAACGCAACGGATAACATATTTGAAGGGCCTGAGCAGGTGGATGACGGAACGAGGATTGCGAGATGTTACAGGAGAAAGCGTTGGAGAACCTGATACTAACAGGCCAGATAGAGGGGAAAAGAGACAGGGGAACGCAACGGATAACATATTTGAAGGGCCTGAGCAGGTGGATGACGGAACGAGGATTGCGAGATGTTACAGGAGAAAGCGTTGGAGAACCTGATACTAACAGGCCAGATAGAGGGAAAAAGAGACAGAGGAAAGCAGCAGATAACATATTTGAATGGCCTGAGCAGGTGGATGACGGAACGAGGATTGCGAGATGTTACAGGAGAAAGCGTTGGAGAACCTGATACTAACAGGCCAGATAGAGGGGAAAAGAGACAGGGAACGCAACGGATAACATATTTGAAGGGCCTGAGCAGGTGGATGACGGAACGAGGATTGCGAGATGTTACAGGAGAAAGCGTTGGAGAACCTGATACTAACAGGCCAGATAGAGGGAAAAAGAGACAGTGGAAAGCAACTGATAACATATTTGAAGGGCCTGAGCAGGCGGATGACGGAACGAGGATTGCGAGATGTTACATGAGAAAGCGTTGGAGAACCTGATACTAACAGGCCAGATAGAGGGTAAAAGAGACAGTGGAAAGCAGCTGATAACATATTTGAAGGGCCTGAGCAGGCGGATGACGGAACGAGGATTGCGAGATGTTACAGGAGAAAGCGTTGGAGAACCTGATACTAACAGGCCAGATAGAGGGAAAAAGAGACAGAGGAAAGCAGCAGATAACACATTTGAATGGCCTGAGCAGGTGTAGGACAGAACGAGGATTGCGAGATCTTACAGGAGAAAGCGTTGGAGAACCTGATACTGACAGGCCAGATAGAGAGACAAAGAGACAGTGGAAAGCAGCAGATAACATGTTTGAGGGGCCTGAGCAGGTCGATGACGGAACGAGGATTGCGAGATGTTACAGGAGAAAGCGTTGGAGAACCTGATACTAACAGGCCAAATAGAAAAGGGGAAAAGAGACAGAGGAAAGCAGCTGATCACATATTTGAAGGGCCTGAGCAGGTGGATGACAGAACGAGGATTGCGAGATGTTACAGGAGAAAGCGTTGGAGAACCTGATACTAACAGGCCAGATAGAGGGAAAAAGAGACAGAGGAAAGCAGCGGATAACATATTTGAAGGGCCTGAGCAGGTGGATGACAGAACGAGGATTGCGAGATGTTACAGGAGAAAGCGTTGGAGAACCTGATACTAAGAGGCCAGATGGAGGGAAAAAGAGACAGTGGAAAGCAGCGGATAACATATTAGAAGGGCCTGAGCAGGTGGATGACAGAACGAGGATTGCGAGATGTTACAGGAGAAAGAGTTGGAGAACCTGATACTAACAGGCCAAATAGAGGGGAAAAGAGACAGAGGAAAGCAGCTGATCACATATTTGAAGGGCCTGAGCAGGTGGATGACAGAACGAGGATTGCGAGATGTTACAGGAGAAAGCGTTGGAGAACCTGATACTAACAGACCAGATAGAGGGAAAAAGAGACAGAGGAAAGCAGCGGATAACATATTTGAAGGGCCTGAGCAGGTGGATGACAGAACGAGGATTGCGAGATGTTACAGGAGAAAACGTTGGAGAACCTGATACTAACAGGCCAGATAGAGGGAAAAAGAGACAGAGGAAAGCAGCAGATAACATATTTGAAGGGCCTGAGCAGGTGGATGACAGAACGAGGATTGCGAGATGTTACAGGAGAAAGGGTTGGAGAACCTGATACTAACAGGCCAGATAGAGGGAAAAAGAGACAGTGGAAAGCAGCAGATAACATATTTGAAGGACCTAATCAGGTGAATGAGGGAATCAAGGATTGCATGGTGTAACAGGAAACGGCGTGCTCAGAGCCATCAGGGATAGGGAAACGTGGAAAGCCATGATCGCCTACGTCCTGAAGGGACAGGGCTCATAGAAGAAGAAGATGTATACTGGTGAGCCAGCAATAGACTGACTCATTTTATAGTTCACCAATAGAAAAGATAACTAATCAGAAGATTCAAAATATTCAATGCGACGTGTATAAAAGGCGGCCATATTTTCCAGAGTATTCGCGATCTTATCCGATTCAGTAGAGTTTCCGACTCGTGAGTGTTAATCTTTGACGTTGTTTCATTGAACAGATTACGTCCTGCGCTGTATTCTATATTCATAAACTATGGGGGACATAGTCAACAAGAGATACAAACGACAGAAAACTGAAAAGAGACATGACTGTTAGAATCATGAAGATACATGAAATAAAAAAAAAGAAATTGGTAATTCGTCAATTTACATCTGTTGTTACAAAATTTGTTTTCTTCTTGAAGACTCTGGTTAAGATCTGGAGGCATCACATATAAAACAAAACAAAAGAAAATAATAAATCTAGAATTTAACACATTAGGGGAGGGCAACTATAAAAAGCTTATGAATATACAGATCTGATAGAGGCGTAGGTTTAGTTCAACTAAAAGTGTCTTACCAAACTACAAAAATTAATCTTCAAAGATATCTCGAAACTACAGAAAGGTATATGATGACCTGTATAAAAAAAAACAAATAAAAAAGCAAAAAAAATAAAAATAAAAACAAAACAAAACAATAATTCATCAACAAACCCCACTACCTGTATCTATTTCGGCATTCAGCGTGGTCCGGTTGAGCCGACTTCCTCCCAAGCGTCAGAGGTAAGAGAGGGATTAATACCATTCCCAAGGGTATTTGTGCGTAAGTGAATGTTATGAATCCCGTAAGTGAATGTCATGGATGCCGGCTCTCCGATGTGTCGTTCCGGGTCGATATCCACTACACCACAAGTGGTGTTATGGGAGATAAAAAAAGAATGAAATGTAGCCATAACAAACACCGCGACCTGGCGGGTAGGGACTGAATAATATCTTTTCCAAGGGTATTAGCGTGTAAGTCAATTCAACTGGAATTCGAACTCCGCTCCCCGATTTCTCTTTCCGCGCCGATATTCCTTTCAAATCATTCCTTTCAAATGGCACAATGAAAGTAGTATTGAACTGACATGTAACCCAATACTATCAGAAGAACGTGGGTGTACCTCATGGCTCTATTCTAGGTCCTATGCTTTTCCTTATCTACATTAACGAGCTCCCAGATGTAATAAGATCCCAAGTAGGCATATACGCTGACGAAACTACGGTTTACTCTAGCATCGATCAAAACTCTGTCGAGGCTGACAAAACAAACCTCGCTGCTGAGCTTTAAAAGGACCTCCATCCGTGGCGGACTGGGGTAAGAAATGGCTCGTGAATTTTAATACTTCTAAAACAAAGCTGCTCTCTATTAACCAATACAAACAATCGCTCCTACCCCCCAGTAGCATGGATCAGGCTAGTCTCCCTGAAAGTAAAACACTGAGTCTCCTCGGGTTAACTCACAACAGACCTCAAATGGAATGACGATATAGCATCCATAGCTAAATCCGCTAAGAAAGTCGGTGCTCTGTGTAGGACCAGGAAGTTTTTCCCATCTGAAACAATCCTGCACATATATAAAATCCACCATCCATCCGTGCATAGAATACTGCTGCCATATCTGGTCGGGTCCTTTTGCTATTCACCTAGGAGTTCCTGACAAAATCCAACGGAGACTCTGTAATGTGATCGATCCCGACTTGGCAGCTCAGATACAGTCACTTCCTCACCGGCGCAATGTGGCTTCCATGTGTCTTTTCTACAAATATTTTCATAGCTTCTGCACAGATGAATTTAGCTCACTGGTACCCACTATACACTCGAGCCACAAGATTAGCAATTAGGTCCCACCCTTTTACTGTGAAACCAATAAAATGTAAACGCAAATTCTACTCCATCAGCTTCTTTTCTCGCACATCCCGCCTGTGGAATTCCCTTCCGTTTACTTGCTTTCCCGACAGCTACAATCTCCAAGAATTTAAATGTAAAGTCAATAGTCATCTCCTATTTTACTAACCTGCATCCTCGCTCTCATGCTCCTTTCTCCGTACACTTCACTCTCATCAGCATTCTCATCCTTCTCGTACCCACTTTCTGATACTCCATATAACCTGTCACTCTTTCTCATAACTTTCTTCCTATGTAACCCCCTGCAAAACAGTGCCAGTAGAATGCCTTGCTTAGGGTGATATGTTTAAAAAAAATTCATATACTATTATAATATGGCTATAAAGAGGGGGATCAATTCTACATTACAATCAATACATAAATTGATCCCTCATCTTATGGTCACACTCTTCCTTCTCTTACCCACTTCCTGACACCCCTTATAACCTGTTACTTTTTCTCATAATTTCCTCCTATGTAACCCCCTGCAAAACAGTGGCAGTAAAATGCCTTACTTGGGGCGATATGATTATAAAAAAAAACTGGAGGGTATGGACGGTATGAGTGCAACGGTGTTAGCGCGTAAGTGAATGCAGGGCATTCAACTGGAATTCAAACTCGGCTCCTGGAGCCGACATCCACTGCACCGCAACACACTTCCGTCAAGAAAGGCTTACAGCCCCTGGTATTCCCAAGCGGTCACTTATCTAAATACTGACCAATTCGTCAATAAAAGTGTTTGGGAGTAGTTTTCGCACTGAAAGTTAAAATCGAGCTATGTCAGTTGCTAATCGACTTAACGCACCCTAAATGTTAGAAACTTGGTAATCTTCCACTGAAAGCTGACTGAGTGTATAAAATTTGATTAACTCCTTCTATAACCCGATTTTTTCGATTATTGATTTTCGATATTTATCGGGGGTGCCTTGACACAAAACCTAGTTAAGAACACTCGCAGACGCTTATAGTAGAACTGTGTAAATTTTTAAGAAAATTGGTTAAGCCGTTTCGGAGTCTATAGGTAACGGACACACAGAGACACAGACACACACATGCACACACAGACACAGTTCCATTTATAAATAAGTTTAGATGTGTGTGATCATGTTTTTTTTCTATCTTCCTACTTCCGGTTCTTTTATTATTTTCTATCCTGAATTATCTTTTCTTGCTCTCATATAAATATAAGTCCTATGCAAACAGTTTCCTCTCTTGCTTTCCTATCAACTTGACCTTTAAAGATTTAAATGCAATTCAATCTTTATCTTCTATCTTCCTACTTCCGGTTCTATTATTATTTTCTATCCTGAATTATCTTTTATTGCTCTCATATAAATATAAGTCCTATGCAAACAGTTTCCTCTCTTGCTTTCCTATCAACTTGACCTTTAAAGATTTAAATGCAATTCAGTCTTTATCTTCTATCTTCCTACTTCCGGTTCTATTATTATTTTCTATCCTGAATTATCTTTTATTGCTCTCATATAAATATAAGTCCTATGCAAACAGTTTCCTCTCTTGCTTTCCTATCAACTTGACCTTTAAAGATTTAAATGCAATTCAATCTTTATCTTCTATCTTCCTACTTCCGGTTCTATTATTATTTTCTATCCTGAATTATCTTTTCTTGCTCTCATATTATTATAGATTTTATGCTAACAGTTTATTCTCTATCTTGTGGGACACTCTTCAGGCTTCTTGATTTCCTCTCAACATGATCTTTAAAAGTTTAAATGCAATGTCAATCTTTATCTTCTATCTTTTTAATTCATGTTCTTTTATTATTCACTATCCTTAATTATGTTTTCTCGTTCTCATATCATTATAAAAAAAAACATTCCTCTCTCGCTTGTGGAACTCTCTTCCAGCTTCTTGCTTTCCTCTCAACTGGATCTTTAAAAATTTAAATGCTGTTCATCTTCTTGATAATGGAGGTGCGTTGTGTTGCAGTGAATATTGGCTCGAAACGAGAATTCAGAGAGCCGAGTTGAATTCTCTGCATTCACAAATGCCCTTAGGAAATGTACTAATCAATCACATATACCTCAAGCTATGGGTTAAATAGTCTTTGTCAACCCGCATTTCCAAGTTTGGTAAGTACGGCACATTCTCTAAAATGACGGACACGAAACAGTGGAAGTCATTCAAGGAGGGCTTCCTAAAAAAGAGCGAAAAAAGAAACCTGACCCAGTATCTTTTTCTTTTTTATGTATTATTTCATATTGAGTAACCAAATGTGTCTCAGTGGCTTAATTTCCTTGCGTGGGGTGATATGGTTAAAAGAAGAATAACACAGAAGAATAACCTGTGTCAGTTATAATTTTTAGATTTTACCTAATTTTGGTCTACAATACGTATAAAATATGAAAAATAAAATTAAAACCACATATTCGGAAGAATAGAACAAAAAATGCGTCAAAATACGCATAAAATATTGTACTGTTTTTTGTTATTTTTATTTTTATATTTTAATCGTTTCACCCCAAGCAAGGCATTTTTACTGCCACTGCTGCACAGGGGGTTACATAGGGAAAAGTGATGAGAAAGAGCTTGTTAGTTATAAGAAATGTCACGAGGAGAGTAAGAGACGAACGAGGATACCAAGAATGGGGGTGGAGAGAATGGATGCGATTTAGTGAGATAGATATGGACCTTACATTTAAATTCCTGGAGCCTGTAGTTGTCGGGGAAGCAAGTAAATGGAAGGGGATTCCACAGGCAGAAGGTGCGAGAAAAGAAGCTATTAGAGAAGAAATTGCAGTTACAATTTATCAGTTTCACTTTAAAAGGTGAGACCTTGTTGCTAATCTAGTAGCTCGTGTAAATTCATACCTAGGAGGCACCAGTGATCTAAGTTCATTAGAGCAGAAAGCATGAAAGTATTTATAGAAGAGGCACAGGGAAGCCACGTTACGCCTGTGAGACATCGACCTCAGCCGAGCTGCCAAGTCGGTATCGATCACATTACAGATTCTCCGTTGGATTTTGTCAAGAACCCCGAGGTGAATAGCAGGGGCACCCTACAAGATCTGACAGTAGTGTTCAATACTCGGGCGGATGGTAGATTTATATATGTACAGGATGGACTAGGACGGAAAAAAAACTTCCTGATCTTGAACAGTGAACCGACCTTCTTAGCATCGGATTTAGCAATGGATTCTGTGTAGTCATTCCACTTGAGGTCCGCTGAGAATGTGAGGCCAAGGAAACGTAGTGTTTTACTTTCAGGGAGGCTAGCCTCTTCCATACTAATGGAGGGTAGAAGCGATTGTCTATGATGGTTAATAGATAGCAGCTTGGTTTAACGTCATAATTTTGTCTTCCTCTTAAGTTAATTTTTTCTTGGTAAGTATCTGCTGTAAATGCATTTCGCATTTATAAAGTCTTTTTTTTTATAAATATAAACTTGTACAAATGGTAATTCAAAAATGTCATCACCGCTGATTACAGCGGGTGTGTACTAAGCTACTAAACTGTCACAAATAAAAAAACAAATTAGTCAATTATAAAAATGTAATGCTGTTCTTATAAAATGTTTACTTTTCATTCACTTTAAATTATGTACAAGCGTTTTTAAGTCGATCTTCGCTCCTAGCCGAGGTAACCGGAATCATTTTTCGTTCAAATCCTTTATTAGACCTAAGTATTATTCTTCAAATCTCACTACGTATAAGAGATACATTGCTGATGTTTTGTTAAACCTTTTTAGGAGGGGCAGTTATAATAGTCCAAGATTATTGCTATACGTCTAATAAGGTGACCTGCCAACATATGTTATTCTACATTGAAGGAAGCACCGTAATAAAGACAGCTTGTCACGGCTGACTAGTTTGCAGAATGCAGTATTGAAGGGAAGACAATCTGGAAGCTCAACCGGAAATTTAAAAAAAGTAAAATAAACGCGACTAAAACATCCTCTAGACGGTTTAAAGATTGCCCTGTATGAGTCGTACATGTGTTTTTTCGATGGCACAAGCGGTTCAAGTACAGTTGGGTAGAGGTGAGAGGCAATGAGTTATGCGGAAGAAGAAATATTTCAGAAAATCAGAGATGGTTGAGAAAATCTGAAATTTTCTGGATGATAACCAACATTACTATAAGCTACAAATGATAGGACCGTGTGGAGAGTTATAAAAAGTGATATTGCTCAGAAAATAAGAATTTCTGTTTTTTTAGTAAATATATTGCAATTAAACTTAGTAAATGCATTTATTACGAATAATGATATTACAGAACTGTCAGGAAGAACTGATCTGTCACTAGATAGATATTAAGGGATAAATAGATTAGATTGTGACATTATATTCGTGAAGAAAATTCATTGAACGGAATTAAGGCAAGAGTTGAGAAAAGATTATTGAATGTATAATTTTATTAATCGATGTTACATGTTTCTAGATCGTAAGAGCAGCAAAGGTAATGGCTAGATTTATTCGATACAAGCAGTAAACACAAGGACATGAGAGACAAAAACATATTTTAATTGCTATGTGATGTCAGTTCTACAATATGGGAGTGAATGTTGCAAAATATCATCAGAAAAGAAGGAAAAACTTGAAGCAACTGAAATGTGGTTCTACAGAAGTATACTGCATATAAAGTAGGGGATCAGTTCCATATTACAATCAATATATAAACTGACCCCTCAATTTGTGACCACAGCAGTTTCTATACATTTATATTCCTGAGATCCAAAAACACAAGAATGCATTCTAGGAGCTGAGAAAAGAATTAAGAAACATGACAATTTCACTAGAAACAAAGAAGAGAGTACTGGATTGCAATGTGATGTCAGTTCTTCAATATAGCAGTGAATGCTGGACAATATCATCAAAGATGAAGTAAAAACTTGAAGCAACTGAAATGTGGTTCTACAGAATGATGCTAAGAACATGTGAGCAATGATGAGGTGTTGAAAGGAATGGAAACGAAAAGGGAATAGACAACTAAAGTTCTTGGGGCATGCAAGGAAGAAGGATGACTTAGAGAACCTGATACTAACAGGCCAGATAGAAAGAAAAGAGACAGAGGAAAGCAGTGGAAATCATATTTGAAGGACCTGAGCGGGTGGATGACAGAACGGGGGTTCCATGGTGTTATAGAAGAAAGTGTGCTAAGATCCACCAGGAATGATCGCCTACGTCCTTAAAGGATAAGGCACATAGAAGAAGATATGATTAACTGCCTCGGCGGACAATAAAGAATAAGAGTTATCTGCCCTTCATTTTAACTTTGAAGAATTAGGCTTAGTCTTCAGCAAAAAAAAAAAAAAAAATCTTGTAGGATCCTGAAAGGATTTTGGTAGAGGTGCCAAATTTTTTTATAATGTGAACATAAGTTTGAAATCAGAAAAATACGAATCACGTGATTTAAGACTCGAATGTGGATGAAATTACGACATGAGGTTAAAAATTCGTTTTTAACGACTCAGAAACGAGACGAAAAATATATTTACGTCAAGCCTTTTGGTTCTCCAAAAGCCTACTAACAAACTAGCGTTTCTTACTCAATAGTGTTCTATGTTTAACCTGATGCTAACTATGCATCGTACGTATCCAATATTTTGCCACCAGCACAACTTACAGAATGATGTCAGGTGTATTGTAATTTATAACAGTAGTTTTATTAATGAATCACATTAAGGGATCTGTCCTGAATACATATATTCAGAAGGACCCAGTTTGTATTAAGAGACCACGAAATTTCAGACTTCTTTGGCCCTCTGACTTCAGACGGAGAGGAAGGTAGACGAGGCTACGCCAAAGGACGATCTCGTCTGGGATAAATAGATGAGAGCTCGACCCCATGTATGCACAGTCTACGAGGAATATTTAACCGAGCGTACGCTCACGGAACTACAAAAAAATCGGTGATCTGCTACACACCGCCTACGTGGTGAGGATCGGGTAAATAACAAGTTAATCATATCTCTAACTTTATCCGACTCTCTGCCTTCGGGCGGAGAGGAAACCAAACAAGGCTATGCCGAAGGGCAGTTTTGTCTGGGAGAAATAGACGAGAGTCTGACCAGGCGTATACTGGGTTTACGGAGAATTTTACCGGACCGTATGGACTCGGAATCCGTTTATAGGATACAAATCCTACATCATCTAACAATTATCTCAAATAAAAAAGTAAAATTGTACACACGCAAAATCAGTGTGAAAATTAAGATTCTAGATTCTGATTGCATAGAAAAAAGCAACTTGAACTATAACACCGTCAATTTTGTTTTTCACACCTAGAAAATGGGTATGCTGTTCGGAGCCGCTATTTATTCACGACTTGATCCGTTAAATCAGTCCGAGATGGGAGCGTTAATCTGAAGGACCTCACACAATGTAAGGAAGAAATTTCAAGACACCGACATTGTCGTATCTCGTTGACATGCATTCGTTCTACCTCTCTTTCCAGTTTCCCTTTCTTCGTCTTCACCCACACACTGTCATGGAAGACAACAACAACAAGATACTTCAACTGACTCCGATAAGTACAATCTCCTTTATTGCCTGACTTTTTACTTTTTCTCCAGCCATAAAAAAAGAACAGACTTTTGTTAGCAACCTTTTTAATCTTTTTACATACACACATTCTGCTACTATCAACTATAAACAGTGAAATTCTGGGGAACATTTAACTACTGACATTTTTCTTTAAACAATTAACTACCTGCATTTTCTCTTTGAACATTTTATTTTTCTTCTTACAATTTTGTTATTCTGATCATAAAATTTTTTACAATAATGTACAACCAAAACACATTTATTCTTCCAACTATTCTTTCAAACTTTATGATATATTAAAATTATGGGGACTTCGGTTGTGTTTGGTACAAGGCCAATTTGACAAACATGGCGGAGACTCCTACACGTTACAGTGAAAATCGAAATCATGCAATACTCTTTCATTGTGGTGTGGCTCGTTTAATACCGAGTTCATTATAGCTCACATTTAAGCCAATATCAACTGTCTATAACAATTTTACTGCAATCTAATGAATAATATGACAGTGAAACAAAGACCACGTACGCCAGGCAAGAGAGGCGTCTAAACACCTTCCACGTGAGAAGTATCCGACTCATATTGGAAAACTCATGGCAAGACAAGGTGCTCAACACTAAGGTCCTATCCTGCGCCTACAATGTTCACACTCCTTAAACAGCGCAGACTCCGCTGGTTAGGCCATGTCCACCGCATACCAGACGGTCGCATTCCATAAGCCATCTTGTATAGAGAGCTGGCCTCTGGAAGAAGGCCCACTGGGCGGCCACAACTGCGGTATCGTGACATAAAACGCTATATGAAAGCTGTGGACATCAACACGGAGTTATGGGAGAGCTTAGCAGTCAACCGGAGCAAATGGAGAGGAACCTTGACCCAACAACTTAATCACGACATGGAGTGGTGGGTTTGCAGAAAGAAAAATGACAGCAAAACTGTCACACCCGCATCGGTTTCTACAGCCACAGATGCCAATGCTCCAGCCAAGCAGACAACTAGGATGCTTCCCATGGTCAACCCTGACCGACGGAGACCAACTTATTACTTATAACAATTTTACTACAATCTAATGAATCGTTGTTGTTAACCATTTAAATCATAAATAATCTTCACTGTGCGGATAAACCTATCAACTCCAACATGTCTGACACCGAAATAGAATATCATTATGCAATATTATGAGTGTAACACCCCAACGGACGGTCCGAACAATTTCTCCGGCGGCCGTTCTCTACGCTGTGATGTTTATTGGGAGTTTGTTGAAAAAGTCGGAGCCTCAAGCTGGGGGTACAAGATTAAACTATAAGGAACGAACTTCCACAACTTGGATGAGTTGAAAGGATGCTTTATTTCGTTTAGAGTTAGCCTTTTCGGTTGGGGCAGGCGAATGTGACACACAGCTCTAACTCTAATTAATGGAGATCAACAAATCCGAACTAAACCGAAACAAGACGAACGGAGGTTCTACTTCAAGCACACGCCCGGCGGAACTAAATCAACTCAACTCAACTGATCTGACTCGGAAAAATTACCTGAATTTTTAAAAAATTGATCCGGAAATCCGGAAATGCTTTAGACCAGCGGGTGATAACCATTGGCGACTGCAAGGCCGAAATTTCAGTTATCTTTTTTTTTATCTTAATAAAGCTTCCGCCGGAAAATTCTTAATGTGTGATTAAGATACAGTAAAGACAGCCTTTGACCTGGTCATTCAAAAAAACTATTTCCTGAACTTTATCTCTTATCATATTAAATCACCGAGTCAAATATTTACCGGAAGAGTGGTAGGATTTAAAACAGTAATCTGATACCCTTTTCTCTTCCACAATTTTCCTCGTAAAAGAAAAAGCGTTTATTTATTTTTTTCCTCTTCTTTTTCACTTTTGTTAAACGAAACATGTTTTTAATCTATTTTCTATTCTTAACCATTTCTATTTTAATCTATTATAATAAAATACATATTTTACAAAGCACCTGAATATACGCCTAGTTATCGTGTCACCTCGTGTCACATGAGTCCACACCAGTCATATTGACTTCAGTCACTTTCATACTACTAACGTAACGTAGCTTCTCTGTGCCTTTTCAGCAAATACTTTCATGCTATTGTTTGATGAACTTTCATGTATAGTAACTATACATTATGAATTTAAGTCCAGTACTATATTGGCGGTAAGGTCTCATCAGTTTTGCAGTTAAAATTACTAGATGTAACGGTTTTTTATCGCATTTCTCATTTGTTGAACTCTTTTCCGTCTTCTTTTAATGTTAATCGTATATCCTATCCTTAATCGTCGTTTTTAATTATAAAGTTCTTCAAGAAAGTGGCTTGCGACCTAGTGGCTTTATTGCCTTGCATGTGATGAACCTTTTAAAAAATATATTTCTAGCAATCTTTTTAATGTCTCTGACAGGATCGCTGTAACCTATCACTTATACAAGTCCATATTTCAACAGTCATATTGCCACCGCTGACGTATATTAGAATGTTTATTTTTTTTTTCTTTTTTGTCTATTGTTAATGATAAGGCTTGTATAGGATTCTTTAAAATATGGCATTCAGAATGTTCCTTCACTGTTTATACTTAAATTAAACTCTAAATTGCAGTATAATCCCACCATTCAGGCAGTTAAATGCCATACGTGATACACGCTTGGGCGATCATGTCTTGAAAGAGACATGACTGACTGGGCAGAAGATTATCCCGCAGTAGGTTGCCATTGCTTTCTGTGGTAGACTGGTTGCCGACCAAGGCTATAAAACCCAATCTGTCCTGTTATTTAACCCATAACTGGAAGGAATACACGGTTTAATACCTTTCCTAAGGGTATTTGCGCGTAAGTGAATGCAATGAATTCGACTGGAATTCTAACTCGGCTCCCCGATTTCTCGTTCCGAGCCGATATCCTATGCACCACATCGCACCATTACGATACTCAAATGAACGGAATTTGAACTAGGCAACCTCAATCCTTTCCCTGGGGAGACATCTGACAAACGACACGCAAAACGTAAAGAGTATATTTTTCCTAAAGTTATTTATGTATATAATTGACCTCATAACAGATTTTTATTTCGAAAAAAACTTTCTGTCCAGACATACTTTAAATAACTCACCAATAAATAGAGAATCAATTTATACACATTTTTAATAAAACAAATAAAATCATATCTGATTCCAAATACTTTCAATTAAACAATTTTATCTTGAAACAGAACTGATTTGCGACAAAAATAAACTTGAACACTTTAAATTTCAAAGAAAATGGAATCAGAGTGACGCTAGTGACGTTATTTTTATCTTTGCGTTGTGATGGTCATCATTTTATGTGGAGGAAGATCATGTAAAAGCAACAACGTATGACTTCAATATGGTCGTGAAGGTTGGACAATCTTCTCAAAGATGAAGAGGAATGAAAAAGATGGAAGAAGATTATTGAAGTTGTATTTAAATTTTTCAGATTAGAACAATAATGAAGGACTTCAATATGGTAGTGAAGGCTGGACAATCTTCTCAAAGATGAATAGGAATGAAAAAGATGGTAGACGGGAATTGATGTTGCATTTAATATTTTTCAGATTAGAGCAATAACGTAGGACTTCAATATGGTAGTGAAAGCGGGACAATCTTCTTAAAGATGAATAGGAATGAAAAAGATGAAACATGGAAAGTGATGTTGCATTTAATTTTTTTCAGATTCGAGCAACAGCGTATGACTTCAATAGGGTAGTGAAGGCTGGACAATCTTCTCAAATATGAATAGGAATGAAAAAGATGGAAGATGGTAATTGATGTTGCATTTAATTTTTTCCGGTTTGGACAACAACGTAGGACTTCAATATGGGAGTGAAGGCTGGATAACCTTCTCAAAGATGACTAGGAATGAAAAAGATGGAAGATGTTAATTGATGGTGCATTTAATTTTTTTCAGAATAGAGCAACGACGTAGGACTTCAACATGGTAGTGAAGGCTGGACCATCTTCTGAAAGGTGAATAAGGTTGAAGAAGATGGAAGCTGGCAATTCATGTTGCATTTACATTTATTCAGATTAGAGCAACAACGTAGGACTCAAAGTATGGACAACCACAAAGATGATTAAAATTGAAGAAGATGGAAGATGGCAGTTGATGTTGCATTTAATTTTTTCATATTAGAGCAACAATGAAGAACTTCAATATGGTAATGAAGGCTGGACAATCTTCTCAAAGATGAATAGAGTTGAAAAAAATGGAAGATGGCAATTGATGTTGCATTTAATTTTTTTCAGATTAGAACAACTACGTAGGACTTCAGTATGGTAGTGAATGCTGAACAATCTTCTCAAAGATGAATAGGGCTGAAGCAGATGGAAGATGGTAATTGATGTTGCATTTAAATTTTTCAGATTAGAGCAACAACATAGAACTTAAATATGGTAGTGAAGGCTGGTCATTCTTCTGAAAGATGAATATGAATGAAAAAGATGGAAGATGGTACTTGATGTTGCATTAAATTTTTTCAGACTGGAGCAACAACGTAGGACTTCAATATGGTAGTGAAGCTGTACAATCTTCTCAAAGATGAATAGGGTTGAAGAAGATGGAAGATGGAAATTGATGTTGCATTTAATTGTTTTCAGATTAGAACAACAACGTAGGACTTCAATATGTTAGTGAAGGATGGACAATCTTCTCAAAGATGAATAGGAATGAAAAAGATGGAAGATGTTAATTGATGTTGTATTTAATTTTTTCCGGTTTGGACAACATCGTAGGACTTCAATATGGTAGTGATGGTTGGACAGTCTTCTTAAAGGTGAAAAGGAATAAAAAAGATGGAAGATGGTTATTGATGTTGCATTTAATTTTTTTCAGATTAGAACAACAACGTAGGACTTCAATATATGTAGTGAAGGCTGGACAATCTTCCCAAAGATGAATAGGAATGAAAAAGTTGGAAGATGGTAATTGATGTTGCATTTAATTTTTTTCAGATTAGAGCAACAATGTAGGACTTCAATATGGTAGTGAAGGCTGGACAATCTTCTCAAAGAGGAATAGTAATGAAAAAGCTTGAAGATGGTAATTGATGTTGCATTTAATTTTTTTCATATTAGAGTAACCACCTTGGACTTCAATATGGTAGTGAAGGCTGGACAACCTCAAAGATGAATAAAATTGAAGAAGATGGAAGATGGCAGTTGATGTTGCATTTAATTTTTACCGGTTTGGAAAACATCGTAGGACTTCAATATGGTAGTGGTGGTTGGACAATCTTCTCAAAGGTGAAGGGGAATAAAAAAGATGGAAGATGGAAATTGATGTTGCATTTAATTTTTTTCAGATTAGAGCAACAACGTAGGACATCAATATGGTAGTGAAGGCTGGACAATCTTCTCAAAGATGAATAGGAATGAAAAAGTTGGAAGATGTATATTGATGTTGCATTTAATTGTTTTCAGATTAGAACAACAAGGTAGGACTTCAATATGGTAGTGAAAGCTGGACAATCTTCTCAAAGATGAATAGAAATGAAAAAGATTAAAGATGGTAATTGATGTTGCCTTAAATTTTTTTCAGATTAGAGCAACAACGTAATACTTCAGTATGGTAGTGAAGGCTGGACAATCTTCTCAAAGATGAATAGGGTTGAAGAAGATGGAAGATGGTAATTGATGTTGCATTTAAATTTTTCAGATTAGAGCAACAACATAGGACTTAAATATGGTAGTGAAGGCTGGATAAACGTCTCAAAGATGAATAGGAATGAAAAAGATGGAAGATGGTAATTGATGTTGCATTTAATTTTTTCAGATTAGAGCAACAACCTAGGACTTCAATATGGTAGTGAAGGCTGGTCATTCTTCTGAAAGATGAATATGAATGAAAAAGATGGAAGATGGTCCTTGATGTTGCATTTAATTTTTTTCAGATTAGAGCAACAACGCAGGACTTCAATATGTTCCTGAAGGCCGGACAATCTTCTCAAAGAGGAATAGGAATGAAAAAGCTTGAAGATGGTAATTGATGTTGCATTTAATTTTTTTCACATTAGAGCAACAACCTAGGCCTTCAATATGGTAGTGAAGGCTGGTCATTCTTCTGAAAGATGAATATGAATGAAAAAGATGAAAGATGGTCCTTGATGTTGCATTTAATTTTTTTCAGATTAAAGCAACAACGTAGGACTTCAATATGGTAGTGAAGGCTGGATAATCTTCTCAAAGTTGAATAGGGTTGAACAAGATGGAAGATGGCAGTTGATGTTGCATTTAATTTTTTTCAGATTAAAGCAACAACGTAGGACTTCAATATGGTAGTGAAAGCTGGACCATCTTCTCAAAGGTGAATAGGGTTGAAGAAGATGCGAGATGGCAATTGATGTTGCATTTAATTTTTTTCACATTAGAGCAACAACGTAGGACTTCAATATGGTAGTGTAGGCTGGACAATCGTCTCAAAGATGAATAGGAATGAAAAAGATGGAAGATGGTAAATGATGTTGCATTTACTTTTTTCCGGTTTGGACAACACCGTAGGAATTCCATACAGTATTGTAAGCTGGACAATCTTCTGAAAGGTGAATAGCAATGAAAATGATTTAAATGGTATTTGATGTTGCATTTAATTTTTTTCAGATTAGACCAACAACGTAGGACTTCAATATGGTAGTGAAGGCTAGACAATCTTCTCAAAGATGAATAGGAATGAAAAAGTTGGAAGATGGTAATTGATGTTGCCTTGAATTTTTTTCAGATTAGAGCAACAACTTAGGACTTCAGTATGTTAATGAAGGCTTGACAATCTTCTCAAAGATGAGTTGTGTTGACGAATATGGAAGATGACAATTGATGTTGCATTTAAATTTTTCAGATTAGAGTAACAACGTAGGACTTCAATATGGTAGTGAAGCTGTACAAACTTCTCAAAGATGAATAGGGTTGACGAAGATGGAAGATAGCAATTGATGTTGCATTTAAATTTTTCAGATTAGAGCAACAATGTAGGACTTCAGTATGGTAGTGAAGGCTGGACAATCTTCTCAAATATGAATAGGATTGAAGAAGGTGAAAGATGGCAATTGATGTTGCATGTACCTTTTTCAGATTGAAGTATCAGGGAAGCAATTAAAACAGAAGTGAGTTTTACAAGCTGGAAGTGCGAGAAAAGAAACAAGTTTCAGTAGAAGTAGCCGTTACATTTAATTACTACAACGGTATAAGAGTGGGGCTAACCTGCCAATCCATTCAATCAGTTAATATCTATAAGTCATACACGCTTGGGCGATCATGTCACGAAAGATACATGACTGACTGAGCAGAAGATTATCCTGCAGTAGTTTGCCATTGGTATCTGTGTTAGACTGGTTGCCAGCCAAGGCTATAGAACCCAGTCTGTCTTATTATTTAACCCATAACTAGAGGGAAGAGACGGATTAATATCTTTCCAAAGAATATTTGTACGTAAGTGAATGCAAGGAATTCAACTAGAATTCGAACTCGGCTCACGGTTTGTTTGTTCCGAGTCTATATTCACTGCACTACAGCGCCCATCCTTGCCTTACAACGCACATCCAATCTATTAGCAGCTTAAATACATGAGGAACTCTAGGAAAATCTCGTCAGAACAGTTTGAAGCCTGGATACCAAATCGGAATCTATTAAATTGCAGATCTTTCTTTGGACTTTCTCGAGATGAAGAGCCGGAGCACGGGAACGAGATATGCAAACACTATTCAATGCATGTACAAATGGTAGATTTATAAATGCGCAACATCGATGCTGACTAGAGATTACCTAAGCGAATATATCGAACCCAATGGGAATAGGAACTCTATTCTCAGATTAACGATTCCGAACCATTATCTTTTACACCATCACATACCTAAACTTACAGCACTTAGTATTCCCAAGCGATCACCGTTCTCGCTTTTGATTAGGTTCGACGTTGATTAGTTTCGGTCATCGTACAAGAACTGATGATTCAGTGCCACCGAGTCCTGCTCACTCAAGGCAAGGGTAAGAGCCATTAAAGGTAGCGGCTTCTTAAATTTGTTGTGTGGATGGTAGAAGAAAACCTTCGTACTTTATAAGGATATGTAGAATAGGATGTGCGTTGTGGTGCATTGGATATCGGCTCGGAACGAGAAATCGGAGAGCCGAGTTCGAATTCCAGCTGAATTCATTGCATTCACTTTCGCGCAAATACCCTTGGGAAAGGTATTAATCCCTCTCTTCCCTCTACTTATGGGTTAAATAACAGAACAGATTGGGTTCTATAACCTTGGCTGGCAACCAGCCTACCGCAGAAAGCAATGGCAATCTACTGCGGGATAATCTTCTGCCCAGTCAGTCATGTCTTTTTCGAGACATAATCGCCCAAGCGTGTATCACGTATGGTACTTAACTGACTGACTGAGAATAGATAACGATTGACCCTAGATATAAAAATGTTAAATTCCTAGTGATCTCGAAAGCATCTTCAGTTTTATTGCAAACATGTGATATCTCAGTCAGTCAAGTGACATACGTAAAACACTCTTGGGCGATCATGTCTCGAAAGAGACATAACTGGCTGGGCAGAAGATTATCCCGCAGGAGGTTGCCATTGCTTTCTGCCGTAGACTAATTGCAAGCCAAGGCTATAGAACCCAATCTGTCCTGTTATTTAACCCATAACTGGGAGGAAGAGACGGATTAATACCTTTCCTAATGGTAGTTGCACGTAAGTGAATGCAAGAAATTCAACTGGAATTTGAACTATGCTCCTGTATTTTTCGTTCCGCGCCGATATCCACTGCTCCACAACGCACCTCCAGGTGATATCTAATTTATGTTTAAATTCAGAAAGTTTAGGTACTATTTTTTTTATGAATCGTGTAGCCCCAAGCAATGCATTTTACTGCCACTGTTGATTAGGGGTTTACATAGGATGTAAGTTATGAGAAACAGTAACAGGTTACAGGGGGCGTCAGGAAGTGGGTAAGATAAGGATGAGAATACTGATGAGAGTGGAGTGGGCGAAGAAAGGAACATGAGAGGGAGAGAGAGGATGCAAGTTAGTGAGATAGTAGATGACTATTGACTTTACATTTGAATTCTTGAAGATTGTAGCTATAGGGAAAGCAAGTAACCAGGAGGGAATTTCACAGGCGGGAAGTGCAAGAGAAGAAGATGATGGAGTAGAATTTGCATTTACAATTTATTGGTTTCACAGTAAAAGGGTGGGACCTAATTACTAATCCTGTGGCTCGAGTAAATTCATGTATAGTGGGTACCAGTAAGCTAAATTAATCTGTGCAGAAGCTATGAAAGTATTTGTAGAAGAGACACAGGGAAGCCACATTGCGCCGGTGAGAAAGTGACTGTATATGTGCTGTCAAGTCGAGATCGATCACATTACAGATTTTTCGTTGGATTTTGACAAGGACCCCCAGTTGGATAGAGGAAAGCTTTCATTAAGAAAAGGTTGTACTGGTTGGGAAAGCATCCTCTCCGGAGTCTGCTTCACAAAGTAGAAGATGAGTAGAACTTCCTTCTTAGCAATAGAATACAAATAAGATGAAGAGTTTGAGCTTTGAAGTCACTTTTTAGAGTGAAGGAAAGAATCATTTTCTTCAACATCTTTTCGGAGACTCTCCATTGGAATAAGGATAGGGAAGAGCTAAGCTTGAACGATTTGTCTGCAGAGCTGAACACAATTCATGGACCACAAGGACACTTAAAGGCATTTGGATTCTGTCAAGACGGAAAAATTGGTTTGAGCGGCCATATGCTAGACATAGCAGAACTGTTCTACTTTAAGGTTTGCTCGCAATGTTTTAAAATCTAAAGTAATCATTTTTGCGAATGAAATCACGTTGTACGCGTTAATTTGTATCTCTGTTTTAACAGTGAGCCCCGATTTTCCTGTTTGTTTCTGTACTCTTCTTGTTTCTTTTTCTCACTACTGTAACGTAATCAACATTGCTTATATCGACCCAAGAATTACTGGCTACGACGTCCAACATCTCGGTATCGAATCCTCTATGCTGGGTCACGAGTTTGTGTAAGAATTTTTTCTACTTGGCTTAGCAACAGTGAAAAATGCCAGCTAGTGACTCCTTCAAATGTTACAACCGAGAAAACATTCAATTGTTCATCGTCAATTGGCTGAAACACGTAGAGGTCTGAAAAAATATTAATGAAATTCTTTTTCAATCTGCAACACAAGATCGCATTCGCTTTGCCTTCTTCGAATTCTAACTTCTCCGTTTATGCCCACAACTACTAGTACTACCACCGCATTTTCTTATTCCTATATTTTTAAATTCTTCTTCTTCTTCTTCTTCTTCTTCTTCTTCTTCTTCTTCTTCTTACTTGTTATTTTTTATTACCAGCATCGTAGCAATAAATTTCATGGAAAAAAGAAACATGAGACATCCAGTAATTATTGCACTTATTTTTTTTAAAGAGGGGATGTTAATTTATGAAATTGGATGGGCGTTGTGGTGCAGTGGATATCGACTCGGAACGAGAAATTGGGGAGCCGAGTTCGAATTCCAGTTAAATTCCTCGCATTCACTTACGCAAAAATACCCTTGGGAAAGGTATTAATCTGTCTCTTCCCTCCAGTTATGAGTTAAATAATAGGACAGATTGGGTTCTATGGCCTTGGCTGACAACCATTCTACCGCAGAAAGTAATGGCAACCTACTGCGAGATAACCTTCTGCCCAATCAGTCATGTCTCTTTCGAAACATGTATCACCCAAAATGTATCATGTATGGCACTTAACTTACTGACTCTTTAACGGATATTCCATCCACATTTCTGTAAACTCATTTATGGTGTGATTCATCCGGTACAAGACTCAAGAGCAACTCGAGGTAGAGGGTTACAGAGTCAGAGGTAGAGTTCATGCCGATATATTGGGAAGATAACGGTTAGCATTAGGCATGAACAAGTTAAGATTGTTGCAATTGAGATTAACATCCACTTCCGAACTACAGGTTCAATAGCAGAACAGATTAAGCTTTATAGCCTTGGTTAGCCACCAGTCTACTGCAGAAAATAATGACAACCTACTGTGGGAGAATCTTTTAGCTAGTCAGTCATGTCTCTTTCGAGACATAATCGCCCAAGATTGCATCACTATGGGACTTAACTGACTGACGCAGGTCAAGAAGGGCAAATTATTTTATTCCCAAGCCCCGGGTGACTTCTCTCCAGGCAGTTCCTCTCCTTCGGGAAGAGGCTGGGATTATTACCCGGCGCCTGAGGTGTTTTTAAATGGTCAAGTGCTGAGGGGGAATAGATAACTTTTATACGGTATACGGTCAAAACTTTGACCATATGAATTATTAGATAGCGACATGGGCGCACTGAAAAATGCAGTCGCTTCTCTGTCTTTTGGCAAAGATCAAAGTGTAATCTAATCTAAATAATCTAATTCTCTCTCTTCACTTCTAACTTTTCTTATATCTTTCTGTTATTTTCTCACTGAAAACAAGGAATGTCTTTTCCTCTTTTTCCACGCGATTAAAACGCGTTATAGTTCATAATATATGACGTATTGGCAGGACGAAAAATTCGCCTTATTTATTGAATGACCCTCGTAGAAGTCCTTATACCGAAAAATTTTCTTCTTGTCCGTATTTCTCTTGTTGTTTTTTGGATTCCGAATGGATTCTAATGGTATTTTATCTGCTTATTGGAAACCCTTGTCTATTAACGAGGTAGGGTATCCTCTTATTTGTAATGTTTTTCGTAGTTTTTCAAGGCGTATTTTACAGAGGGTTTTGTCAGTTACTATCGTGCAAATTCATCGTGCAAATTCATCGTGCTAGGCAATAGGGGATGGATTTTAAACAGCTTTTTGGATGGTGACTCTTGAAGTGGCGGTATTGTTTGCTGTCAGTGGGTTTGGGGTAAATGTCTGTGATGATGTGATTGTTTTCGTTTTTATAAGTATGTCTAGGAACGGTAATTCATTATAACTTTATAACTATATTCTAGAATGAACTTGATTTTGGAGTGCAGGTGTTGTAATATATTGTGTATTTTCTTATTATTTCGGTTCACATGAGCCATCTTCAGATAGTTTACAGAGACGTTAACATAAAAACATTCATCATCAAAGATGATTTTATCTTGTGTTGGCATAAAACTTTGCTAAGCAACGATAACAGTGACCAAATAGCAAACGCAGTTCGTAAAATTGTAATGCGCTTCTATGAAATCTTGAAATGTTAACAGAACCATATATTTAAATGCAATGTAATGTGTTATGACCAGATTTAAACGTGATTTTATTAAGTTTGAATTGTTTTGATTTAATATAGATGGCCTCTCATATGTGAGGATTCTTTTTACAGTGTGTATGAATGAGTATTATTGTATTGTTGACTAAAACCTATCTAATATTACCTACAGGCCTATGTTTTTCTAAGAAATGTTGTTTAGAAATATCCAAATGTTGGAGAATGTTTTCTTTATTTTCACCTGAAATGAACGCCAAAATACGATGATTAGAACGGCTCATGATTAAACATAATTGACTTTAATTGTCTCTGATATTTAACAGTATATATATATATATATATATATATATATATATATATATATCAGCCTGAATATTTTTAAAAAGATTTGTTAGAAAAATATACATCATTCGGTAGGATTAGAACCCGTTAAAATGAAACTCCGAGTCATGTCATAGACATATAATAATATATATTTATTCATACAAAGTATAATACAGCTCTGTTCATACATTTAACACATTTAACCTATATACCTATATACATCCTTATATGTATATTTTATAATTTAAGTCACTATATATATATATATATATATATATATATATATATATATATATATATATAAAGAAAAACTCAACAAGTCATTTAAATTGGTTATAAATTATAATTCATTTCAATGAGCTTAATTAGCTCATTTCATCAGACCATCCAATATTCCTTCTATTTGGTACAAACATTTTTGCCGGAATAAGCATTTTCTTTAACTGAAGAGAAAGATAAAAAAAATACAAAAAATAAGAAGGAAGAAAAAAGAGAAAAAGGAAAAGAGAGTCAGGACAGAGGCTTTGGCCTCAGATCAGCTGGGGGTATTCAGACCAGTCGTGAAGATGTTGACCGCTAATTCATTAACCGTATATTTCTAATTCTATTGATACGTGTGTATGTGTTACCCCATAAATTAACTCACCCATGTACACTAACTTGCATCCATATACAATATATGCGCACATCCCCATATGATCTTGTTGGATTATTCTCGCCGTTTACGGACTGGACATAGAATCGGCGACTGACGCCGATTCGGTCAGGTTTCGATCCTGGCTAGGAAGCGAACGGAGTCTAAGCCGTACTTATGAGCTGTGATACAGCGAAACAGATCTGTCTCCGGATGACTATATATATATATATATATATATATATATATATATATATATATATATAAAGATGAAAAGATTACTATGAGCAGATTTTTTTATCAGTACCTATTCCTTAAGTGGCCAAAAAAAAAGCATTTTCTGCTTAGGTATCACATTCAAGAATCAAGAAAGTATTTAAAGAATTAAAAATCTGGTCAATTTTCATATGGATAGTCATACTGTTGAGTCTCTCTGGGTGTTAACCAAGGAAATATTCTTTTTCACTGGCGATAACTATTGATGGCTAATTGAAACGTTCTCTCATTTATATAGTATGTGTGAGTAGTGAAAGATTTATCGGCACTGAAGATGGCATCACCACGACTATATCACGTACGCTTGTCTACTGTGTTAACTTTAGCACTGTTGAACTTGAACAAACTTCATATCCCTCAGAAAAAAAGTACTGAGTTAAATAGCAGGGTAGACTGGGCATTCTAGTAACAGGAATTACTCTGATTTCAAAACAGCGGAGAAGACAACAGAAAAATCATTCCCCCATCGTTCTTTAAATAAAACACTACTCCACTTCAGAATAGAACGGTGTGCGCTATTCTCTGTCAATTCAGATTTCACAACGCAAATCTATATCGGCCCTGAATCCTAATCCGTATTGATCGTCAGTGAAGATACCAAGTACGCCTCAGGATTAGCACAGAATGCTAAACACCAGTCTATGTTAATCCAGAATGCTAAACGCTTGTTTACGTCAATTCAAAATTCGAAACGCTATTCTATTTCGGTTCATGTTGCCAAGCGTCATTTTATGTCCAGCCCAAAATAACGAAACAATGTAAAAATTATCAACATCATTTTATGGTGAGTTATTCAACCATAACACTCTGTCAACCATTTGTTTTGCATGTATTGGGCTTTCTCTTATGCATACGCGTTTTCTTTGGCGAGATTTAGAGTCGGCGTATATATGATTTTACATAAATCTTTAGGTGCCAATATGTGTTTTTTCTGCATATTCTTTATTGATTTTTTTTTAAACAAAATAATCAGCCTCGCTTTCACATCCCCGGCCACACCCACTTAGCAACAAGGTTTACATGATGATGCGTCATCCTCAGTTGGTCGTCGAATGTAAAATCGTGGTGTTTTTTTTTTTAAATGGATGAGCGAGCTGATTTTTAAAAAAAATATTATTAAACAGAAATACATGGTATTCTCTCTCTCTAACCCCCTACACACACACACACACACACACAAATATATTTAAATATATATATATATATATTTAAAAGAGAGAGAGAGGAAGGGAAATAGGGAAAGATAATTTGGTCTGAAATAACTCTATATCAAGTTACTGAAACATTTTTTACTCTCACATCCATTTATTTTTAATTTCTTTAGTTCTTCCTCCTCCTTCTTTTTTGTATCAGGAAAAAGTTTTACTTTTCCTCCTCTTTCTTCTTTTTTCTCTTTTTCGTTTCCTTCTACTTCTTCCTCTTTTCATTCTCTTCCCTCTACTCTCACTTTTACTTATTCTTTTTTCAGAAACTCATTCTTTGCCATCAACATTTTGTTCTATCAGAAAGATCTTCCTCTTCTCCTTCTTTATCTTTCTCTTCTTTTTTCTCATTTTCGTCCTTTTTCTTTATTGCTTCTTCTTGCTAGTTTTTCTTCTTTTTCGTCTTCTTTTTCTTTCTCTTCTATTTGTTCTTACTTATCGTCTTTGTATGGTCTCTTTCCTTTCTCTCTTCTTTCTATCTTTTCTTCTTATTCTTCATTTTACTCTAATTTTTTATCTTCTTTTTTGTCTTCTTCTTCTTATTATTATTATTTATGAAATGCCTTTTTCTCTTTTTTCTTAGTCCATTCAATAATTTTATCTTTCTTTTTCGCATCCGCCATTGTATTATCAAGTCACTAAGCACCTCCTTCAACATATTTTCCAAACTTTTTGTATCTTTTTTTATGCTAACGCCCGTCTTTCTTCTACATTTGGCAATTTGATATTTTCATCATTCCGGTCTCCTGATCAAAACCATTTCGTTTCCTTTATGTTATCTTTGTCTCGATTTCATTTGTATTGGTTTTATTACATTTAGAAGTTCTTATTATTTCTTTCCTTCTTTTTCTTCTGCTTCTTCTTGTTCTTCCTCTTCTTCTAATTAGTTTTCTTTGATTTCTTCTTTGTCTTCTTTTCCTTCGCTTTTATTTTTCTTCTTCTTTTCATTTCTTCTTCCGTGTTTTCTACTTTCTCCTTCCATACTTTTTCACAAAGACATTCTTTTACTTCTTCATTTATCAAAAACTCATTCTTTTATATCTAGACCTTCTATCGGAACAGCTTTCTTATTTTTTTGTTTGTTTCTTTCTTTCCAAGATAGGTTTTGCTTTTCATCTTAACTCATCACATTCCTGCCACTTTCTCATAAACTCATTCCTCTCTATATAATTTTTAGTTCATTAATCGTATGCGTTTCCATGTTATTTCGAATTCTCCTTCTTCTCTTTCAGATTTCAGTTTTCTTTTCTTTCTTTTTTTTGCAATTCTTCAACACATTCTGCTCTTCGTCTAAATATTTCTTTTTGCCTGAAATATTTTTTTCTTTTACTTCTTAAAAAAGATTTTTCCTTCTTCATCTGATTTTAAAAATGCATTCTTCAATTATATTCGATTTCAAACGTGTACTTCTTCCTTCACAAACGTCTTTCATTTTCTTTCTAAAATGCCTTCTTCTTCATCTTTGATCTAAAACGCTTTCTTCTTTGATTTTATATTCTTGTTATTTATTTCTAACATATCTTCTCCTTAATAATCATCATCATTGAGTTAAATAACCTTCTTCTTGCTCTTCTTGTTCTTGTTCTTGTTCTTCTTTTTCTTGTTCTTCTTCTTCTTCTTAACTTCTTTACTACTCCTTTACTACTATCTTAAAGGCATTTGTCTTTTTCATTTCAGAACTGGATCATTTTCTTCATTTTCTTCTGTTATAAACACTTTTTTCATGTCCTCATCATCATCTTTCTCGTTATCGATTTCCTGCCTCGTCATCTGCTTCTCTCATGTTCTCTATACGTTACTGGTGCTATTTCAAAGAAATATTCACACCCTCTGGTAGTATATAAACACAAATTAACTGATAGCAAGTCTCTTCAATACGGAAGCACCCTCCGCAGTGTTCTGTTACTGTTTCAAGAATATTCACAATGGTATCATCAGGTTTAATCAAAATGACGAGAAGTTTTCTTTTTCTTCTATGTGCCTTGTGCTTTCAGGACGTAGGCGATCATGGCTTTCCACATCAATCTATCCCTGATAGCTCTTAGCACGCTTTCGCCTGTAACATCTCGTAATCCCCGTTCTGACATCCACCTGCGCAGGCCCTTCAAATATGTTTTCCGATTCTTTCCACCGTCTCTTTTTCCCGCTATCTTGACTGTTAGTATCAGATTTTCCAAGCCATCCTTCCTCATTGCATGTCCCAGGAACTTTAGCTGTCTCTTCCTGATGCTCAGTATTAATTTCCTTTTTGTTTCCATCCTTTCCAAAACCTCATCATTGCTCACATGCTAGGTAAATAATATCAGCAGCATCCTTCCTGTAGAACCACATTTCAGTTGCTTCAAGTTTTTCCTTAATCATTGATGATATCGTCCAATATTCACTGCCATATTAAAGAACTGACATCACATAGCAATCTAGTACTCACTTCTTTGTTTTTAGTGAAATTTTCCTGTGCCTTAATACTTTACTCAGCTTCTGGAACGTACCTTCGCCACGTCAATTCGCCTTCGACAGGAAGTGTTGGGATTTTTTGGTACTTATGTATTATGTGCGTTGTGGTGCATTGGATATCGGCTCGGAACGAGAAATGGGGGAGCCGAGTTCGAATTCCAACCGAATTCATTGCATTCACTTACGCGCAAATACCCTTGGGAAATATATTAATCCGTCTATTCCTTCCAGTTATGGGTTAAATAACAGGACAGATTGGGTTCTATAGCCTTGGTCGGCAACCAGTCTACAGCAGAAAGCAATGGCAACCTACTGCGGGATAATCTTCTGCCCAGTCAGTCATGTCTCTTTCGAGACATGATCGCCCAAGCGTGTATCACGTATGGCACTTAGCTGACTGATGTATTATGTGGAGACCCCCCATGGATCAACACATTTTATAGTTCATCAATAGAATGCTTAACTAGTCAGAAAGCTCCAAATATTCAATGCGACGTGTATAAAAGGCGGCCATATTTTTCCGATTATTTGAGATTAAATCAGATTCAAGAGAGTGTCTCATTCGGGAGTTTTCATCTATTTTGATGATGTTTCATTGAACAGATTACGTGCTGCGAGGATACTCTATATCCATAAATTATGGCGGACATTATCAACAGGAATAACCTCACAGAATTATATCATTACTTCATGGATTTCTATACTGTCACAGTCTGGATCTCTTTGGAGGACAAGTGACTGCAAGTTCAGGTAGTGTGTCAGAATTTTCAAGATTCAACTAGCTGTTAAAACGGCTAATGTCTTTGTATTTCTAGTTGTATTCATTTTAAAAGTATTTGGGGGACGGTTTCAATTGCTTCAGTCATTATAGGTGCAGAAGATGGTGTTTTTTAATGTATACATTCACTGTCTGTTCGTCTCTCTTCCCTCCTCTGTTTCTGTCTGTTTCCCTTCCCCTTTTTGTATATTTCATTTTGTCATAAATTTGGAAACAACTGTATTGCTTGGCATTCGCACCGGAAGCTCGTATCTAGTGTTTAGGTGTCAATCTAGAAGAAATCGTTTCACCCTAAGCAAGACGTTAACGCCACTGATGTGCAGGGGGTTACATAAGAGAGTTGAAGTATTAAGCAGGAGGATAGTGAAGACAAAGACAAACCAGCTACAGAGGGGAAAAGAGAAAGGGTAAGAGAATGATGTGAACACAGAAGTGAAGACAGTTGCGAAGGTAGAGAGAACGAAAGAGAACCATTTACACGGGGTGATTTAGAAAGGGCTGGAGTTAACTGGATAAGAGATGAGAATTGACTTTGCATTTAAATTCCTGGAGGTTATAGTCGTTAGGAAAGCAAGTATAGTAAAGGGAGTTCCACAGGCGGGAAGCGCGAGAAAAGAAGCTGATGGAATAGAAATGTCGCCAGCATTTGGTTGATCTAACTGTAAAAGAATTGGCAGACTGGTTGCCCGAGTAAATTTTTGTGGAGGGGGCACTCGTGACCTAAGTTCGTCAGAGCAGAAGCCATGAAAATAATTATAGAAGAGACAGAGGGAAGCCAAATTATGTAAAGATGGCAAAGGATTAGGAAAGAGTTGGACTGGCCTAATGATAATTCCGAAGGTGTTTGGCGAACTAGTGACGGTGACGTTATGCTTGCATTCAGCTTCCCACAGGGCCTTAGACTCAGCACGGAGGTCTTAGTGTTATCCTGACTCAAGAGAGTGGGTAATAGAACGCCCTATGTCTGGCAACAAGACACTGCAGCATGCCACACAAGCAGATAAATTAGTTATGGCCGTCAGACAGTTTCTGCGACCCCATCGCTCTTTACACTTGGCCACCTAACTCCCTAGACTTCAGACTCAATTATTATTATACGTAGAGTGCAGCCGTGAAAGAAACCCGCAAATCTTCTTGTAAGACCAAAGATGAATTGAAGGCAACATTCATCAACTTAAACAAGGAGACCATCCAGAAGAGATGCATGAGATTCTAAAGTCGTCTGGAGGCCATGGTTGACGCCAATGGCGATTTTATTGAATAGATTTACTCTTTTAGTGCTGAAGGATATTTTTGTATAATTTAAAGGAATATATGTTAAAATGAGATGTTAGTATTATTTTCATTTCTTGCGTAATTTAGACCACAATTCATCCATCACATCCTGTATATATGTGTGTGTATGTGTGTGTGTGTGTTTTCACAGGTACATGTGTGAAGAGTAGTCTGTGGGTGATTGTATAATTCGGAATAATAGCTGAACAAGTTGGAGATAATAAATAAGAAACTGTTATCATATTCAGCTATATTCAGAGGAGATATTGTCAGGATGTATGTGAGAAAAAAGGCATTGTAATATGAAGAAACGGTAGAAAAGTTCCTTATCAAATATTGCGGGCAAAACGTTGATGTTTTTCGTACTGGAACCAAGGTGTCTGTACATTTGAAATTTGTTCCACATCAAGCAGTTCGTTATTTTTCCACTATTAGTCATAGCACTAATATTTTTACGATGATTTGTGCTCCTATACAATGTCCTCCATAATCATAACACAGCAGCGCAAGGCGGGAGAATAACTAAGAGAGAGAGAGAGAGAGAGAGAGAGAGAGAGAGAGGCAGACAGACAGACAGACAGACAGAGACAGAGACAGAGAGAGAACAAACAGACCTTATGGCCTCATAACGTTGAAAAACCGATTTCTCTAAGATTACCGAAGCTAGCCAACGTTGAGGCTGGTCAGGAGCTAAATGGTTGACCGCTTGGCATTATCAGATGCTGTTATCTTGGAAGGGCCGGTGGTCTAAGGTACAATGGCTGGCAATTGTTAATCTGAGAGCCAAGTCAAGTTACTTTTGGGTTTGTTATATTCACTTACGTGTAAATAATCTTGGGAAAGGCGTGAGATCATGTCTTATCGCGGCTAAATGTAAATTAGTAAGATCTGTATCACTAAACCATAACCATTAGTGGCTCAACCGAGGAAAATAAGACACTAAAACTTTTAAGTAATCACCTACTCTAACGAAAGATAAGCGTAGATAAATAGATTTCAAAGTTTGAATAGCACAGACACGCGTACGCACTCCCCCTGGGTTAAAAAGCAATCGGATGTCTAACCGTACTGAGGATGGTTATATATATATCTGTGCGTATGAAATGGAACAGTTTAATTCTCAGACATTGTTTTTCTCTATAAATATTTTCATGCCAGTTGTGACATGGCTTCCCTGTCTTTTCGATAAATATTTTCATATCAGTTGTAATATGACCACCTTCTGTCTTTTCAATAAATACTTTTATGTCATTTGTGATATGGTTACCCTCTATTTTTTTGCTATAAATATATTCATGGCAGTTAGGTCATGATGTCCCTCTGTCCTTTCTATAAATAATTTCATGTCAGTTGTGATTTGTCTTGTCTGTGTCTTTTCTATAAATATTTTAATGGCAGTTGTGATATGGATTTCCTCTGTCATTACTATAAATATTTTCATGTCAGTTGTGATTTGTCTTGTCTGTGTCTTTTTTATAAATATTTTAATGATAGTTGTGATATGACGTCCTTCTGTCTTTTCTATAAATATTTTGATCGCGGTTGTGACATGGCTTGAATTTGTCTTTTATATGAATATTTTCATGGCAATTATTTAAATAAGCTTAGTATCTCGATCGCATAGGTTTAATCATGTTGCTTGATTGGCAATTACATCTCATTCTTTTACGGTTGAAATAACAAGACGTAACCGTAATTTCTATTTTATTAGTGTCTGTTCTCACCTGGGCGGGGGAGGGCTCTTTTCAGGTCTGTTGCTTCCGAACAAGCTACAATTTTCTAAAAGTTAAATGCAACCTCAAACGCCATCTTCTTTCCTCCAGAAATCTGTTACTTTATTGTCCTTTCGACTCCTTAATGAATTCTTATTCTTGATACTCAATAACCCCTCGCATCTTAGTAGCATTCTCGCCTTTCTTCGGGTGAAATGATTATAGAAATACGTCTATAAAACATGTAGACACAGAAGTTAAAACATCCAAAGAAGGAGTGGTTATCAAGGAATTTTCATATTTGTTTAACTATTTTATGTTTATATGTTCATTTTGTTGGTTGGGGTTTCTTCAATATTGTATTTGAAATCAGAAAAATAAACTTGACAGTTGCTCATCCAAGATACCTTCAACGGCCGTAAAACTTTTCACATCTTTCATCAACCAGAAAGGAAAAGTAACACACATATACTGAGTTAAGTAGACTGATTCATCGTTTACACACGCATTCTAAAATCACTACTATTTCCATTTGACTCCCTCTCACCCTTCGCGAATTCTCATTCACACTCCTTTTTCACCGTAAATTGAAATACTTTCCTTTTCCAAATACTTAGCAGCTGACACACAAAAAGGAAAGAAACACTGTGTTACTACTCGGTTTAATTACAGCCTCAAAACAGACACTATTATAATCAACCAACATTCACTCAAATCTAAAGGACACTTTTCCCCTCAAACAAAAGATACAAAGAATTGTGCACATTATTTATACTGTATATATGTTGTCAAATACAATATTTTTATACAACATTGCTTATTGCATTTTCTTTTCTTAAAATTTGTGTTGTTTTTTTGTGGCTCGCATTAAAATCTCTCTTTAAAATCCGGGATGTTCTGGAATCCCACAAGTGGTGACCACGTCGTGATGTGAACACGCAACCTTCTGTTTAAAATAATGGCTAAAAATGACCAAAATTTTAATAACTTGCAAACGATTTGATAGAATCTGAAACAAACTCTTAGTTCAAAAGTATAAATAACTGTCTAACTACACAGGCAAATTGATTATAGTATTGCAGTTTTGCATAGAACCAGTCACGATTTTTAGAAGAACTGTTTACAGGAATATTGTGCGCATTTTGCCACGAAGTCTCCTAAAAGCCATGCGCAGTTTAACCTCTCTGGAATAATATCAAATCTAAAATGAGGGTATCTACTCAAAAAGAAGACAATGGTTTGAATTGGGAGTTTTCTTTTGCCTGCATTGATTTCCTTCCAAAGCAAGACAGCTGAATCCACCCTGCGATTTAACCCAACACGGGAGTATGACGGATTCACTTAAATGTAGTATTATCCTGAAGAGAAGGAATGAAATTGATCGGAATTTGAACTCAGTCAGTTCCACCACCACTTCTTCTTCTTCTTCTTCTTCTTCTTCTTCTTCTTTATGCGTGTCCTTTTAAGACGTAGGCGATCATGACCTTCCACACCTCCCTATTCTTAGTGGTTCTTAGAACAGTTTCTTCTGTCACCACACCCAATCCACGCTCTGCTATCTCCTTGCTCAATCCCGTCAAGTATTTAACGCGTTATTTTCCCCTGTCTCGCTTTCTCTCTATCTGACTTGTGAGTATCAGATTCCCTAAGCTTTCCTTCTTCATTTCGTGTCTCAAAAACTTTAGCTGTCTTTCCCTTTTTGTTTGCATTCTCCCCAAAACTTCATCGTTGCTCACATGTTCGGTTCATGGTATTCTCGGCATCCCTCTGTAGAACGCACATTTCTGTTGCTTCAAGTCTCTCATTTAGCTTTGAGCAGATTGTCCAGCATTCACTACTATATTGAAGAACAGACATCACATGGCGACCTATACTCTAATCTTTGTTTTTCACGAAGTTTCCCTGTCACTCAGATACTAAATCGCCTCCTTAGCCATGCAAATTCACCTCAACGTTAATAGCCACCTCAGTAGTGACACATAAAAATTAGTTTCAACGTTTAATTGAGGTTAACTTGAGTGACTGGAAATTGGTTCTAGCAAACAGGGTAACGACGGAATTAGAAGAAAAAACAGTTTTATAAACCAACACACACACACACACACACACACACACACACACACACACACACACACAAATCTTTCAAAAGCAATGTAGCAACATTCGACACAAAAATAAAGACGAACTTTGCTAAATTTACCAATTATATAAAACAACTAATTCGGAAATTTGAAAATGTTAATAAAAATTGGATAGACAGAAGTTGTCAATATTAATGAACCAAACATGTTTGAAATAATTACTGCTGCCGAAATAAAGCTTCCTGATATATATATATATATTATTTCGTCGCTACAGTTTTGAACAAAAATGTAGTTCGTTTTGTCTTTTAAGCACATAATATCGTCACCTACATATGAACACACTTAATTCATTTATAGTTTAAATACGTATTTTCGCATATTTAAAATAAACTTCTATTGTATTTTATTACACGTGGCAAACACACATAAAACATACATCATTTTTCCTCTACATTTAAAAATATTCATTTATTGCTCGTGACGCATATTAGACCAATAAAATCAAACCTCAATTAATATACTGTCTAATTGGATTTGAATCATTAGTCTTTAAAAATAACTGAAGAAGCTTGTTAAAATGAAACGTTAGAATAAAGGCACATTTTCCTACCTATTCATTACTTATTCTATTCTTATATATATATATATATATCTTTATCTCTCTCTCTCTTTCTCTCTTTATATATATATATATATATATATATATATATATATATATATACGCAAAGAGAACCAACGGTTTTACAATTCTGAGTTCTCTGGCATTGACTTTATTTTTTAAAAGTGCTCAATACAATAAATATTTTAGAGCATAATATAATCGTATAATTAAATTTATATTTCAATTAGACATACATTGCAAAACGGAAATTTCTATGCTTCTAGTTTTCTACCTCGTCATCAGTGAATGTTAGATCATAGAATTAATGATCTCGGAAAGAGATTGAAAGTACTTGGATACCTTGCGAAATGAAAGATAATAACATCTGTCAACGTTACAGCTCATTTCTGACATCTTTCAATCGTAATACACCAAAGATTATCCGTGAGTATGAATAGATTTTGTTAAAAATAAGCAGACAGAATGTTTGAAATCCATTTAATTTTACATGTTTAAAAGAAGATTTGCTAAATTCACAAATTTTAATATATATATATATATATATATATATATATATATATATATATATATATGAACAATATATTTTTAATGTATACTCGTATTTAAGTTGATACTCTGTTGAATATATGAATCGAAATCCGACAAGATGAATAGAATGAATAGAAAACAAGTAAGAAAACATCATTCACTTATATATGTATATATAATCATCCGCAGACAGATCTGTTTCGCTGTACCACAGCTCATCAGTACGGTTAGACATCCGATTGCTTTTTACCCAGGATTGAAACCCGACCGAATTGGCGTCAGCCGGCGATTCTACCTCTGTGATATGGGCGCTCGGTAGAAGAAGGTAGACTTTTTAGCGTGTATTTTATCATTATACACGCCCAATAGCCAGAGTGCTTTAATTTATAACTGAATGCAGTCATCCACATACAAAACTGTTTCGCTGTATCAAATCTCATTCGTGTGGCTAAACACAATTACTTGCTTCTGGCCGGAATCGAAACTCGACTAATTTTGTGTCAGTCAGAGTCACTACACACTTGTTCCAGGCGCATGGAATCAGAGAATATATATATATATATATATATATATATATATATATATATATATATGTATGTATATATATATATATATATATATATATAGTTTACTAACTGTTACACCATCGTAACATTGACTCACTGTAGCTTTTCTATAAATATTTTTATGGTTCACATAAGCTCTTCACTACGGTACCGGGACTTTATGAAATTAAGCGCAATCTGTCTTGATGTAGCCGCCAGTTCTATGCTAAAAGTTTCTTTTCCACCACTTCTCGCCTATTTTTAACCCATTTTTAACCTGCAGAAATTTGAATGCAGTCTTAATTTCTATCTACTGTTTTTCCGCCTTTTTTTTAATTGTTTCACCCCAAGCGATGCGCTACCACCACTGATGCGCAAAGGGGCTACATTAGAGTAAAACTTTAGGCAAGAGAAGAGTGAAGAGAAAGACGGACCAGTTACAGGGGATGTCAGAGAAAGGGCAAGAGAATGATGGAAACACAGGTGTGAAGACAGTTGCGAATGTAGAGAGAAAGGAAAAGAACAAGATATGCACGATGATGTAGAAAGAACTGGATTCAAGTGGATAGGAGATGGGTATTGACATTGCATTTAATTTCTTGGAGGTTGTATCCGTTAGGAACGCAATTATATGGAAGAGAGTTCCAGAGGCGTGAAGTGCGAGAAAAGAAGCTGGTGGAGTAGAATTGTTAGCTGCATTTGCGTGATCTAACTGAAAATGGGTGGGACCTTGTTGCCGTCTGGTTGTACGAATAAATTCTTGTGCCGGGGGTAACTTAAGTTCGTCGGAGAAAAAGCCATGAAAATTACTCTTTTCACTTTCTGCTCAATATTTATGTTTCGCTTCCCAATTCTTCCACACCCTGCAAACTCTTGCGCCTTAGTGGCCTGGGTGAAACCGATTACGAATTGGTAAATTCTTCCATGATCCTTGCCTTCAGTTCATCTTCGGTGTTACAAGGGGATTCGTTTGTCTCCCTCGCTCAACTGCGCACACCCATATAATAATCAAGGTAGTTAGAGTCTGTGAAGTTAGATGACCAGATGTAAGATGTGATGTGATCGCAGAAAATGCTTCTTATCCATAACTGAGTTTTCCTGATTGTAGAGCATAGGACAGGGTCCGGTTATCAGACATAGAATCTTCCAGCCGCAACCACTTGGACAAAAGATGCACTACCTTCCAATTCCGCGTTATACTATCATCCATCCACCCACATTTACACATGTACACACAACAGACAGACAGACAGAGATTGAGAGGATGCAAAGGACGAAATGTCGTGTCAATTACTGTTTCCAGACAAAGGGTGTTACATTATCCACCCTGTTGATCCAGGGTACATCTAACCTCCAAAGAGGTCTTGTGGGAATATGAAAGGAATCATAACGCCATTTCTAGAGATCACTCCGAACACCTTCGTGAATACCATTAGACTCGCACTGTTCTCAGATTGACGAAAAAAAACACTCTGGAATCTTATTAGAGTTCCTTGCACGAATGCTAAACTTCACAGCATGCTGTTTCCAAATTTATGGTGAAGTCAAATGCTTCATGGTGCGCTTTTTCACAGATAGTGCCCAGCCGATACAGCGCAGTCAAATAAAATAAAAAAAAAAACGCGGATGAGCATTTTTTGTTTTTGTTTTTGTTTTAATCATTTTAACTCATGCAAGGCATTTATATTACCACTACAGGTTGAGGATACTAGAAGCAAGCAGGTAAAAAAATTTAAATACCGGGGAAGTGTTATAACAGGAGACGGAATGTGCGACACAGAGATCCGAAGGCGAATTGGTATGACGAAGGACGCGTTCTAGAAGTTGAGTAAAGTATTAAGAAACAGGACAATTTTACTAGAAACAAAGAAGAGAGTACTGGATTGCTATGTGTTGTCAGTACTGCAATATAGCAGTGAATGCTGGACAATATCATTGAAGATGAAGAAAAAGCTTGAAGCAAGTTAAATGTGGTTCTACAGAAGGATGCCGCGAATATCATAGATCGAGCATGTGAGCAATGATGAGGTCTTGGAAATGACAGAAACGAAAAGGAAATTTATACTGAGCATCAGGAAGAGACAACTGAAGTTCCTGGAACATGCAATGAGGAAGGATGGCTTGTAGAAGCTGATACTAATAGGCCAGATAGAGGGAAAAAGAGACAAGGGAAAGCAGCCGATAGCATATTTGAAGGACCTGATCAGGTGTATAATGGAACGTGGTTTACATGGTGTAGCAGGAGAAGGCGTGCTAAAAGCCACCAGGGATAGGGAGACGTGGAGAGCCATGATAGCCTACGTCCTGAAGAGACAGGGTACATAGAAGAAGTTGTGCAGGGGTTTACATAGAAAAAAAGTGATGAGAAAGAGGGGTAGGTTATAGGGGGTGTCAGGAAGAGGGAATAGAAGGATGAGAATACTGGTGTGATGAGGGTGAGATGGATGGAGAAAGGATGCAAGTTAGTGAGATAGAAGATGTCTATTGACCTTATATTTAAAATCTTGGAGATTGTAGCTATCAGGGAAGCAAGTATACGGAAGGGTATTCCACAAGCGGAAAGTGAGAAAAAAGAAACTGTTAAAGTTAAAATTGCGGTTACATTTTATCGGTTTTACTCTAAAAAAGGTGGGACGTATTTGCTAGTCTAGAGTGAGCTAAGTTCATTGGAGCAGAAGCAGTGAAAGTATTTGTAGAAGAGACACTGGGAAGTCACATTCGCCGGTGAGAGAGCGACTGCAGCCGAGCTGCCAAGTCGGGATCGATCACGTTATAGATTCTCTGCTGGATTTTGTCAAGGACTCCGAGGTGAATAGCAGGGGCATCCGACCAGATGTGGCAGCAGTATTCAATACAGGGGCGGATGGTAGACTTATATATGTGCAAAATGGATTCAGACAAAAATATAAAATCACAACAATTTACCCGCCACCAGTGTGTGTGTGTGTGTGTGTGTGTGTGTGTGTGCATAATATTAATAATATAGTTTCGTCTTAATCTTTTGATATGTACATGAACAATTTTGTAGTAAATATCTCTAAAAACAGAAATACATTATATATATTTATATGTACTGAAACACAACGGCTCTTGTGATGTAGTAAACTTATAATAAAAATATTACCATATATAATGCTTTACTAATGTATAGAGCACTCTTAATAAACCAAATCAATACAAACAATGAACTCCTAACCAATTAGTTTAGACTACCTCTAATATATATATATATATAAGCGATAAGAATTTGTCACTAACTGACCAAGTTCATCCGGGTTAGCAAAGTTTCGTGGAATGCCTTTATGATGTTCTTACTCGTCAGGGCTGGTTTGCCGTTAGGTACCCGTTTTTTTGGTTATATATTTTTGGAGTGGTCTTGCATGTGATTAGTTGATTTTCTTTTATTTTTAATGTGCAGATATTTGAGGTTTTTTCAACGCTCATTTTCTACTTTAAAAAAACTGCTCGACGAAATACATTTTATGAGTAAAACCAGGAAAAAAAAATCCTTGGCGCTAAATACTATTACAGTTCAACACACACTATATATATATATATATATATATATATATATATATATATATATATACAATATTGTGCAAAAGTATTAGGACAAGAACTATTTTATCTTTTATGAGGCATCAAAATAATTGCGACAATTTACCAATCGCACCTAGTATATATACAGTACTGTGCAAAAGTATTAGGACAAGGACTATTTTATATTTTATGAGGCATCAAAATAAAGTTTAAAATCGCTCCTGTCCTAACACGTTTGGACACTACCGGTAGTGTGCAAAAGTATTAAGACGGGTGTTTTTCTTAAAAACCTCACTGAAATTCAAATACAGCGTGAAAAGCTAAGTAAATTGCTAATAAATACTGATTATTTAAAGCTAGGTGTAAAAGAAATGTATTAAAAAGAAGTTATATTTAATTTTTCCTATTTTCTATTAAACAAGTTATTTTGAAACTACTCTATTGAACATCTATGGGATATTTTGGATAAAAAAATTGATAACTCTAATGTTACTTTGCAAGACACACTTTGGGAACAAATAAAAGTTGCTTGGCAGGAGATACCATTAGATACATTGAAGAACCTTAGGATGTCAATGCCTGACAGAATGAAGGCTGTGATCAAAGCAAAAGGCTATTATACTAAATATTAAATTTATTTTGTTTGTTTGTTTGTTTGTTCTTGTTTAACTGCCTATCAACATCTAAAGGGTCATTTAAGGCCAGAAACGTATTTTTATGTTAAATCACAGTTGTTAGTAACATTTTTCATTCAAAATGTTTTGTTGGTAACATTTTTCATTAAAAACGTTTTGTTGGTAACATTTTTCATTCAAAAACGTTTTGTTGGTAAATATTTTCATAGCAATTTGACCCCGGTTTGGGCGTTAACTATATACCCATAGCTTGGACACTAACAGGTACTACCACCCTGGTTCAGGGCGGACCTGAGAACAACAGCAATTAAGAGGTGGTTCCACGCTCCTCACAACCTCCCAGTCAGAGGCCTTGCTGCCGGATTAGGTTTACCGTCATACCCAGGACCAACATTTTTTTGTAACAACTATTTTTCTTGTTAAAGCGTTTGTTGAGTAAATCAAATAAAATTACTTTAATTAAATTGTTAATTTTCTGTCAATATGCCTCATAAAAGATAAAATAGTTATTGTCCTAATACTTTTGCGCAGTACTATATATATATATATATATATATATATATGTGTGTGTGTGTGTGTGTGTGTGCGTGCGTGCGTGCGTGCGTGTGCTTAGCTATAGATTTAATGTTGCATACTAGTCGATTGCCTTTAATTCTAGTCTAATAGTTTCTTTTCGCAATTTTTACTTGTATGGTCTAATCTTCAGATCTTTAAGTCAATGTGTGTGTGTATATGCCTGTGTGTTTAGATATAGATTTAATGTTGCATATTAGTCGATAATGTTGGCCATTTTCGAAGACAGTGCGTTTGGCAATTCTGGATATTATCATAATCTGCCTCGGTGTATTTTTCTTATCAACGTTTCTTTTGGTCTTCCATCGAATAATTCCCTGCAGCTCCTGATGACTGCATTCGTTGCTTTCTGGGAAGAGTTTTGTTTATAGCGGAAACGAAAAAACACCCGGGGCAGTGAGATTTTTTGTCATGCTTTCGTGCTAACGGCCAGCAAATTAAGTTAAAAAAACAAAACAAAAAAACAAAAACATCTAAAACCTTAAGAAGGAAAGGATTTTCAATTCTTCCACATGCCTTATATCTAACATGGCGTTTCTTTTTCTGATTTTTTTCTGATTAACATTTTCCTTTGTAGAAGAGCTCATCATCTTCTTACTGTTTTATTTTTCTATCTCCATCGTGTTTTTTTTTTATTTCACACATTTCGTTTTTTATATCCCCTTCCACCTTTATAGATAGCTAGTTTTTCTGCTGCTACTAAACTTGTCAAAATCTTTGTCACTTGCTTATTTAATTTCTTCCTTACAAATTGCTTCATTATTTCACTTGTAAAAAATAATTCTTAATTTGCATATTTTTCGGATGCATTTTTCAGTTGCTTTTACCATATCACCCTTTTTCATCTAATTCTTTTTTGTTTATCTTGGTTTTCTTCTTTTTTCCTACTTTGTCTTCTTCTTCTCCGTTTTCTTCTTTTTCAATATCTGTTTTTACTTCTTATTCTTGTTCTTCTTTCCCTTCTTCTTCTTCTTCTTCTTCTTCTTCTTCTTCTCCTTTTATATTTTATTATTCTTCTTCTTGTTTATTTTTATGCTTTTTCCACTTCTTCTCTTTCTCCTTTTCTTTCTCTTTTGTTTTCCTTCTTTTTTTCATTGTGTTCTCTTTCATCTTCTTATTCTTCATCTTCTACATCATCTCATTTTTCTTCTTCTGCGTCTTATCATTATTCTCCTTCTTATTTATGTTCTCATTCTTCTTCTCCTTTTTCTTCACCATCTCTTATTTCTTCTTTTTCTTCTGCTATGTATTCGTCATCTGATTCTTCTCATTATTTTTATTTATTCTTTTCTTCTTTTTCTTCATTTTCTACCCCTTTTCTTTTTTTCTTTTTTCTTGTTTTTCTTTTTGTTTCTTCTTCTTCGTCTTCTTCTTCCCCCTCTTCTTCTACTCATTCTTCTTCATTTTTTTCTTTCACTTTTTCTCCTTCTTCTAATTATTTTCATTTTTTGTTTATTTGATTACTTTTTATTTAATTTTATTCCTACAACTTAAAAAAAAATCTTTCTCATTTTTCACTTTATCCGAAGAACATTTTTTCAATACCTTTTCCTTATCATCTTTTACGTCCATTTTGCTTTTATTTTATCTTGGGCCGTATCACCTCCCGCTTCGCCTTATTCTTCTTCCTTCTCCTCCTCCTCCTTCTCGCCTTCGTTTAATTCATTGTTGTTTTATTCTTCTTTGTTTTATTTCAATGTGTTATTTTCGCTTTTCTTTTCGTTTTCATTTCTTTGCTTGTGCCTTATTTTTATTTCTTTTTGCATAACTTCGCCTTTGTTTTGTCTTTAGTGTCTTCTGCTACTGTCATATTTTATTCTAGACATTATTGTCTCTTTTTTCTTTTATATTTTCCCTCTTATGTCTTTATTCCCCGCCTTCTTCTTTTTCTACTTCTATTTTTGATGTTCTTAGTCCAACTTGGGGCAATGTTTCATTTTTTTTCTTCGTCTGGTCTGTCTTTCTTATTTCTTTGTTTTTTTCATTTTCTTGTTCAAAACTTATACTATTTTTTTATTATTTCTCCTTTTAGTGTTCAACTTTCTTTTTTTATTTCGCAAAGTTTTTTCTTATTCTCATCGTGACATTTTGTTCTCAAATCAACGGTCTCTTTTATTGCATCTAATAGTTTTCTTCTTCTTTGCTTCTTCTTCGTTTTCTTTTTCTTCGTTTTCTTCTACGTTTTCTTCTTATTTCTCGTTTTCTTCTTTGTTTTCTTCTTCTTCGTTTACTTTTTCTTCGTTTTCTTTTTCGTTTTCTAATGTCTTCTTTGGTTTCTTCTTCATTTTCTTCTTTGTTTTCTTCTTCGTTTTCTTCTTTTGGTTTCTTCTTCATTTTCTTCTTTGTTTTCTTCTTCGTTTTCTTCTTTTGGTTTCTTCTTCATTTTCTTCTTTGTTTTCTTCTTCGTTTTCTTCTTTTGGTTTCTTCTTCATTTTCTTCTTTGTTTTCTTCTTCGTTTTCTTCTTTTGGTTTCTTCTTCATTTTCTTCTTTGTTTTCTTCTTCGTTTTCTTCTTTTGGTTTCTTCTTCATTTTCTTCTTTGTTTTCTTCTTCGTTTTCTTTTTCGTTTCCTTCTTCTTAGTTTTCTTCTTTGTTTTCTATTTCTTCGTTTTCTACTTTGATTTCTTCTTCCTTGTTTTTCTTCGTTTTCTTCTTCGTTTTCTTCTTTTTCTTCTTCTTCATTATCTTTTTCGTTTTCTTCTTCTTCGTTTCCTCTTATCACTTTCTTCTTTGGTTTCTTCTTCGTATTACTTTCTTTTTTTTCTCTTTCTTATCACTTACTTCTTCGTTTTCTTCTTATTTTTCGTTTTCGTGTTCTTTGTTTTTTCCTCTTATCTGCTCCAATCTTGTTTTCTTTTTTTTCTTCTTCCTACGTTATCAGTTTTTCTTTCCCCTCGTTTTATTCTTGTTTTCTTCACTTTTTCATATTCTTGTTCTCCTATGTCAATTTTTTTTATTTAACTTTTCGTTCGTCACTTGTTCTTTTTGCATATTATTATTATTATTATTATTATTATTATTATTATTAGCCGTGCATTTATTTTGCTTCGCTGATTTGATTTTATTTCCTACCCATCGGCTATTATTACGAATATTCTTCTTCGTTTTTATTAAGTTTGTTTTATTACTTCTTGTTATTCTTCTGCATAATGATTATATAGCGATACAACGAGAGACTCCAAAATCTCAAGTATTCGCTCGTTGTCGCAATTCACTTTGTCTTTTCCGATGTGCTTTTAAGGATACGTTGCCCTGTCTTGTTGTTGTTGTTGTTGTTGTTGTTGTTAAGAGCCGAAAAGATATCATTGCCTCGTCATTGTTTTCGTGGACATAATAAAAAAAAAGAAAGAAAAACATTTTCCCGATTTGTCTATTTGATTGAAGCAAAGATTAGTCAAAATAGCCATTTTTATCCGAGCGAGCGGACTTAATGCATTAAAGAAACAAACCTATTATTACCAAACCTGTCCGGTAGCTATCCAGCCATTTTGAATGTCTTCAGGACTGGTCGCGCAGACTTAATATATCTTGAGAACTAATCAGAAAGAATTCAGTGCGCATAAGCGAGGAGAAAGTCTCTCGGCACGTTTTTGGCTGTGTGCTTGAGTATTGAGTGACTAACGGAAAAGGGGGCACATATTATTTGCGTCTGGCATACGTTTATTTTTTAAAATGTCTCGTCTACACGGTGCAATGGATATATTATCGTCTAATTTAGGCAAAAAAGAAAATAACACTGACTTATCATTTTAACACATATATTTTCCAAAATTACAAAAAAAAAAAAGAAGTTGAATTACGAAAGAGTAAATTGATTCAATAAAATCAACATTGGCTGAAAACCACGTTCTCCAGCTGAATGTTGGCAAATGTTGGCGTAATCCTCGTCTTCACTTCATCTTTGCCGTTATAAGAAAGTTTTTTCTTCTTCTCAATCAACTGCACCCCGACATAATAATCAAAGGGGATTGCAGTTTGGGGAGTTAAGAGGCCAGAAGTAATGGGTGGGGGTTTACAGAAATTGTCTGACAGAATTGGTTCTTCTACTTGTACGGTATGGTGCAGATTCCTATTGCTAGACACATATTCTCCTAACCCAGAGTAGCAATATCTCCTCAAGGCATTGTTGTACTCTGTGTTAAACGTGAAGCTATCACCATCAAATTGGGATTTATTTTCTTATCAGAAAAGATCAGCGTTAGTTTTTCTACCTGCTGTACCATCGTAATCACCATTAGACTCATCCAACTCTTTCCGAATCCTCTGCACTATCCTCAGATTGACACCTAAACACACTGAAATTTTTATATTGGATTTTTCGGCGCAAATTCTAAGCAGAACAACATATCTTTTCCATATTTCTGCTGAAGGGAATAACGTCATGGTGCTCTTTTTTCCCACGAATGGTGCCCAACTGACTCTACTATAATATGCAGTTAACAAAAAAAAGCAAACAAACAACGCGCCTGAAATTAAATATTACAAATGGCGAGAATTTGTCCATCACATCCTATTAATGTTTCAAAACGTTAACATGAAAATTAAAACAAACGATATGAAGACATATGCGGTGGTGCAGGGCTCAGCAGTATTTGAAATCGGATTGTTTGTTTGAATTCTTGAATAATTGGTTACATTCACTTTCGCGTAAATGCCCTTGGGAAAGGTAGGGATCCAAATATCCTCCCCGAACTATGGATTAAGTAGCAGGACAAATTGGACCCTATTTTGGAGCAAATCGAAATTGAAAACCTAATGAGAATTCTTTGAAGACCTTATGATCTACTATGTGCACCACTTCTCTTTGTTACATTCGTCCGAAAAGGTAGCTGAGTTTTTCAAACGCTTTCACCAATATATTCAAATTATATGCGCCGGTAGTCAGGCTGTATGGTTCTGAAAACTGAATAGCGAACAATTATATCCGTATATATATATAGTTAGCATAATTAAATGCTTGCCACTACGCTGAGTGATGTCACCTTCCCAATCCAAAATCTCGTAGGCAGATCTCTCCGTTCACTCTTCAAGGGGTATCAAAAATTTATTGCGTAAAATAAAAAGAACAAGTAACGTATGTTAGGATTTTTCAAGCAGATAGCGCTCCCAGAACTCTGAGCGTGTAGTTTAAGATAGCAACACATCTATAACATATACTATAACAAGGTACTGTAAGCAAGCTTGAAATTCGGTATATATCATTTCACCGAGGTGACAACGACTTTGTTTTTGAAAGTGTTAAACATGTCGGATTTCGTGCCAAAGAAAGTTTATTTGCGGGGAATTTTATTTCACTACTTTATTCAAAAGAAATCTGAAACTGAAGCACAGAGAATTCTTGTTGAGACCTACGGTGACCATGCTCTGCTGGAAACCACACGCAAAGACTGGTTTAGACGCTTCAAAAAAGGATTTTGATGTGGAAGATAAAGAAGGCCCTGGTGCATGGAAAAAGTTTGTAGAACTGGAGCCATTACTTGAAGAAGACTCACGTCAGGCGCAGTCTTAACTTGAAGAATCATTAAGTGTTGATCACACAACAGTTTTGAAAGGGTTGAAAGCATTAGAAACGACTCAAAAGCAAGGGCATTGGGTTCTGTACGAGTTGAAGCCGAGAGACTTGGAATGGCATCTTGATAAGCGTGAACAGCTGCTTTAACAGCAAAAAAAAAAAAGAAAGAATTTTGCATCCTACCGTAACCTGCAAGAATAGTGAATACATTATAATAACTCTAAGCGTAGAAGATCGCAGAGTTAGCCCGGCCATGAATCAATATCAGCGGTAAAGCGGAATGTCCATGGTTCGAAACTTCTGCTCTGCATTTAGTGGGATCAGTTGGATGTTGTTTATTATGAGCTGCTCAAACCGACCGAAACTATCACAGGAGAGCACTATTGACTACAATTCATGCGTTTCAATAGAGCATCGAAAAAAATAGGCTGCTATACAAAGTTATTTTCCACCATAACTCTAGGTCACGTGTTGTAAAACGGATAAAAGCTTAATTGGAAACGCTTAAATGGGAATATATATTAGTATGTAGCATGTGCGGTATAGTGCATTGGATATCGACTTGGAACGACAAATCGGGTAGCCGAGTTCGAATTCCAGTTAAATTCACTTACGCACAAATACCCTTTGGAAAGGTATTAATCCGTCTCTTCCCTCAGGTTATGGATTAAATAATAGGACAGATTGGGTTCTATAGCTTTGGCAGGCAACCAGTCTAACTCAGAAAGCAATGGCAACCTACTGCGGGATAATCTTCTGCCCAGTCAGTCATGTCATTTTTGAGGCATGATCACCCGAAAGCGTGATGTTCTGTATTTGCCCCAAATGAATATAAAAATCGTCACGATAGAGTGGGGAAAGATTTACACTGGACAGTGTACAAACACTATGGAAAATATGTAAATAAACACTAGTATGAACGTCAGCAAACACCGGTTACAGAAAAAAAAGATGTCATTATTCTATAAAATTACACCATCTACACAGACAGAAAAATTGAAGCAAATAGGCCGGACATTATTGTTAAAAAACAAAAAAGAAAAAACTTGTCTATTAATTGATATGGCTTGTCCAGCGGATTGTCCAGCGGATTGTAACATAGCAACCAAGGAATTCGAAAAACTCTCAAAATATAAAGACCTGGAAATTTAAATAGAAAAATATGTGGAAATTGAAAACAAGAATCGTACCAGTGATAGTAGGTGCACTTGGAATGATAAACCTCCCCACCAAAAAAACAAAAAAAACAAAACAAAAAACACACATTGAAAGAATCCATGAAATCCCCAGCTTAAGAGATATACAAAAAATTGTCTTGTTAAGTACAACCCACACACTAAATAGAACTTTGTCTATGTAACGCTAAGGGTGTCAGAGAAAATAGCAAAAAACATGAAATGTAGCCATAAAAACACACGACGACCTGCCTCAGGTATTCCTGCAAACTTGGTACGTAGTGCGACCATAATAGAAATCGAGTTAGGATGAAAAAAATGACATAATAATTCTTACTGTGATCTCTGCTCAGAAATGACCTCATGATATTTTCTAATTGGAGTAGATAGATCTATCAATCGCCCGGTTCACACTCCACCCATGTCTACTGAACAGGTTAAGAGACTCATCCCTTGTTCCCTGTTTAGGATGTGGTTTCCGGTTTTCTCTTTTCAAATCTTTTCACTATTAAGTAGCCCCCTGCACATCAGTGGCGTTACCGCCTTGCTCGGGGTGATACGATTAAAAAAAAAAACTTAGCATTTTTGGAAAAAAAAAAAAATTAACCACACATATTTTGCATACATAAAGCGCTTCTGTAGTTTTGAGACAATTTTGTATAATTTAAATTTCTCAGCGGCGCAATACGGCTTCCCTGTGTCTCTTCTACAAATACTTTCACGGCTTCTGCTCCGATGAACTTAACTAGCTAGAGCCCCATATGTATGAATTCACTCGAGTCACAATATTAGCAACTAGGTCCTATTCTTTTACTGTGAAACCAATAAAATTTAATCGCAATTTCTACTCCTTAGCTTCTTTTCTCGCGTTTGCTGCCTGTGGAATTCCCTTCCACTTTCTTGCTTCTTCGACAGATACGATCTCCAAGAATTTAATTGTAATGTGAATAGTCATCTATCTCACTAACTTGCATCCTCTCTCTCCCTCATGCTCTTTTCTCCGTCCACTCCACTCTCATCAGTATTCTCATGCTTCTTTTACCCACTTCCTGACACCCTCTGTAACCTGTCACTCTTCCTCATAACTTTCATCCTATGTAACTCCATGCGCACCAGTGGCAGTAGACTGCCTTGCTTGGGACGACATGATTATATATATAATCGTTCATTCAGCAATGAATTAGAACACCCTCAGCTATTGGGTGTGTGTATAATGATAATGTACACGCTAAAATGTTGGCCTCCTTCTACCGAACGCCCAGAGCCCAGAGGTAGAATCGCCCACTGACGCCAGTTCGGTCGGGTTTCAATCCTGGGTAAAAAGTAATCGGATGTCTAACCGTACTGATGAGCTGTGAAAAAGATCTGTCTATTAGTAGTAGTAGTAGTAATATTATTATTATTATTATTATAAGACAACGTAAAGTAGGAATAGTCTTAAGTCGCAAATTAAATGTGATACATCAAGTATAATGTCCCTGTATTAACATCTATCTAACGCAGTCTTAACTTTCATCTACAGATTGAATATTGAACATTTTTTCTTGAAACTGCTGACAAAGACAATGATGAACAAGTAAGTTAAATCATTCCCCCCACACGCTGTAGAGAGCCATATGTCCCGCCCATTACGCCATCTTATGATTTCATTTACACTCGTTTCTCAAAAATAATCACTGTAATTTATCGAAAGTAAAACGTCACACCCATTAATTAGGACGAAAAATCGAATTCCTAATTTGTTTGATTCAAACATTTTGTTCGGGTATAGTTTTTGTCATTAAAAGATAGTAATTTGATAAATTAAAGAAAAAAGTCATTGAGTTTCTCTGAAGCCCTAAAAATGGAAAATCAAGCAAAAGAAAAAGTATCGTGATGGATTATAAATTCTGTTTTATTTAATTTTTTTTTCGGATAAATGTAAAATACTTTCCTAAATATAAAATCTTTTCATTTTATATTTACATAAAAGATGTGTGCAAAAGTTCTTATCATAAAACATGTCTTCCAACGAATATTTAATTTCATGAAAGTGATCCTGATTTAATTTGATCTGATTTGGTTCTGTTTAAAGCCATATCTTTAACATACGAGTCAATTACTGCCGAATTTTTATTCCTTTATGAGCTTAAATAACTTTTTTCAAAGATTTATTGTAGTTATTTTCTCCACTATTTTTAATAATGTTTTGCTGGTAATTTCTTAACTATAAAAATGGATTTATGGTTATTTTCTCTTTTTCTAATAATGTTTTGCTGGTAATTTTAAATATAAAAATGTATTGCTGGTTATTTTCCCCGCTTTTTCTAATAATGTTTTGCTGGTAAGTTTTTAACTATAAAAATGTATTGCTGGTTATTTTCTCCTATTTTTCTAATAATGTTTTACTGGTAATTTTTTAACTTTAAAAAAGATATGGCTGGTTTTTCTATTCTTTATCTAATAATGTTTTCCTGGTAATTTTTTTAACTATAAAAATATATTGCTGGTTATTTTCTCCTATTTTTCTAATAATATTTTGCTGGTAATTTTTTAACTTTAAAAAATGTATCGCTGGTTATTTTCTCTTCTTTTTCTAATAATGTTTTGCCGTTATTTTATACCTAAAAATGTATTGCTGGTTATTTTCTTCTCTTTTCTAATAATGTTTTGCTGGTAATGTTTTTCCTATAAAAATATTTTACTGGTTATTTTCTTCTTTTTCAATAATCCTTTGCTGGGAATTTTTAAATATAAAAATGTATTACTGATTTTTCTCCTTCTTTGCTAATATTGTTTTGAAGGTAACTTTTTTAACTGTATAAATGTATTACTGGTTATCTTCTCTTCCTTTTCCAATAACGTTTTGCTGGTAATTTTTTAAACTATAAAAATATATTGCTGGTATGTTTTACTTCAGAATGTATTTTTATACTTTCATAATTTTATGAGCCCATTTTGCGGGATTTAATATTTGCTACAGATAAAACCAATCAAAGGTGCTACCACACTGAGTCAGGGTAGAGCTGGTCACAACAGCAATTAAGAAGTGGTTACATGTTCCTTAAAACCTTTCAATTAGGTATCTTGCTACCGGATGTAGTTTATCGTCATTACCAGGACAAAACTGATTCCGAAAATAAATAGAATTGTGGCTGTCTATAATCAGCCACGTAACGAAGATGCACGGTACAAAAAACTAATATCCTTTAAATAAATAATATATATGAAATTATACATATTAATTTCGTTAAAGATACTGAAAAAGAAATGTAATTTTATGTTAACAAGGCTATCCGATCGAGAAATATAAATACAGAACTTCGTTTAAGAATGTTTCATAGACTACACGAAATAGCTATCTAATCTAAATTTATTTATAATTTAAACTTTGTCTCTGTGTGCGTGTGTGTGTGTGTGTGTGTGTGTGTGTGTGTGTGTGTGTGTCTGTGTGTGTGTGTGTCCGTTACCTATAGACTCCGAAACGGCTGAACCCATTTTCTTGAAAATTTACACAGTTGTACTATAAGCATCTGCGAGTGTTCTTAGCTACGTCTTGTGTTGAGGTACCCGCGATAAATATCGAAAATCGTTAATCGAAAAAATCGGTTTATAGAAGGATTTGATACACTCATAGCCAAAGGCATAAGAAACGATATTCAGAAGTTTCAAGGTTGCAGTTCTTACAATAGTGCAGAAAATCGATGATATATATATATATATATATAAACATATATATATATATATATATATATATATATATATATATATATATATATAAATGGCAAGATGTTTGTGTGTGTGTCTGTTAAAAGGACATAACATTTGTATAAAGGACATCTGTCTGTATGTCCTTTATACAAATCCGCAATTTTTATCCGATTCTCACCAAACTTCACACAAATATTCTTTAAGCTGCGTCTGAGCTCCAGGACTATGGATTAGTTTTAAAGCTTTCATTACACCCGAGCAACGCCCGTTTATACTGCTAGTATTTGATAAGATGCGACACAAAAATCTATCTGCTAATGTAAATTTATTTGGGAAATATATTAGACTATTCCGGAACCTCTACTGCGATACAGCCACGTTCATATAAAGAGCAAAATGAAGACATAAGTGTCAGTATTTCGGTAACCCGTTAGCATCTAAAGGACACTTCATCTACCCGATGGTATTTCTTTGGTAAGACAGCTTGGTGGAGCCCAACTTGAGTCGAATTCCGAGTTTTAATTCTCTTAAAAGGTTTATTAACCAAGGCTATAGGGCTCAATCAGTTCAGTTACTTACTCATAGTTGTGGTTGAGGAAGATTCATAGTTTTCTAATGGGATTAACACACATGCCAATGTAATATACTCGGCGGGAATTCGAACTTTGATCCCCGATTCACCAATCAGAGCCGCATTACTCCATCGCGCCTAAAAATGAATAGATGAATGCTAAAAATGATTTTAACAAGTGCTGTCCTTAAGATAATGATGTTTTTTCTCATCAGACTTATTAAACTTGCAACAAGAGAACTAGAAAACATCCAAACATATATTGTTCGTAATTAAAACGTTAACAAAAGCTAAACAAATGCGACTGTTGAATATTAAAACAAAAGAAAATTGATTGGTTGATTTTAGTTTTTGTTTTAGTTTTTACGGTGTATGAACTCTTGTAAATAAAAGAAATTAACCGATACTGGTATATCCAAGAAAAATGAGCATGTCACGTGGAATTATAATTATCTACCTCTGTGGACTAAATAAAGGATTCGATTCGAAATTCCAACTAATATCAGATGAAAACTGTTTGGGAGTGCCACGGTTGAAACGTCGTAAATATGACAAAAAGATGAGGACAACAATCCGAACGATGTAAGCAATGTAAATACTTTTAGATTATGTTTTTTTTCTGTGTCTGTGTGAAACACTTTAGGCAAGTTTTTTTGATAATTTTTCAATGACAAATTATTTGTTTTAGTTTTATCAAAGAACAAAGACTACAGTTATTTGAACATCCATCAGCATGTTAGCATATATCGAATGTTTTAATAGTGGTCGTTGAAAATATTAACTTTAATTAATCTGGAAATACTTCTTGAAGTGAATCTCATATCATTGCTGTTACAATTTTTAAGTTCTAGTTAGTAACATATTTTGTATTTAACAAAATCATCTTTTGTAATTCACTCTTAATTAATTTATCAATCGCTTCCTCTGCGTTGTGTCAAAATGAATATCAACATGAGATGTTATTCTCATGTTAATCTTCCAGCCTAATTTTCCATGTTGGCTCAAGGCATGTTGGAAGAGAGTGCTTAGAAAATTTCTCACGGTAGACTGCAAGTCCTTTCTGCGGTAGGTTGGTTGCCGACCAATGCTTAATCAAATCGAAACATGTTTCGGTTTGTCTGATATTACTCACAGTAACCGGTGTTTACAAGCAGTCTCCCATCTAAATATTGATCGCTTTCAACGGTAGCAGACTTTCAGCGTGATTTAAGGAGTTAAGTCAAAGGAGAGGAACTCTAAGAAGCCAGAATATATGGTCGTTAGCTCGAAACACAGTCCTAAGATCCCCTTTACGGATTACATGCATAAGAATCAAGCAAGAACATAAATTTAACTGATTAAATTCAAATGGGGGTGCTTTGGGTGCACCATCAGTGCTAATAGCTCTGTAGCAAAATGGTCGACACTGTTTTAAACAGGTGAATATCCCAATTCACAGAAGCTTACTAATCTATGGCCACAATCCAACTCAAAAATGGCTCTAAGAAGTTACATGGGGACTGTGTCAGCCACACCCTGATCAACAGCATCGACTTGCCGGCTAAGCTGTGTAAGAATAGTCGGAAAGTTTTACCGACAAGACAGTAAATAGGAACACTTTTTTCTAGTCTACCTCTTCCAAACGGCTATCGGCCAGTCCCTGCGCCTCAGAGATCAAAGGCATTATTAGTAGGTGGAGGATCATCTGGGCGGAGATAACACAACATCCCGGTGTTAAATTAACCGGCAAGCCATTGCACTAGTTTTACTTGAATTTTAAGATTTATCACAATTAGAATCGTGGTTAAGTTGTGACCATGGCGATGCAAAATGCGTTAAATGGATATGAATAATAAAGGAAGCTACAGATTTGTACTTTTATAGAAGGAAGCTGAAAATATCATCGGCAGAAAACGTCCCAAACAAGGAAGTGCTGAAAAAAAAATGAAAACAAGAATGTAACACATACTTAGAACCAGGAATAGAAAGCAGTAATTTTGAGGTTGAGGTTTATTTTGTTTTCCGGCATATTACCAAGATGGATTACTATATTTGAATAAAATGCTTATGATAAATTCGTATGAATAGAATATGTATTCTTTGCAGGAAATCAGTTTTTAGATCAGGTTTCACTGAATGATTTTTGTAAAGATGAGTTTTGGCTGAGAGTCAATTTGTATTGCTGGTAACTTTTCTTTTATTTCAAAAATGTATTGCAAGTAATTTTATTTTGGTTTAATTATCTCACCCCAAGCAAGGCATTCTACTGCCACTGTTGCGCAGGGGGTTAAATAGGGATAAGTGATGAGAAAGAGGGGTTAGTCATAGGAAATGTCAGAAGGAGAGTAATACACGGATGACGATACCGAGGATGTGGGGGAAGTAGATGGAAAAAGAGCTTGTGAGAATGGATGCAAGTTAGTATGATAGGAGATGTCTATTGACCTTACATTTACATTACTGGAGATTATAGCTGTCGGGGAAGCAAGTATATGGAAGGGGAATCCACAGGTGGGAAGTGCGTGAAAAGAAGCTGTTAGAGTAGAAATTGCTGTTACACTTTATCGGTTTCACTGTAAAAGAGTGGGACCTAGTTGCTAATCTAGTAGCTCGTGTAAATTCATACCTAGAAGGCACCAGTGATCTAAGTTCATTGGAGCAGAAGCCGTGAAAGTATTTATAGAAGAGGCAAAGGGAAGCCACGTGACGGCGGTGAGAGAGCGACTGCAGCAGAGCCGCCAAGTTGGTATCGATCACATTACAGATTCTCAGTTGGATTTTGTCATGAACCCCCGAGGTGAATAGCAGAGGCACCCGAACAGATGTGGCAGCAGTATTCAATACACGGGCGAAGTGTAGATTTATATATGTGCAGGATGGACTCAGACGGGAAAAACTTCCTGACCTTGCACAGTGAACCGACCGTCTTAGCAGCGATTTTAGCAATGGATTCGATATAGTCATTTCACTTGAGGTCCGCCGAGATGTTTTTTTTATTTTAAAAATGTATTCCTGGTAGTATTGTTTTTTTTTTTTACTTCAGAAATGTATTGTGGGTATTTATTTTATTTTTAAAATGTATTTTGGCAGTATTTTTGGATTTAAAAAAGGTAATATTTTTTTTTAATTCAAAAATGTATTGTGGTATTTTTTCTTTTCAAAACTGAATTGTTGATAATATTTTTTCTTTTCAAAAATGTTTTGTTAGTAATATATTTTGTTCATGAATATATTGCTGGTAATATTTTGTCTTTAAATCTATATCACTGGTAATATTCTTGTCTTCAAAAATGTTTTGTTGGTATTATATTTTTCTTCAAAAATGCATTGCTAGTTTTATTTTATTCGAAAATATATTGTGGGTAATATTTTTCTTAAAAATGTATTGCTTTTATTTTTACTATAAAAAGTTATTTTCATGCCTTCATAGTGTTTTAACCCCAGATTGAGAGTTCTCTATGTGCTCATTGCTGGGACCCTAAGTGTGGACCTGGTATCAACAGCAATTTGTTAGCGTTTTTAGACGCTCCTCTAAATATACCAGTCATAAATCTTGTTGCTGGATACAGTTTATCGCCATATCCAGGTACCTGTAAACTTGGTGAAAAATAATGTGTGCGTGAGGAATTTGAAACTCATATGGCATAATGAAGGAATGCCATGAAAAGAGAAATTCTGGGAGAACCCTCATCACAGATCCTGGATGGCCACGAAACATAAACAAAAACTATTGTCTGTTCAAATTCGTCATCGTATACTATGCGCCGTGTCACTTAAGACCTTTTGCTATGATGGCTCTTCACAATTTTCTGTCCTGTTAGTTATTTCTCCTAAACATTATTCAACCATCCATTTACACAAGTCATTAGGTAGGTTAGGCACTCGTTTCTTCTGTTGTTCTTGCATTGAAAATTTAAACAATCTCTTTATGATATTATGTTGTCACAAAATTGAAATTTTACTCGCCAAGTAATCTAAGCTTACCAGAAAACACTTGCATAAAATTTAAATGTTACTTGCAAAAACAACAAAAGTTATTGCTCAAAATAAAAACCATCATTTTCCAAGACTTTCTGCCATCGATTTGCAAGCTTTCGGATCTGGTCAAAGCACCATTCAGCCGGCTTCGAATCAAAGAATTCTTGACACTCTTCCTCGACTTCATCAAACGAGTCGAATCAGCGGCCCTTCAGAAAGTGTTGCATTTAGCGGAAAAGGCCGTAATCTAATGGAACACAGTCAGAACCTTAGGCTGGATTAAGCAGAACGTCAACGTCGCCCAGCTCTTCAAACTTGTCTTTGGTCTTCCTGGCGGTGTGTGGTTTGGCATTGTCCTGCTGCGCTTTCGGTTGATCCGAGCCGGGAACTTTGCTTCAACTTTTCGTAGACCCGCTCAAGCTGCTGACAGTAAAGTTCGGCACTGATGGCACGGCCATTCGCAACCAACTCAAAATGCACAATTCCTTTAAAGTTCCACCAAAGGCACAACATGACTTTCTTGCCGAATTGATCTTGTTTTGGAACCGACGGTGTCTCTTGCCCTTTCTGAACCCATCGCTTATCTCGATTGCACTGGGCCAGATAGACCAATTTCGCAAGTTTTTACGAATTTTTGGGACAACCTAATATTAAGAATGTTAAAGTTTTCTATAGATATTTATAGTTGCTCTCAAGTTTAGCCCATGGCAACATCAGCATCGATCTGTAGAAGCACAAGGCTATCGACTATCTTCTTCAACTACGAGGAGAGTCTCCGGTAATGTCTGCATTAGAGTTCATGCTCTTTTCTTTGTTTCTAACGATAAACAGGAGATTCATGAATGCAGTTGTTCACTGTAAATCTTATCCAGGTGCCGTCTTCGGAGGCGACCATTTGCCGGTTATATGTAAATTAAGGATTTAAATTGAAGAAGTATCACACAGGAGCCAGAATGCAATAAAACCGACTCGTAAACGACCCGAACCTGCAGGATAAATATTCTTGTATACCAAAAGGAAGACAAAGACGACGAAGATTATCTTCAGCCAAGTTTTCACGATCTTTTTTCACTCAAAATGACGGAAGTAAAATAAAAATTTGGCCAGAATATGCTTGGATCAAAATAACGAAACATACATTGGACCCAAAAGTGACTTGCTTTTTCATATTCAACATGAAGACACAACACTTATATATATATATATATATATATATATATATATTATTAAAATAAACATTTTTTTATTCGTCCTCCTTCTTCGGTGAAATTAGCTGTAGAGTAATAGGTTTGGTCTAGTCTGATAGGAGACACGCGCATATGACCAGCCAGCGGGCCGCGCCTAACACGACTGACTTCGTCAACTGTAACAGCAGTCTCCAAACTGCTAAACCCAGCTCATTGACTCTGACAATTGACATCACTTAAATAGATAACCTCACCTGGAATTATTCAGTACTCTGTCA